>CM070785.1:50077031-50614531 GCA_036346955.1 Dipus sagitta
AAACACACCTCCGGGCCCTGCTCCCTCACATTTCAGACATCCCCATTCCAGTAGGCTCAACACTTGTACGTGAGGGGGTGAACCCGAAAAAATTGCTCAATTTGAGCAACAGCGACTCGGGCAGGCATATGGCCGTGCCTCAGCCGCCTTTGTGGATGGGATAAAACTGACCCATTTTCTGAAGACAGCCGATTCCCTGACCTAGGCTGAGAGCCTTGCTCTCAGCCTAGGTCAGGGAATCGGGAGCTTTTCGGACCGACAGAATGCCACGACCATGCAGGGAATCTCTGTGCGCTAGGGAAAGGAGGCCCCTGACACACACGTGACTTAAGTGGTCACATGCGCATGCGACATGCAGAGCTTACAGGTGAAGTGAGACACTACCTAGGAGTCCTGAGCCCCTGTCCAGCCGGAGGACTGACGTCTGTTTGAGGCAGCAGACACACAGAAGTGTCCCAAGTTCGAGAGGGCAAACAGAATATGACTAAAACCCGTATGCAAGTATGCACATTCTTCATGCCTTATAGGCCCAGGGCAAAATTGCTGAAGCCAGGCCAGGAAGACTTAGCAGTGTCGGGTTCCCAACGTGTACTCTGAGGGTTTGTTCACGCATTCGCAGGCTGTCGAGAGCCATCGTGACCCGACAGTGGGTGCAGGTGGAATGAAGGACCAAAAGGGTAAGTATTGGAAAATCACGGACGTGCCCCTGGTTCACTGAGCAACGTTCACACACATCAAGGAAAATACGGTAAGTACGTAACACAGGCTCCACTGGGAACACAGTTATACTTTGCTGTGGCCTCACTTGCTCCTCACAATGATGACAAGTTCAGGCTACGTCCTGAATTCCAGTTCAGCCGCTACTGGAGCTCAGGAATAGCTGGAAAACAGCAAGGGAAAGAAGACCAGGCACGGGCACTGTGGGAACCGGGAGATGGACTGGCGGTTAGAGCTTTTTGCTGGGAAGCCAAAGGAACCCGGTTCGAATCCCCGGGACGCATGCGAGCCCGATGCACAAGGGGGCGCTCATGTGCGGTAGGGCACCCGGTGTGCCAGTTCCCTCTATCTCTCCCTTTCTCCTCCCTATCTCTGTCTGTTTCTCTCTCACATTTAAAGAAATAAAATACTTTCTTTTCCTTGCGGGGGCGGGGGGACGTCAATGTGCTCAACACAGGTTACTGAAGAGTGACGGCCTCCTTGCCCAGCACCTGTCATGTGTACCTGGGAATTTTGCTCTGATTCAAATCGTATTCCAAACACGTCCAGAAGGAATTGAAGAACCTATGTGAGTGGCGTTCCACCCAGAAGCAAGACTCCTGCCGCCTGTGTCATTGGGTGGAAGCAAAGCACCGCTCCTTAGAAGTCCTGGAGTTGTCAGCCTCTGTCTCAAGAAAGCTGGACCAGCATCCCTGCACGGTTTAGAAAAGGGGACACCTCATCATCACCAGGGACAGGGGAAAGTGGGCAGTCCACGCGAGTGGACTCAGGCGTTCTCGACGATTTTCAAATGTCCGAATGTTTGATGTGTGAGGCAGCCTCACCTGGTCTGTCAGCTGGCCCGGCACTCGTGGAGGCCCTCCTCCTTCAGCCAATTAAAGGATACTTTCTGGAGCTCTCTTATTCCCAGAGAAACACACCCTCCGGGCCCTGCTCCCTCACATTTCAGACATCCCCATTCCAGTAGGCTCAACACTTGTACGTGAGGGGGTGAACCCGAAAAAATTGCTCAATTTGAGCAACAGCGACTCGGGCAGGCATATGGCCGTGCCTCAGCCGCCTTTGTGGATGGGATAAAACTGACCCATTTTCTGAAGACAGCCGATTCCCTGACCTAGGCTGAGAGCCTTGCTCTCAGCCTAGGTCAGGGAATCGGGAGCTTTTCGGACCGACAGAATGCCACGACCATGCAGGGAATCTCTGTGCGCTAGGGAAAGGAGGCCCCTGACACACACGTGACTTAAGTGGTCACATGCGCATGCGACATGCAGAGCTTACAGGTGAAGTGAGACACTACCTAGGAGTCCTGAGCCCCTGTCCAGCCGGAGGACTGACGTCTGTTTGAGGCAGCAGACACACAGAAGTGTCCCAAGTTCGAGAGGGCAAACAGAATATGACTAAAACCCGTATGCAAGTATGCACATTCTTCATGCCTTATAGGCCCAGGGCAAAATTGCTGAAGCCAGGCCAGGAAGACTTAGCAGTGTCGGGTTCCCAACGTGTACTCTGAGGGTTTGTTCACGCATTCGCAGGCTGTCGAGAGCCATCGTGACCCGACAGTGGGTGCAGGTGGAATGAAGGACCAAAAGGGTAAGTATTGGAAAATCACGGACGTGCCCCTGGTTCACTGAGCAACGTTCACACACATCAAGGAAAATACGGTAAGTACGTAACACAGGCTCCACTGGGAACACAGTTATACTTTGCTGTGGCCTCACTTGCTCCTCACAATGATGACAAGTTCAGGCTACGTCCTGAATTCCAGTTCAGCCGCTACTGGAGCTCAGGAATAGCTGGAAAACAGCAAGGGAAAGAAGACCAGGCACGGGCACTGTGGGAACCGGGAGATGGACTGGCGGTTAGAGCTTTTTGCTGGGAAGCCAAAGGAACCCGGTTCGAATCCCCGGGACGCATGCGAGCCCGATGCACAAGGGGGCGCTCATGTGCGGTAGGGCACCCGGTGTGCCAGTTCCCTCTATCTCTCCCTTTCTCCTCCCTATCTCTGTCTGTTTCTCTCTCACATTTAAAGAAATAAAATACTTTCTTTTCCTTGCGGGGGCGGGGGGACGTCAATGTGCTCAACACAGGTTACTGAAGAGTGACGGCCTCCTTGCCCAGCACCTGTCATGTGTACCTGGGAATTTTGCTCTGATTCAAATCGTATTCCAAACACGTCCAGAAGGAATTGAAGAACCTATGTGAGTGGCGTTCCACCCAGAAGCAAGACTCCTGCCGCCTGTGTCATTGGGTGGAAGCAAAGCACCGCTCCTTAGAAGTCCTGGAGTTGTCAGCCTCTGTCTCAAGAAAGCTGGACCAGCATCCCTGCACGGTTTAGAAAAGGGGACACCTCATCATCACCAGGGACAGGGGAAAGTGGGCAGTCCACGCGAGTGGACTCAGGCGTTCTCGACGATTTTCAAATGTCCGAATGTTTGATGTGTGAGGCAGCCTCACCTGGTCTGTCAGCTGGCCCGGCACTCGTGGAGGCCCTCCTCCTTCAGCCAATTAAAGGATACTTTCTGGAGCTCTCTTATTCCCAGAGAAACACACCCTCCGGGCCCTGCTCCCTCACATTTCAGACATCCCCATTCCAGTAGGCTCAACACTTGTACGTGAGGGGGTGAACCCGAAAAAATTGCTCAATTTGAGCAACAGCGACTCGGGCAGGCATATGGCCGTGCCTCAGCCGCCTTTGTGGATGGGATAAAACTGACCCATTTTCTGAAGACAGCCGATTCCCTGACCTAGGCTGAGAGCCTTGCTCTCAGCCTAGGTCAGGGAATCGGGAGCTTTTCGGACCGACAGAATGCCACGAGCATGCAGGGAATCTCTGTGCGCTAGGGAAAGGAGGCCCCTGACACACACGTGACTTAAGTGGTCACATGCGCATGCGACATGCAGAGCTTACAGGTGAAGTGAGACACTACCTAGGAGTCCTGAGCCCCTGTCCAGCCGGAGGACTGACGTCTGTTTGAGGCAGCAGACACACAGAAGTGTCCCAAGTTCGAGAGGGCAAACAGAATATGACTAAAACCCGTATGCAAGTATGCACATTCTTCATGCCTTATAGGCCCAGGGCAAAATTGCTGAAGCCAGGCCAGGAAGACTTAGGAGTGTCGGGTTCCCAACGTGTACTCTGAGGGTTTGTTCACGCATTCGCAGGCTGTCGAGAGCCATCGTGACCCGACAGTGGGTGCAGGTGGAATGAAGGACCAAAAGGGTAAGTATTGGAAAATCACGGACGTGCCCCTGGTTCACTGAGCAACGTTCACACACATCAAGGAAAATACGGTAAGTACGTAACACAGGCTCCACTGGGAACACAGTTATACTTTGCTGTGGCCTCACTTGCTCCTCACAATGATGACAAGTTCAGGCTACGTCCTGAATTCCAGTTCAGCCGCTACTGGAGCTCAGGAATAGCTGGAAAACAGCAAGGGAAAGAAGACCAGGCACGGGCACTGTGGGAACCGGGAGATGGACTGGCGGTTAGAGCTTTTTGCTGGGAAGCCAAAGGAACCCGGTTCGAATCCCCGGGACGCATGCGAGCCCGATGCACAAGGGGGCGCTCATGTGCGGTAGGGCACCCGGTGTGCCAGTTCCCTCTATCTCTCCCTTTCTCCTCCCTATCTCTGTCTGTTTCTCTCTCACATTTAAAGAAATAAAATACTTTCTTTTCCTTGCGGGGGCGGGGGGACGTCAATGTGCTCAACACAGGTTACTGAAGAGTGACGGCCTCCTTGCCCAGCAGCTGTCATATGTACCTGGGAATTTTGCTCTGATTCAAATGGTATTCCAAACACGTCCAGAAGGAATTGAAGAACCTATGTGAGTGGCGTTCCACCCAGAAGCAAGACTCCTGCCGCCTGTGTCATTGGGTGGAAGCAAAGCACCGCTCCTTAGAAGTCCTGGAGTTGTCAGCCTCTGTCTCAAGAAAGCTGGACCAGCATCCCTGCACGGTTTAGAAAAGGCGACACCTCATCATCACCAGGGACAGGGGAAAGTGGGCAGTCCACGTGAGTGGACTCAGGCGTTCTCGACGATTTTGAAATGTCCGAATGTTTGATGTGTGAGGCAGCCTCACCTGGTCTGTCAGCTGTCCCGGCACTCGTGGAGGCCCTCCTCCTTCAGCCAATTAAAGGATCCTTTCTGGAGCTCTCTTATTCCCAGAGAAACACGCCCTCCTCCTCCAGCCAATTAAAGGATACTTTCTGGAGCTCTCTTATTCCCAGAGAAACACACCCTCCGGGCCCTGCTGCCTCACATTTCAGACATCCCCATTCCAGTGGGCTCAACACTGTACGTGAGGGGTGAACCCGAAAAAATTGCTCAATTTCAGCAACAGCGACTCGGGCAGGCATATGGCCGTGCCTCAGCCGCCTTTGCGGATGATGTAAAACTGACCCATTTTTGCCATTTTTTACTTTGTGCTTATGAGAAGCAGTATTCTTAGCATTGAAAATTATGAAAAGAAAATATGTACTGATTCTGCAAAACACTCTACATCCTGTAGTCTCACATATTCAAGCACGATTTAATTCTTTCTCTAAAAATACATATGCACAACCATCTCATCAGGATGAAATTTTGCAATGTACTTAAGAAACTATGTACATACCAAAGATTTACCTGTAAATGATTTATATACCTATTTACATAATTATGTAGCCCGTGTCATATAAAAATTTCTTGGACAGGGCTGCAGAGATGGCTTAGTGGTTACAGTCACTTCCTTGCAAAGCTTGCTGGTCAGGGTTCAATTGCCCAGGACCCACTTAGAGCCAGATGTACAAAGTGACATATGTTTGTGGAGTTTGTTTGCAGTAGTAAGTGGCCCTCGCTTACCCATAAGGACTCTCTCTCTCTCTCTAGTAATTAAGTAAAAATATGTATGCAAAAATTTCTTGGTCAAAAAGAAGTCACGAGCGGAAAAGTTTTGAGAAGTCCAGGTTTAATTTATTATGCCAGTTTAGAATCATGAACTACCTCAGGCAAACAGATTTAAATTAGGTGTTACTATTTCCATTACCCTTATTTTGCCTGAGTTTGAGAGTCAGATAGATACTCCCTAAAATAAAGCCAGAGAGTCCTTATAAGATAGTTTAATTCCTGTCCGTCTTTTAAGAAAAAGATCACTGTGTAGTCCTTACGTCCAGAAAATTTGTCAATGAGGTCTGCCAGCCATCAGCAAAACCTACAGAGAATGGGAAGCTGATTGCCCCGCAGACAATGGGATGACAGATCCAGGACTGTGACTATGAGACTAGCGTTTTCTATCATTTTAAAGCTCTTATTCTTGGTAATGTTTTAGAGCCAGGAAACCAATACACGGTCTGATAATTTTCTAGTCTTTAACCCCTGGCAGGCTTTAAGCCTCTTCCCTATTTTCCTTCAACTTGGCCTCTGGGCATGTTGGTAAAGGCACGAAAATGCTCCCTCTGGTGTCAGTGGGAGTTTCAAACAAGCCGAGGGAATCCTCAAGGTGAACTTATGTAGTCCTTTCTCTTCCCTCTGTGCTCCACGTGTATGCAGAGCTGGCTTCTGGCAGTGAAAGGCACTGCAGCGCTACGTGGCCTGCAGTATACCTCTGTTAGATCACATTGCTCCAGAGCTCACCCGGGAGACACGACTGAAGCTAGGCCAGCTATATCGCATTTCTGCTCAAGTGGATCCTCATGGCTGTCCTGCCTCCCCAGGGCCCTCCTCCTAAGAGCAGGCCCTAGCTAAATCATTTGATCCAGAGTCCCATCTTGGGGCTGAAGAGGTGGATCAGCTGTTAAGGAGCTTGCCTGAAAAGACTATGGATCTGGGTTTGGTTGCCCAGTACCTGCATAAAACCAGATGCATAAAGTGGCACACGCATCTGGGGTTTGTTTGCAGTGGCCAGAGGTCCTGCTGCACCCATTCTCATTCTGTCTTGTTCTCCCCTTCTCCCCTTGCAAATAAAGAAATGAATTTTTGGGGGGAAAAAAAGCCCCATCTTGGGCCCTGCTAACTGAACTGCATAAAAAAGTGCTGTAATTTGGTTCCTCAATGCTCCATAACTAACTAGATATAACAGAAATCATCAAAACAAACAAACAAAAAGAACAAAAATACACCAGCGATATGATTAGTACACCAGGAAAAGATTCTGAAAGACACTTGTTTAACTCAAAGTACTGGGACTCAATGATCTCACCGTGCAGTGACAGTAATGAGTTTGATCAAGATCCTGTAAAACCACAGTTTACAGCAGATAAATCTTGTGTAAGCACGCACGCAGTTCACACTAAGTCACCGTCAAGGTGGAAAATGAGATTTGTTTCAATGAGTGGTCTGGGATGCAGTATCTAAGGTTATCATCAATTTTGAAAAGGACTGAAAATTCATGGTTTCCGAAAGTGAAGGATCTCCTAAAAGATGTGATGATGAATCTAATATTTAGTTATTTACATTTAAAGCATTCTCAAAAACGACGTTTGTTAGGAAGCTTGTACGAGTGCTCAGTGTATGTCCTAACACAGACTTTTGAAAACAGTATTTTCAAAAATACCTTAAATATCATATAAATAAATATTACCCAGTGAAAATTACTAGCTTAGGTATAAAAGCGAATAATACTTGGCATTAAAAAAAAATAACTTAAGTAAAAGTGCCTTCAGCAACTGGCAAACAGCTGTTCTCAGGAACTGCGCAGGAGGAACAAAAGGAAGCTGCCTGCACCTCCGCTAACAGCCACGGGATGTCGCTATCACATAAGGTTGCAGAGATAAAAGACCCATGGATGGCTCTGCAGTTAAAATTTTTCAGAAAGAACCAAACATTACAGATTTACAACATAAAATGATTCTAACTGCCTGAATTTCATGGCAGTGCACAAATAATTTATCAAAGAAAGACCACTTGGTTGGAAAGCTCTGGAGAGTTTCGTAAGATTCCCTTGGTGAGAAGTGTGAATAGTCTCAGAAAGGCATGGGAGGGGGGTGTCCTTCCCACCACACAAGACAAGATGTGAAAACTCTGTGCCAGGAAATATTATTGTGAAGTTTAAGAAAATCGAACACCCAGAAAGTTATACATCTTAAAGTGACTAGGAGTCCTGCTTGTTTACAGCTCACTTGCAAATAAATAAGGAACATAGGCCACCAAACCTAACTATGAAACTGAATGCAAGAAAACAGGCATAGGTGTGGGATTCTGGGGATAGAATTGTTTAAGTAGGGTCAGGAGAGGAATGGAGAAGAAGATGGGATGGGAGGAGGGTTAATCAAACTAAAGAGGCTAGGAATAAACCATATGGAAACCTAATTCTTTGTAAACAAATTATATATATATATATATATATATATATATATATATATATATATATATATACACTCCAGTCCTATGTAATGTCTTAAATAAACTTTTATCTTAATTAAAAAAATAATTTGGGGGCTGAATAAATGGCTCAGCAGTTAAGGAGCTTGTCTGCCAAGCCTAACGACCACTGTTAAATTCCCAGTACCTATGTTAAGACAGATGGCACAAAGTTGCAAATGCATCTGGAGTTCATTTGCAGTGGCTTTGGCCCTGGTATGCTCATTTCTCTTGCAAATGAATGAATGAATGAGTAAATACATTTTATTTTAAAAAAATAAATAGAGTTAGAGAGATTGCTTATTGGTTAAAGTGCTTACCTGAAAAGCCTAAGGACTCAAGTTCAATTCCCCAGTACCCACTTAAGCCAGATGCACATGGTGGTCCCTGAATGTAGAGTTTGTTTTCTGTGACTAGAGGCCCTGGCCTGCTCATATTCTCTCTGTCCCTCTGTCTTGCTGTCTTTCTTTCTCCCTCTCTTTCTCAAATATATAAATAAAAATAAAATATTAAAAATAAATAAATGTGGGTTTGTTAATGTTATGCATCAAATTATTTACAATTATATATACTTATTTCATATTTTATTTTTTATCAAAACAGAAAACAAAGAACAAGGAACAGAATGTTTTGAAGTATTTCAGAAGTGTTATAAACAAAATTGAAATCACAAGCCAAATGTCCTTCTAAAATGCAGGATTTATATTGCTAAAAAGTATCAGTAATACAAGGCCTCAGAAGTTTTTCTACATAACTTCTTTTCTAAGCATTCATGAAGGAAATACTAAAATGAGCTACACGACAGATCAGGACCATAAGGCTGATCATATGACAACATATTGTAAGTTAAGGGTTAAAATCCAATTGTTAAAGAAACTCAGAAGAATGTAGGATTGCCGTCCAGTCTTTAGAGAACTTCAGCAGGGGCAGACAGGAGATGAGAGGAGTGTTCACTCCATCCGCACAGGTGTCTCCTTCCAGCTGAGTTGCAGAAAATAGGACGGAAAATGGCTAGAGAAGAGTACCAACAATTATCACGTGTTGACTTCCAGAAACATGCTTAAATGGCTGTGATCTTTGGATTGATCATTCTCTGAAAAGGTTGACATTTATAAAACTATGGAAGAAGAAAATAAAAGCCTCGTTTTGAGAATACTGAAGTGGAAATCATTGCTTTAAATCTGAAACACACACGAAATTGTGACATTTGAGTCAGCGTACATAAACCCGTTGGCATTTGTGGATTCCTATCTGTGGTTTAAACATATGTGATACATAAAATTTCTCCCTAGGCAAAGTGATGACAGTAATCCCTTGCTATTGTCACGGTACTTAAAACATCCTACATCATATGGACTGTAAAATGAAGTTTGGATTTTAAGATCATATGCCATATATGTATATATACCATATATGTATATATACATCATATAGGTATAATATATTTCATACAAAATGGCATTGTGCACACTTGCACACACACACACCTTGCCATGTGGGCTAACCTCTCTGCCTTGAAAATAATGAAAGCATGTACAGAAAGACTCTTCTCTAACTGATTGTCTTTTAACGTAGGTATCGTCTGTCACCTGTCACCTTAATGAGCCCTAAAGCCAGTTTCCCTGGAGGGAAGAACTGTTCTCTTCTGTTTTTCCCAGAAGACAGATTTACATTTGCTACCATAGCGACAACTGCTAACTGCTTTCTCTGACTCTTTAAGTTGTGTGTGTTTCTCGCCAAAAAAAAAAAAAAAAAAAAAAAAAAAAAAAAAAAAAAAAATCTATAAACTTGCAGTTCTCAAGTTAAGTTTGGCTGTGTCCAATCTAAATCATTATTCTCAATAAAGGATGTCTCATTGTTATTTCTCTATTTGCCTTTGTGCGTCAGTAATGCTGGGAAACGCAGTCATTATTTGGGTCAAGCACATTGATCAAACCTTCTTCTTTCATGGTGAAACATACTTCTGGCATGTGTCAACATATTGTTCATTAACAACAACAAGAAGGTACCTCCCAGCTGCTTATAAAGGGAAAAATCATTGCAAAGTGAATAGATTAAACCCCTGCAATCAAGTGTAAACATTTCTCTGTAAGAGTTAAGCTTTCAGAGTGGGAAGCCTCTCAGGTAAATTCTCACGTTATGTTTCTTGGTGTTTTCCCCCTAAATATTAGGTAGTCATCTACAAGGAAGGGTTGTTAGTGCCTAACAATTGAGCAGTTATGTGGGCCATGTTTAAAAATATTTTATTTACTTATTTATTATTTATGAGAGAGGTAGAGGAATAGACAGAGAGGGGGAGGGAGAATGGACACACCAAGCTTCCAGCCACTGCAAGCGAACTCCAGATGCATGTGCACCCTTGTGCATCTGGCTTACCTGGGTCCTGGGGAATTGAACCTGTGTCCTTAAGCTTTGCAGGCAAGTGCCTTAACAGATAAGACAGAGAAGACATCTCTCCAGTACAAGAACTTCCTTTTTTTTTTTTTTTTTTTTTTTTTTTTCGAGGTAGGGTTTCACTCTAGCTCAGGCTGACCTGGAATTCACTATGTAGTCTCAGCGTGGCCTCGAACTCATGGCGAACCTCCTACCTCTGCGTCCCGAGTGCTGGGATTAGAGGCATGCGCCACCACACCCTGCCCATCCAGGACCATTTTTTGTAACCTGTGTCATGTGCCCAATGTAAGTATGCTTTCTTTCCCAAGCATAAGAATTCATATGGTAGAAAAACAAAACCTATGAAAAACCCAGTCACTGGTGACATTCAGTACTTTGAAGGAGATAATTTCAGCTATCTTACTAGCAAAACAATGTAACAGGCCTGGGGAGACTGTTCAGTGGTTAAAGGTGCTTGCTTGCAATGCCTGCCTTTCTGGGTTTCATTCACCAGTTGCACAAAATGGCACATATATCTGGAGATCATTCCCAGGGAAAAGGATCTCAGGATATCTATTCTCATTCATATTCCTTCTCTCTCTGGTGTTTTCCTTTCCTTTCCTTTTCTTTTCTTCTTCTTCTTCTTTTTTTTTTTTTTTTTTTTTTTTTTTGAGGTAAAGTTTTCCTCTAGTCCAGGCTGACTGGAATTCACTATGTAGTCTGATGGTGGCCTTGAACTCACGGTGATCCTCCAACCTCTGTCTCCTGAGTGCTGGGATTAAAGGCGTGCGCCACCACGCCCAGCCATTCTAATATATTTTTTTTATTAGTTATGTACACAGTGTATATACAGCCATGTTGGTACCATCGTTAGCCTCCTCCCTGTTCTCCGCCCCCCCTCCCGAAGGGACCCTCCTGGTTGGGAAATGTGGGTCATGCACTGTGGGGGTGGCCATCAGTTATGGGGAAGAGGCAATGTCGCTTGCATGTCCCAACATGTGGCTCTAACAATCTTTTTGCCCCCTCTTCCATGAATTTCCTTGAGCCATGTTGGGTTCATTTTAGGTCTACTTTAGTGATGAGGTCTTGGGAGCCTGTGTCTCTGGATCTCTGGTTTGGTAGGAGTTGAGTGTTCTCTGTGTAGATCTCCCTCACCCTCGTGCTGGTACCAGGGTCACTAAGAAAGCAGGTCTCTTGCTCATTTCCTCAATTCTTCTATGGTTTCAGCTGGGGCCCTGGTGAGGAGTGATGGGCTGATTGTCTCCTCAGGATCTGCGTCCATCTGAAAAGGAGAACCAAATTCTCCAATGGAGAGTGAAGTCAGCTCCAGATCAATGGGATAACCATTATTATTTTAGATAGAATTTAATAGGTATAGGCCCTCTTGTAACCCAAGAATGGTGGGAGCTTGATATTTTTTTTTTCAAAGAGATATGTGAACCTTCATATTTATTATAGCACTCTACACAACAGCCAGGTAAATGAATAGAAACATAGAACATAGGTAAAATGGGATGTTATTAACTGTTTAGGAAACACATCCCATCATTTTCAACAACACAGAGTAATCTGGCAGACATTGTGCTAAGTGAAGTAAGCCAGTCAGAGATGAACACATACAACATGGAAACGGCTTAACAGGTAAGGAGCTTGCCTGCAATGCAATGCTTACCAACCCAGGTTCAGTTCCCCAGAACCTACAAAAAGCCAGATGCACAAAGTGGTGCATGCATGTGAAGTTTGTTTGCATGGCTGGAGACTTGCTCTCTCTCTCCTCTCTACTTAAAAATAAAATAAAAATTTAAAACAATACAACATGACTACATTTATATGAATTATTTCAATATTCAAAATTTAGAAGTATAGAGATTATCAATAGCCAGAGTAGGGCAAAAAAATAATACAGGAGAACTATGAAGTCTGCATGGAATTGAACTACTTCTTGACAGTTTATGTACTGTATTGTGACTAAACTAAAAATTCTGAAATATTTTTTTTCTTTATTAGTCAGTTCTGTATTCAGCAAATACAGTCAGTTTGGTGCCATTATTAGGTTCATCCGTGACCTACCCCCTCCCCTTGGCCCCTCCTTGTTGAGGTATACGGGTCATGCATTGTGGAGTTAGCCCACAGTTATGGGTAAGCTAAATGTCTCTGCATATCATGACCCAACACGTGACTCTGACATTCTTTCTGCCCCCTCTTCCGCAAAATTTGCCTGAGCCATGTTGGGTTCATTTTTGGTCTGCTTCAGTGGTGAGGTGTTGGGGGCCTCTGAGGCTCTGGCTCTCTGATTTGGTAGGAGTTGATTTTTCTCTGTGCTGATCTCCTTCCCCCTTGTGCTGGTATCCGGTTCATCAGGAAAACAGCCCCCTTGCTTGTTTCTCCGATTTTTCTTAGTTTCAGCCGGAGCCCTTTTGAGGTATGATGGGGTGACTCTCTCCTTAGGATCTACATCTATCTGAAAAAGAGAAGCAGATTCTCCATCGGAGAGTAAGTTAGCACCAGGACAAATGAGATAACCCTTACTTTTTTTTTTTTAATAGAGAATTTAATATGTGTAGGCCCTCTTGTAGCCCACAATTAATGGTAGCCAAGAATGGTGGGAGCTTGATATTTTTTAAGGTACTGTAACAGTATACTTAATTGAAATACCAATTTTCTGTTCTGCTTTTAAAGAGCTTTTCGAAGTTTTGTGACTTCTCTCAGAAATAGCCTCTCATCTCCGTCATGGACCCTTTCCTGTGGGTCCACACCAATCACGAGGCAACTGTCAAACGTGATTGCACAAGATTTTGGTATTAAAGAACCATGCTGTCAAACACATTACTCTCCATTTTCATTTTTTTCTCTTAAATGTATTTTCTTCACAAATCCATAATTATGTAACATTCTGAGCTTGTGTTTTTCTTTTCCAGTTCAAAGAGCAAGTGTGTGGTGGATCGTTAGTGCCCAACACACTTCATGACGGCCTTTCACTGTCAGAGACGTATGGCTCGCTTTGGTACCATTGCTGAGCTGTTTCCATTCAGTAGAACATGGAAATTCATGATCACAAACTGTGTGCTGAGCCTATGATTTCCACTGGCCTCTTCACAGCTCTCACATCTTCCCTGCATGGTTCTTATAAACTGGGTGCCTTGATTTTGTCTGTATCTTCAATATAGTCAAATTAAGATGGAAGCCCCACCCCTGCCATTTGGTATTAAGTAAGAATGGTTCCTGGCAAGGGTGACCAAAAATTTCAGATTTATATCCACAATTCTTGTATCATGATATCCCAAAATACTTGAGAGAAAACTTGGAAAAAGGAAATCTTGACATGTGGTCAGGGGATAGTTCCAAAACAAAGAAAATTTGGATATGTTTCTCAGAAAATCCTTTGAGAAAGGCCAAACATTCATTTGGAAAAATAAGAGTTCATGATACAATTTCTGTTTTCTGAGCTATTTACTGGATTCCCCATAGAAATATCATAAATAATTAAATAGGATACTCAACAAATAACACCTGGCACACTCAAGAGATTCAGACTATCTTCCCTGAAGCTGAATGCTTTGTGGAAATTACTCTTCCACTTTACAAATCTTAACACTGAGTAACTAAAATTATAGCAAATAGAAGATATTTACCATAGCAACCACTGAATACTAAAATCAAGCAGTTGAGGAATTAGTTATTTTTTTATTTTATTTTTTTAAATAGGTCAAGGACAAGGAAAAAGGTGGTACCAACACATGATATATCCATACTAAGTATGCTGTTAATAATAATAAAAAGGTAGTTCTCACCAGTTTCAGAATATTTTTATACTTAATTTGAATTTCTTTCTACTCATTTTTCAAGTTGTATTTTTGTAAATTCTTAATGAGAATTTCAATACATAAACTTGCTGTATTTGATACTATCCCCTTGCTATTACCTTCTGAGCTCCCTATACCTCCTGTATTCCACTGAGCACATTCCAAGTAGTCCTTCTGTTTTGATAATTATTTTTGTCTTTCTCTTTCCTCTATATCAAAATGTTAGTGGGCTCCAGGTCGTGAGAAGGTAGCAAGAACCACTGGGAGATCATAAATGTACCAGTCAGTTCAGGTCCAGAAGACAGGGCCCCAAAGTATTCCTTCTAACCCTTTTCTTACATTCTTTCTTTCCCTTCTTTTGCAATGTTTCCTGACCTTTGAAGGTGTTTTAGAGATATCTTAAGTGTTGAGTTCTGATACTGAAAACTGAGCTAAGGGCTGGAGAGATGGCTTATCAGTTAAGACACTTGCCTGTGAAGCCTCAGGACACAACTTGAATTCTCCAGGGCCTATGTAAGCCAGTTGCAGAAGGTGGTGCATGCTTCTGGAGTTTGTTTGCTATGGGGGAAGGCCCTGGTGCACCCATTCTCTCTTTATCTATATCTGCTACTTTCTCAAATAAAATAAAAAATATATTTTTAAAACTGAATTCATAGCCTATATGTTTGAAAGCTCACAGGTCCTAGAGACAAACTACCACTGCCTATGGGTAAATGGATATATTGAGCCTATTACTTGATTATCCCTAGTAACATATGTGTCAAGGTTTTCTGATATTTTGATTGATTGCACATATTAAAAATGTTTGTCAAAACTTTAACATAGTATTTAAAGGTAATTATCACAGACTTCAATGGAGAATTATTTTAGATCCTTAGGTCCATGGAAGAATTCAGATCCTCAGTAATCATAAGCTAAATTAAATTCTAACTACTGATAAATCCACTTAGTTACTGTGATTTCATAAACACTGAAGATTGATTTATCAATATGTATTTTTATATTTAATTATCCTCAAGTATTAATGATATACATTTATGAGAAGTAACAGGTTTATGAGCTGTGAATTATAAATTACTCTCTACTTACTGCATATAATATATAATTACTTGTTTAATAAGAATGACTATCAAAATAAATATAAAGTAGGTACACTACCATCTGTAAAGAAAATTGATTCTTATGACAATTATACTTCTTAGAAACTTTTTGATATGTATTTCTGTTCCCTGAAAATAATTTTTCAACCCCTTTTTTATTTGATTTAGAAAAAAATAAAATCATTAGAGACATTTTTAAAAGTGTAGTATTTAGTTGACAAAAATATTTAAATCTAAAAACTGTTCATTTGCCTTTAATATTTAAACATAATCATAGTTTCAACAACAAAAAGTACATTCCTTAAAAAAAAGGCTTGAGGGCTAGAGAGATGGCTTAGTGGTAAAGGCATTTGCTTGCAAAGACAAAGTACCAAGGTTTGATTCCCCAGGACCCAGGAAAACCAGATGCACAAAGTGGCACATATGACTGGAGTTTGCTTATAGTGGCCTAAGGCCCTAAAACACATTTTTTAGACTTTGATGTGGAAACATGTGATGATTCTAAAGTTTGAAGAATGTCTGCTTGAAAAAGCCTCTCTCAACATACATGTAGCAATTGACACATACCTGAGTTAGCATAATTTGTAGCAGGTTGTACAGTGCATATATGCTCATTAAATCATTAATGAAGTGATTAATAATGATAAATTACATAAATATTTGCTTCCTCAGCCCAATGAAGTAGCCTACAGTAATAATATTTGTGACAAAACCAACTAACACACAAACACAGAGCCCAGATTATAGTCCCTAAAACTAATTTTCCAAAGAAAAGGAGCTCACATTTTTCAGAATGGTAGCTGAGCCTAGATATGGGGAAGAAAAATTCTGAGTTGATGGGGAAGTTCTTATAAAAGGAGCCGTGATTTCATTGAAGAGTAGATAATCTGACCAAAAAAAAAAAAAAAAAAAAAAAAAAAAAAAAAACCAGAAAACAAATGTTAGTAGCTTGGTGCTGGTGATATAAATATCACACATGTGATGATGATTGTGGGCTATTAGATACATTGAGTTTATGGAAATCCTGAGACCATGATAATTAAAAAGATAAATAATATTTACACCACAGGAGATAAAGAGATCAGAAGATCTTCCTAAAGGGCTTTGTTACTTAGTACTTTGGTATTAAAATATATTTATTCCACTGAAGAAGGACACAATTCAGCTCAGCATTAAATAACATCATTTGGAAAACTGACTTGAAAGAATGAGCCCATTGCTCTGACATACAATCAGGTGAAGACATATAAGATACCCATAATTAATTTGCTACCATTTTCTTAAACCAGTATGATTTACAAACTTTCATTAATATCAATGAGCTATTGTAGGTTTGAAAATTTCTAAAATTCACAGGAGCCAGGCATGGGGGCACACACCTTTAATTCCAGCCCTTGGGAGGCAGAGGTAGGAGGATCGCTGTGAGTTCAAGGCCACCCTAGAACTACAGAGTAAGTTCCACATCAGGTTGGGCTACAGTGAGACCACACCTCAAAAATAAACACACAAACAAACAAAAAAAATCGAGGAAAATATTACAAAATTTCAGCACGGTTGAAGTACTTAACTTAGGTGAGCTGTGCAGAATTCTGAGCAGATGGAAGTATGACACAGTGTGCCTTCTATCATTGAAATTATAAAAATATGTTTCAAACTGCTCTTCAGGCCCATGGACAAGAATAGGTGATTCCCCTGAGCTACCTCTCCATAAGTGAAGAAGCTGGTATGCCAGCTGACTTCTACAATTATATTAGCAAGAGCAACTCCATGAAAACTTAGAAGTAAATACAAAACTATGTTAAGAGTGGTAATATTTCTTTGACTTTCATATTTGTAAAGGATATGCAAAGTTGATCTATTGCTGTGGCAGTCTGGAACCTATTCTGAAATATTTAATCAAGAATACACTTAGATGAAATCTATATTTAAAATATTTTATTTATTAGAGAGAGAGTGGCCTCTAGCCACTGTAAATGAACTCCAGACTCATGCACCACCTTTTGCATCTGGCTTACATGGGTGCTTGAGAATCAAACCTGGGTCCTTAAGTTTTTCAGGCAGGCATCTTAACTGCTGAGCCATCTGTCCAATCCTGAGGAAATCTTATATCTTTACATTCAATAGTAAACATCTAGGAGAACTTTAGGTTGGCACCATTCATTTTTGGATATCTAAATCCTACTGAGGTGGGCTACTGTAGCATAAGTCTTTAACACAGAGTGGGAAGAGGAATCAGAGTGTTGCTGCAGGAGGTCCAGAAAGAATACTGAAACCGGAATTACTCTGTTGCTACAGGTTGGGGGAAAGGAGTGGCCAAGTGTTAGTGAGTTTGGACCCCTAAAATCTGAGCTTACCTACCAGCGTATAGCCAGCAAGGAAACAGGGGCTTCCTACTTAAACTCACACTAGGAAAAGAGATTCATTGGCAAGCTCAATGAACCTGAAAGCAGGTGCTTTTCTGGAGCCTCCTGTGAGAAGTAGAGCTTCTGACACCTTGATTCAGGATTTGAGAGACTGGGAGAAGAGAACCCCACTTAGTTCACAGCAGAACTTGCACATAATAAATTGGGTTGTTTAAACTGATCCAATGGAAAAACTAATATATCACCTTAGCAGAGAAGGAAGTACTTTGGAAACCAAGGTTGGAGGCTCACATGCAGCTTCTCAATCCAAAATTCCTTGTTTTTTTGACAAGCTCAGCACATCTGCCTTGGTATTTTTACATCTTGGTAAGTTTGATAAGAATACATTGTGTTTCCCTCTCCTATTAAATTCCACCAAAGTTTCAGTGGGCACTTTTCCAATTTCCTCCTTTTCAGGTCAAGGGAAGTTAACCTTGTAAAACTTTCCACACCATGCCATCCTAATGTTTTACCCTTTTCTCTTTTAATTTCCCTTCTTCCTCCTTTTGTAAAACCCTAACCTTTCCACTACTTGAAGTCTGAAACAGGAATCTGGGATAAAATCCAAAGCTTGCCTCTTATATACATTTTACATTCTAAAAACAAATACATGCATGAGGTTGAGTTTGGGTGGGAATTCTTGACTCCCATGTTCAGACAATCAGACATGTAGCCTTGGTGGTATCCCACAGGTTTTGGATCCATTGTACTAATGTCAGGCCAGGATTTGTTGATCAGGCAGTGTGTTCTTGAGTCTTTGGCAGACACTCTGAATGGCAAGAGAGGCACCACGGGACAATCACTTCTCAGGCAAAGCCTACTGGCCCTGTAGGTCCACTCCATTCAACGCAGACATCTTGAACCATCCCCAGAAAGACAGTAACCAAGAGGGCACAGAACAATACACAACTTTCCCTCCACTTGATAGTGGTCAAGTGAGAGGATATAGTGCTTAACATTCTCAGGGGAGAGACTTCTGGGTAAGATGGCTGCATATGAGTCACACCGAACCAGCCTAGGGAGGGATTAAAGCAAAACCATAACAAAATACACTTTTCTTCAGAAAAGTGAAGGTGTATAGGTTTTTATCGGCCACAGCAGAAAAGTAGGGGAGACCAAGGTCTATCAGAAAGGAGGAAACCAGCCAGAATGCCACGGAGGTGCTTGCGGCCCACATAGATCCCTGCACCCAGCCAGCCTGGCACCCAGCTGCAGGACCAAAGATGAAACAAGGGAATTTTCCATCCTTATCAAATCTGAAGGGGAGACTGGAGATCAGCTGAGGAGCTGCTGAAAGGGATACAGGTGGGACTAGCTGAGCAGTTCCAGTACAACAACAGCCTTCCTGCACTCTCCCATCCCCCAACCATCAGAACCCTGACCCTCTGGAGAACGCATTCAGCCCCAGAAGCAGGGTATCCAATGCAGCTGATCAGAGCACCAGCTCCACAGCCCAACATGGAGGGATTGAGGTGGGCACTCAGCATCGGTGAGATTGGAAGCCACCCCCAAAGTAACAAAGCCGACGGACAAAAAAGCAGGTACATAGGACTGCACTGGAAATGCAAAGGTCTCTTTCCATGTCAGGGCAGGTTATGGGATACATATTCGTGGTTGGCTTTACCATTTTCAATTAAGCTGTACTTGGGGGTGACTATTGTTGCCTTTGATGCTCTCAGATTCAAAAGGCCTTTGTCTTTTTCTTCTGTCATTATTGGGGGCAGGGTCTGATGCAGACCCAGGTTGATCTGGAACCCATTTCAGAATAGAAATCTCAACCTCCCAGCAGACAGGATTAAGGGTGTACAGCAATACCCACCCTTAGGGATTTTGGCTTTATAAGATTATCTGTTTGTTTCAATACACATATTTTCATATTCAGTGCTGGTTTTTATTGAATGTGTATATTGCTCAGCTGAATTTTAGAATTTTGCCATTAAATTGCTCCACCAAGCCCACTAAAATACTTGAATAGCAGGCAAATTCAACACCTTGGATTATTTCTGCGGTTGGATTGCAGTACAAGAGCTACACTTTGCACCTTAGACTCCTATTCTGAAGGCACATAAGATTGCATTTCCAAGTCTAAGAGCAACTCAGATAATTAGAAAACTCAAGCATCAAATCAACTCAGGCTGCAAAAATTGGTCCATTATAAGAAACACAAAGAATAAAGACAATCTACCCTTGCCAAAAATTATAAATCCATCAGAAATGACCCTCAATAAGAATGTTTTAGGTGAAATGCCTGACAAAGATTTTTTTAAAAAAGATTTTATCTTTACTCAAAGAAATCAAAAGAAAGAAAACAAAGGAATTAAAGAAGAAAACAAACTCCTGAAGGAATTCCAAGAGAACACAGGAAACAAGCTTAATGAAATAAAGAGGTCATTATAAGACATGAGTAAGGAAATAGAAATACTGAAGAAAATCCAGGCAGAAATCCTAGCAATGAAAAGCAATCAAATAAAACACTGTGGAAAATTGCACCAATAGAATGGATGAAGGAAAGAGTAGAATATCTAAACTAGAAGACCAGGTGGCAGATATAATACAGTCCAACAAAGAGAAAGACAAGCTAATAGGAAGGTATGAATAGGAATTCAAGATACCTGGGACACTATGAAAAGAGCAAATACAAGAATCCAGAGTATAGTAGAAGGAGAAGAATTTTAATCTAGTAGGCATTTGCAACAAAATCATAGAAGAAAAATGTCCCCAAATTGAGAAAGAAATGCCAATGCAGATACAGGAAGCTTTTAGAACATCAAACAGACAAAACCTGGAAAGAACCTCTCCTTGCCATGTTGTAATTAAGCTACTAAACATGCAACCCAAAGAAAATATATTGAAATCAGTTAGAGAGAAAAAGCAAGTCATCTATAAAGGCAAGCCCATCATGATCACAGCAAATTACTCAACACAAACTTTAAAAGCCAAGAGGGCTTGGAATGATATATTCCAAGTTCTGAACAATAACAACTGTAAACCAAGATTACTTTATCCTGCAAAGGTATCTATCAAAATTGATGGAGAAATAAGGATATTCCACAACAAAAACATGCTAAAGTAAATTATGACAACTAAACCAGATCTACAGAAAATACTTGAAGGAATCCTTCACACTGAATAGAGAGCAAAGCTCACACATGAGGAAACAGGATAAAATAAGCCAAACGGAAATATCACTTAAAATAAGAGAGTAAGGGGAAAACAGGAAGCACTACAAAATAAGAAGGATGGCAAAAATAAACGCATACCTTTCTATAACTCTTAATATAAATGACCTCAAGGCCCCATCCAAAAGACAGAGGCTTGCAGACTAGATTAAAGGCAGGATCTTGCTGTTTGTTGCCTCCAAGAAACTCATCTCTCAGTAAAAGATAGACACTGTCTTAGGGTCAAAGGATGGAAAATGGTATTGCAAGCAAATGGACATAGGAAACAAGCAGGGGTTGCTATCCTAATATCTGACAGGATAGATGTCAAATCAACATTAGTGAGATAAGATAAAGAAGGTCACTTTATACTGATTAAAGGAACACTCCAATAGGAGGATATAACAACCCTAGATGTATGTGCACCTAACATTGGGGCTCCAGATTTCATCAAACAAAAACTATTAGACTTAAGGTCACAGACAACACCAAACACAATTGTACTGGATGACTTCAATACCCCACTCTCATCAATTGACAGATTATCCCAGCTAAAAATAAACAGAGAGACATCTGGATTAAATGATGTCATGGAACAAATGGACCTAACAGATATCTACAGAACATTGCATCCAAGTGCTGCAGAATATACATTTTTCTCAGCAGCACATGGATCATCCTACAAAATAGACCACATATTAGGACACAAAGCAAATCTCAACAGGAAAACTGAAATAATCCCTTGTACTCTATCTGACCACAATGTGATTGAACTAAAAATCAGCAACAAGGAAAACTACAGAGCATACAGAAATTCATGGAGATTACACAGTACACTATTGAATGATGAATGGGTCATTGAAGAACTCACAAAGGAAACCAATAAACTCATAGACTCAAATGATGATGACAATACAACACAGCAAAACATTTGGAAACAAGGAAGGCAGTCCTAAGAAGGAAATTTATAGCTCTCAGTGCCTATATTAAAAAATTACAGACTGGATGTGGTGGCTCATGCCTTTAATCCCAGCACGTGGGAGGCTGAATTAGGAGGATTGCCATGAGTTCAAGGCTACCCTGAGACTATGTAGTGAATTCCACGACATCCTGGGCCAGAGTGAGACCCTACCTCAAAAAAAAAAAAAAAAAAAAAAAAAAAAAAGAGAGAGAAAGAAATAAAAGAAAGAAAGAAGGAAGGAATTAGAGAGTTCACAAGTAAACAATTTAATGCTTCACCTTGAGGCCTTGGAAAAAGAAGAACAAGGCAAACCAAAAATCAGTAGACAGGAAGAATAATAAAGATTAGGGCAGAAATTAATGAAATAGAAACCAAAGAATCAGTGAAACAAACAGTTGGTTCTTTGAAAGGGTAAACAAGATTTATAAACCCTTAGAAAATCTGACCGGAAGAAAGAGAGAAGAGGCAAAAATTAATAAAATTAGAGATGAAAAAATCACCACTACACCAGGTACCAAAGAAATTCAGAAAATCATAAGGACATACATTAAGAATACATATGCCTCTAGGTATGAAAATCTGAAAGAAATAGATGGTGTCCTTGGTTCATATGACCTACCAAAATTAAATCAAGATGAGATAAACCATTAAAATAGACCTATGACAAGTATGGAGATCCAATCAGTTATAAAATATTTCCCAACTACAAAATGTCCAGGCCCTGATGGATTCAATGGTTAATTTTACCAGACCTTCATGGAAGAACTAACACCACTGCTTCTCAAACTTTTCCATAAAATAGAAAAAGAAGGAATTCTACCAAACTCCTTCCATGAATCCAGAATCACCATGACATCAAAACAAGAAAAAAGACAGAACAAAAAAAAAAAAAAAAAGAAGGAAGGAAAATTATAGACCAATCTCCCTCATGAACACAGATGCAAAAATTCTGAAGAAATTATTGGCAAATGGAATACAAGAATATGTCAGAAAGATTATTCACCCCAACCAAGTAGGCTTCATCCCAGAGACGCAGGGATGGTTCAACATACCCAAATAGATAAATGTAATACATTATATAAATGGACTGAAGGACAAAAATCACATGACTATCTCAATAGATGCAGAAAAGGCATTCAACAAAACCCAACATCCTTTCATGGTAAAAGTCCTAAAGAAACTGGGGAAAGAAGGAACATATCTCAACATAAAAGCTTTTTAAGACAAACCTACAGCCAACATAACACTAAATGGGGAAAAAATTGAAGCTTTTTCACTAAATTCAGGAACAAGGCAAGGGTCCCACTGTCCCCACTTTTATTTAATATAGTACTGGAAGCTATAGTAATAAGCAAGAGACACTCATAAAAGGTATGCAAATTGGAAAGGAAGAAATCAAAGTATCATTATTTGCAGATCATATGATTCTATACATAAAGGACCCTAGAGACTCTACCAGCAAACAGAGCAGATAAACACTTTTAGCAACATAGCAGGATACAAAATAAACACATGGAAATCAGTAGCTTTCCTATATACTATCAATAAACATGTAGAGTATGAAGTCAGGGAATCTCTCCCATTCACAATTGCCTCAAGAAACAAACAAACAAAAAATTACCTTGGAATAAATCAACCAAGGAAGTGAAGGATTTGTACAATGAGAATTTTAAAACACTCAAGATAGAAATGGCAGAAGACACTAGGAAATGGGAAGACATCCCATATTCTTGGATTGGAATAATCAATATTGTGAAAATGTCAATCTTATCAAATTAATGCAATATCCCTTAAAATTCTAAGGAAGTTCTTCACGGAAATAGAAGAAACAATTCTAAAATTCATTTGAAGCACAAAATACCTCAAATTAGCCAAAATAATTTTGAGTAAAATAATAATAATAATAATAATAATAATAATAATAATAAGGCTGGTGGTATCACCCTAGCCAATTTTAAGCTCTATTATAAAGCTATAGTAACAAAAACAGCATGGTACTGGCACAAAGACATATTGATCAGTGAAACAGAATAGAGGACCCAGATGTTAATACAGGCAGCTACAGCCATCTGATTTTTGACAAAAAAAAATGCCAAAAATATTCATTGGAGAAAAGATAGCCTCTTCAACAAGTGGTGCCAGGAACATTGAATATCTACATGTAGGAGGATGAAAATAGATCCTTGTCTTTCTCCATGTACAAGAATCAAGTCCAAATGGATGAGGGAACCTTAATATCTGACCTGAAACATTGGAACTACTAGAGAAAAAAGTAGGGGAAACCCTTCAACATATTGGCATAGGCAATGACTTTGTGAATATAATCCCAATTGCTCAGGAAATAAAACCACCAATCAATCACTGGGATCTCATAAAAATACAAAGTTTTTGTACAGCAAAGGACACTGAATAGAGCAAAGAGACAAAGCCTACAGAATGGGAGAAAAATCTTTACCAGCTGTACATCTGACAGAGAATTAATATACAAAGAACTCAAAAAACAAAACAATAAGAAATCAAACAACCCAATTAAAAATAGGGTATGGACCTAAATAGAGTGTTTTCAAAAGAGGAAATGCAGATGTCATAGAAACATCTGAAAAATAGTGTTCTACATCCTTGGCCATCAGGGAAATGGAAATTAAAACTACTCTGATATTCCATCTCACTCCTGTCAGAATGGCTATTATCAAGAAAACATAAGGTGATAAGTGTTGGCAAGAATGCAGAAAAAGGGAAGCCCTTCTACACTGTTGGTGGGAATGTAGTCTGGTATAGCCATTGTGGAAATCAGTGTGGAAGTTCTTGAGATCGCTAAAAATAGATTTACCATATGATTCAGCTAAGCACTCCTAGGCATATAATCTAAGGACTCTTCTCACTACCTTAGAGATACTTGCACAACCATATTTATTTCTGCTCTATTCACAATAGCTAGGAAATGGAACCAGCCTACATGTCCCTCAACAGATAAATGGATAGTAAAGATGTGGTACATTTACATAATAGAATTCTTCTCAGTGGTAAAGAAAAATGAAATTATAAAATTTTCAGGGAAATGGAAAGGATTATACTGAGGTAATCCAGGCCCAGAAAGCCAAACATTGCATGTTCTGTCTCATATGTGGATCCTATCTACAAATGTGTAGGCTTGTGTGTGAGCTGGAAAAAAAAAATTGGTAGCAGAGGCCCATAAGCTAGAAAAAGGCTATAAGGGAAGGAGGACAGGGAAGGACATAAGAGAATGGTATTGTATATATGTAAGTAGAAGAACAGATTACAGGGAGTGGAATGACCTAAGTGAGGCCAGGGGAATAGATTGAATAAAAGAAGGGTGGGTCAATCAAAATTCAAGATATTCTGAACAACACATATGAAAACCTACTTTTTTGGATGATGGCACATCCAGAAGCCATAGATTGTTTACTAGAAAATCTTCAGTGCCAGGGATGGAATACCTTTCAGTGATTTGATGGTCAGGGAGGTCCCTGGTGCCTCCAAAACATCACAGGCTATGGCCAAGGCCCTTGGTTACCCATGGGAAACAGATGGTAAGACCCTACTTCTGAAGACTTCACATGCATGGGCTGCAAGGTCACTTAGAAATCAAGCTGGAGCTAAGCTAAAAACCTCCTCCATGTAGACCAGCCAACTGAAAGCTGGAAAAAGCTGCACTGCATGCAGCCTAATGAGAGACAGAAGTCATCAGCGTTGAAAACAGTGGACACTGGAAGCCTTGTTTGGCAAGCCAGGCCAAATAACTGAACGGGTGCAATAGTGGCATGTCTGCTCTAGGGGAAGCCAACTCCTCTCTTATTGGACTGGAGGCTTACTCTATGGGAGGAAATACATGCCTTATACTGAAAACTTAATCAAAAGCCTATGGCAGGGCTGGGAAAATGGCCTAGCAGTTAAGGCATTTGCCTGTGAAGCCTAAGGACCCTGGTTCAATTTCCCAGGACCCACATATAAGCCAGATGCACAACGGGATGCATGAATGTGGAGTTTGTTTGCAGTAGCTGGAGGCCCTGGAGTGCCCATTCCCTCTGCCTCTTCCTCTCTCTCTCTCTCTCAAATAAACAAGTAAATAAATAAAAAATTTTTAAAAAGCTTATGGCAGGGGTGGTCATGAGCCACAGGGCCATAAAGCCTGCTTTTGTCTGGTTAAATGCATGTATTATGCTCACCAAACTGCCCAGTAAGCACTACATTTAATGTTCATATTCATATATAGATGCTGCTCTCACTTTTGGTTAGAGAAGCTTCTCTTTTCGGATGTCGGAGACCACTGGGACGACCCATAGACAACACAGTGCTGAGAAGTGATGGAGGTGAAACATCTCTATCACACCCTCCAAGGCTCAGAGTCCATTGCAGTAGAGGTGGCACAAAGAATATAAGAGCCAAAGGAAGGGTATAACTCCTTACAATGCAACTGTCCAGACAGAAATTAGCCTTGATATCCATGACCTTGCAGTGCCTAGTAATACCTTCACAAGACCCACATAATAGGATAAAAAGACAAAGACATCAAAATAAAAGTGAAACTAACAGAGAAAGGGAGGGGATATGATGGAGAGTGGAGTTGGGAAGGGGAAAGTGGGGTAGGGAAGGGAATTATCATGGTTTATTGTCTGTAAGTATAGAAGTTGTAAATAATAAAAGTATACATTAAAAAAAAATCTAGGGGATATTTGAGCAGAAGCTCAAGATCGTGCTTGTAGCACTCCATGCCACACCTTCAACCTAACAATCCCTTCCTGTCTTTCATCAGCAGCCTGCCCCAGGAGGACAATTGTGAGTGTGCCCAGGCTTAGCTGCCTCATCGAAAGCTAGGGTCCAGGGTTTTTGCGTGAGATTCCATTTGTTAGCTGGAGATGGGGAGACTCAAATGAAAGACAGGCAGTTCTTATTTTCACTAGTGCTAATGCTGGAAGTGGCACCACACCGGGGAAATGAAGTCAACCTGGCATTAGCTTCCCCTTCTGCATAGCTCCTAGAGGTCACGTTCTGCATGTCTGGGTTGTAGTAGAGTCTGTGGTCAGTAGCTGACTTTCAAGGCTGCACTGCTTCAGATTACACATGGCTTTGAACTTCCTCTGCACCAGTAGTTCATTTTTACCCAGTTTAACTGCTTTTCAAAGTAACACCCAAACCACCATCTTAGAAAAGATTGGATCAGGAAGTAATATCATACCACTTCCAATTCTGAGAGTCCAAAATCAGCGTTCAATTGTTTTAAAAGACTCACAGGGTCCCAGGTAATGATGTTGACAAATCAATGTTTTCATACAAGGAGAGAAAATAACAGGGTTGAAGAAAGGATATAGGTCACAGTTAAAGGCTGTTCCACTTCGAAGAGATGACATTTTCAGTCTTCTTTGTAGAAGGATCTAGAAGATCAGGGATGTGCACACTTCTTACACCACCCACATGTGCATAGAATGCTTTGGAACTAAGAAAGTCTTGCTGGAACTTTAATATCCTATTTGATGCTTACATATACTCCTGCTTTAAATCCAGCCTCAACAGTAAAGGACGCTGGGGTGAGGAGTCACATTGAGACCAAACGCAAACCATCAATTTCACTGTGACTAATAGAAAACAACAAGGATGTTTAGGGGATGGGTGTAATTTGAAAACTTCTCCTAGGTTCTATAATGACAAAAGCCCCATCCATGAGCATTGTGACCAGATGTTAGTGCCACACAGGACATTTAACCAAACACTTCAGGATAATTGCAGAGCTGGTAGAAATTAACCTTTGGAGCACATCATGTTATATGTGACTTCCTGTTCCTAGTTCGCTGTTATGATTAGTGGTTTAAATATACAAAATTCAATTATTGTATTATCTAAATAATGGCATGTTTTTCATCCTTTGTTGTGGGGAAAATTACACTAAAATTTTCCTGTAAAATCTTTGTATTTCTGGGGAAAAATGGTCAAGTGATTATTATCTTTCTATATGCAATATTTAGTTTGATGATAATTTGTTAAGAATATTTTCTCATTTTTTTTTTCAATTCAATGACTGAAATAGTCCTACCCATTTTTCCTTACCAATATTTACCTCTTCCGGTTTTGCACCAATTTTCTACTTACCTCATTGGATGAAGTGGTGAAATGTTCCCAGTTTTGCCAGTCATGGAATTTGAAACAATAACACCACAGTTAATTTATGTGTCAACTCAACTGTGTCAAAGGATTCCCAGGTAGATGATAACAACTATTCTGCTTGTAAAACACTATTCTGAAATATCTGTGTAAATGTTTCTGAAATGAGATCAATGTTGGGATTTTGAACCTAAAGTGAATCTATTAACATCCTAATTCATTCTCATAACGTGTTTTCATGAACTGGATTAACTTAAATCATCTGCTTTATTTTTATTTACTTATTCATTTATTGTTATTTATTTATTTATTTTTTTTGAGGTGGGTCTCACTCTAGTCCAAGCTGACCTAGACTTCACTACGTAGTCTCTCTCAAGATAGCCTCGAACTCATGGCTATCCTCCTACCTCTGCCTCCCAAGTGCTGGGATTAAAGGTGTGTGCCACTGTCTGGTATATAAAAAATATTTACCTACAGCAAATAAATGCAGTTTAAGGTTAACAGGGCTCTCAAAACTAAACAAAAATTGGCTGAAGGCAAGAGTGTCCTTTACCCTGTAAGGAACAGTGTTCTGCTTCTCTCTCTTGCCATCTCTTCCCTGGATTTCTTTTTCTTTAAACCTGAGCCTTTCCCTGCATCTCTTCTCTAAAGGAGTTCCCCTTTTTTCTTTCAGTGTTTCTTTTCTAGGAGGATTAACAACTACGGAAAGACTTCACCCTTTCCTAGAAATCCTGACTCCTACCTAGAATCTAGTGCCACTAGGGCTAGACTAGCCAGTTCAGACTCCATGCAGTACCATAAAAGAGCCCAATCTGGTCTACAGGCACACTTTCTCATTTCCCAGACTGCACCAGGAGCTCTGTATTCTTTACTTCTCATAATCTCAGTTTAAAGAAATAAAAAAAAAAAAACTTTCTAAACGTAATCTTCTGTGGTCTGTGAAGCTCATTCTTCAAATTCCTATGACAGGAATCTAGAGGCCATGAACTCTGGGGGATTTTTTTATGACCATGAGTGTCCAGCATTTTACCTGCAAAGCCAAAAAGAGCCAAGGCTCAGTTGCAGAGCCTAAATCCCCATGTCATATGGACTGTTGCACAGTACATTTTATTTAAAAAGGGCATCTTTTTAATGATAAATTATTGAGTTTCTTTTGGGATAAATCGTAATTCCTGAGGTTTATTTATGGAAAATTGATATCTAGGGAAAGGCTGGAGCGCTTCCTCCTCCACACACAGAGATCAGACATAGAAGCCTCCTTTAAATAACAGACCAGAGAGGGTTAATAAATAGTGAAAGACTCAAGAGACCAAAGATAAATATTGCATACAATCAAAGTCATAAGGTACCCACCACACATGACACAGACAGAATGAAAGAAGAAAAATACCTATGCTATGCTGTGAAAGAGACAAACTCACCTGGATGCTTCCATCAGGAAACGGGAAAAAGGAAGAGTGGAGAGACGAAAGTGCATTTTTTTTAATTAAAAAAAAATCATTGTGTTTTAGGAGAAAAATAACCAAACAGGTTACTTATTTATTTAGTTTTATTGAGGTAGGATTTCTTTCTGGCCCTGGATGACCTGGAATTCACTATGCAATAGTTTCAGGGTGTCTTCAAACTCACACGGATTCTATCTCTGCCTCCCAAGTGCTAGTGCTA
The DNA here is from genome assembly GCA_036346955.1 of Dipus sagitta. NCBI lineage: Eukaryota > Metazoa > Chordata > Mammalia > Rodentia > Dipodidae > Dipus > Dipus sagitta. Next base: position 50,106,669 of record CM070785.1, read on the forward strand.
GGATTAAAGGCAAATGCTACCACACCGTTATACTTTTTTTTTTTTTAACAAAAATGTTTTGCACTAAGTACCTTGGTACCCAAATAATTAGAAAATTGTTTAAAATGAAAATAATGTTATGGATGAGACTTTTCAAGGTTTAGAAGTAATCTTTTATTGGTAAAGGTACTTATGTCTAGTGCTGCAAGATATCCCCCACCCTCCATAGGTTGAAATAAGATTCCAAATACATCCTGGAAACGTATGGATGGAGGCACTGCTCAGCAATCCGGTCTTCTACTTTTCCTTCCTTATAAAATATTTTAGTAGCACACGATAATTATACATAATGCGTTTTCTTACATCTTTATATATGTACACAATGTATTTTACCATATTTACCATTATTTTCACTATTTACTCCCCCCTCCCACCAGTCCCCCTTCCACTTCCCACTTCTAGTCCACCTACATCCATATTTGCCCTGTTTTTTTTCTTTTCCCTTTAATGAGTTTCTTCAGTTTCTTACACGTGCGGAGAGTGGGAGGTTACTTACAGGACCACGGGTTCAACACCAATGGCTACGCTACGGGAGAACACGCCTTGTCTCCCTAGGGAGCATTTGCTGCACCCAGTAGCTCAAAAGAGGCTCTAACCCCACCTCACCCCCAGCACGAAGTTTAGCCGACCCTGCTGCATTTTTTCCTACAAGAACCCGCCAGCACCCGCACCTCCTCGCCAGGCGACAGTAGAAGGTTCCCACGCTTCCCTAAGCGCTGGGCGCGCAAAGCATTCGCGGTATCGCCAGCACGCATGCGTCTCGCTCTCGCGCATGCGTGCCAGCCCCGCGCATGCTCAGACGCTGCCGGGACCCAGGGAGGGTAACGGAGGCCGGCCGGCCCCGCCCACCGGCTTCCCAGGCGAGTGTTCCCCAGCGCGCCGGGGTCGCCGTCGCTTCCCTTTGCGGGCGGGCGTCTCTCTGCGTGTGTGCGGGTCGGCGCGTTCGTCCTCCACCGTGATCCATGGCGGGGGCGGGCGCGGCCGGGCGGAGGGGCCGGGCCGCCCTCGGGCTCTGCGCCGCAGGTAAGCTGTACGCCGAGGGCGCGGCCCGAGGGCTTGGGGCTGGGTGGGGGGAGTCCTCGTCCGTCCCACCCTTCCGGTCCCCCGCGACCCTCCGCGGCCGCCCGCGGTCCTCCCTCCCTCGGCTTCCGGTGCGGCTGCCCTGGGGCTCCGCCGGGGCGGCGAGCAGGGCGGGAGAAGATGCTTCCAGTTGTCTTGAGTGGCAGCAAGTGTCCGCGGCACCGGCTCCACGCACTGGCATCAAGCGTGTCCTCGAGTCAGCTTTTGGAGATCTATGGTTTCTAAAGGCTTGTCACCATTGAGAGATTTATGTTTGTTTATTTATTTATTTATTTTGAATTTTACTACCCGGGCTTAAGAAAGAATTGGTCAAGGACAGATTATGGTCAGGTCCCCAGGATTGGGCAGTGTGCAGTCACCTGCAGTCAGCACAGGGTGTCCTGGTTCCCATGGTGGTATGCTCAGTGATGAACCGTCACTTACAGGGCCTCTGTGGGCCACTTAGTGCCCTGCTGCAAGGTGTAGCCCCGTTGTCTGCGTCTGTCTGTCAGTGTGTATTGGCAGGTGCAACAGTATTTGAAATAGCGTTTGGAGTTTTGGCTGAAGGATGGTTGCTAGTACAGAAAACTATCAAGTGTACTTCATATAGCATTTACCAGTTGCAATATATTTGCATGCAGGGTCAAGCTTTACTAAGTGGACGAACTCTAGGGCATATTACACACTAGGCTGATGGATCAGTGGATACTGTCATGTGAAGGATCAATAGTGTGTTTTTGGTAGATTGTGAAGAAGAAAAAAAATGATAGATGACTAAGCTTACAGAAGAGTGAAATGAAAAATCGTCATTCTATACATTTTGTCCTTTCTTTTCTAGTTATTTTACTAGACCTGACTTTCTGCAAAGGATTTGTAGAAGAACTAGATGAATCGTGAGTATACATCAATATAAAGTATTATTTAAAATTGTGCAACTCTCATGTTACCTGCTAGACAGGCGCTGTAACCATTTATGCTGTAACCATTATGCACATATGTTAGTACTCTAGGAGATGGTAGTGCTAATTCTATTTCTACTAGCTCTGAGTGTTTTATATGGAGGCATACCCCAAAGTGTTTTGGTAGTTGTCATGAGATGAAATAGCTAGCAAATGTTTCTGTATTGTTTTATCATCTCATTTTGTATTTGTGGATTCCTTTGGATTTAATCATGCAGAATACATGCAGGAATTCAGTATTTATGCTTCTACTATCACAGGGTTAATGACAAAGCCGTGCTTACAGTAGTGAATAGTCTAGCTACACTGCAAAATTCTTTGCCTGATCATTCAGCTTTGACTGCAAGTGATAACAGTGCTTTTCCTGGCAGGTCACATGAGGGAAGGTAGGTGCTCTCCCCACACCAAGTGCATGGCCATCTCTGGAGACACCAGTAGTCAGGGAAGCAGGTGACCCAGCCATGCTCATGTGGATACTGGCACTCCTAGTCCAGTTCCCTCTACTTGGAGGCCTCATCATTAGAGACCTCTCCCGAGGCATATCCCAGATAGAGTGTCTCAGCTGAGGTACTTTCCTGCTAGCAGAGAGGCAGAAAGAAGGCTTTTGTTCTGGGTTCCTTGGCTGTATTTTCTCTATTGCGTCTACTTAATGCTGGCATGATGCCATTTCCTGGTGGAAAACTGAACATTGAGGAGCTAACATCTCTTTTTTGTGTGTGACTGTCACTGTGGATAAACCAAGACTTGTTACTTGCAGATTAGCTTCTTGTCCTCTCTGACCCCCATGGGACAGTGTCATCTACTGATGGGTGTGGTAGGTACAATATTGCGCTATTGTGAATAAACAAAGTGTGTAAAGGGCCTGTGGGTCATCCTTATACAAATGGGTCTCAGGAACTGTTTGCAAATTGATTACAGCAGTTTTCTGAATGAGGAAAATAGTGTTAACAGCCAGGTTACTTTATTGAACTCAGTAGTGCATTGTGGGGTGTGTCATGATAAGTCACCTTTTTCACAGTCCCCTAACTGTGGCAACTCTGGTTAAGGATGAATGAATTCATCTTCTACTTATCATTCTGTTATTTACCAGAAAGGCACTCACACTGGGGAACAAATAATACCAGTAGCTTGCTTGTCAAATGAGTATGGAAACTGCATTGTTTCTTACAGTAGTACAAGGGGATGTGCAACCATTTGTCACCTCTATCTGTAAGACAATGGCCATGAAAATTCGGGTGTCATCCCAGATTGATCAAAACAGTAAGAAAAACATGTCCCACTTTTCTAATGAGACCTAAAAAGCTACTACACAGAGACTTGATTCCTCAAGTCTACAAGCCATTGTATTCTCACCACACAGAATTTGTTGAACCCTCATACTTTCCGTAATGTTCCTCCCTGTGGTTGACTTGTCTCTAGGTTTGGATTAGTCAGCCTGTGCTTTGTGTTGACTTGCCCCACATAACTCCTGAATGACTGTTCAGCATCTGACAGTGGCCCTGAAGTTGGACTCAGTCTGCGTTCAGTGGGCCCAGACATGGGCAGGCAATGTACTTTCCTTGCTCAGGGTGGCCCAGAACCATAGGGGTGGGTTGAGCATTTTAATTGACAGTTAAAGGGCCAGCCTACCAGCTGATGGCACAAGTTTAGCCTGGCTTGTAGTGCACACTTTGGGCCAAGGATCTTTATGCAGCAATTCTCCAATTGATCTTTTTTCACAAATAGTTTATGAAAACTGGGGAATCCATACCAGGAAATCATGGAAATTCTCCTAAAATCCAAACACCTAGATACCAGCAAGTGGTTAGCCTTGTAAGCAGAATTTTGAGGCATACTATTTGACCTGATACAATATATATCCTGCCCAAGTCTAGAATGAAGTAGGAGGATTAAGAGTTTAGGCATGTGCAGTCATCCCTCAGTCCTCATGGAGCTTCTTTCCAGGGATGTCTATAGATATCAAAATTTGCATACTCAAGTACCTTATATTTATGTAAGGTATGTTATTTGCATGTACTTAATGCACATCTACCTGTGTGGTTTAATTGTCCTTATATGACTTAACAGCATTTAACATAATATAAATAAATCCTGTGTAATTATTTAGCTATATTGTTTGTCGAATAATGAAAAGAAAGCCACTTCTTGCATTATAGAGGCACTCCTTCCTCCCTGATAGACTATGTAGATGCAGTTGACTGCATTCCTGTCCCCCCCAATACTTTCCCATTTTGTTAGATTCTTTGTTCCTAATGGCCATTTCTTTGTTCTGTTTTCAGTTTTAATTCTTAAAATATTTAATGGAATGGATAAGATTCAGAGGTCACAGGAAAATATTATAAAAATTCAGAGAATTTGTTCTGTGTTCTTATATTGAACAGAATGTCATCCTACTTACACTCTTGGTGTTCATTTTGTTTTTAGGTTTAAGGATACTCGAAAAGATGACATTTGGCTTGTTGATGTGAGTAAACAAATGTTATATGCTAATTACTTTGAACATCTTAAGTATTATTTTCAGCCTCTTCCATTCAGAGGTGGTAATTTTTGATCTTGTATACTAGTAAGGTTCTTGGCAAAAAAAGCCTACTTTTGATGATATTCTTGGGGTAGGGTTACTAAAAAGGGAAGCTGGAATTCTTTTGAATAATGGGGTTGTGAATCCTGTCTTGAGATTATGGTATGATTTTAGTATCAAATTCACTGTTGCTTCTTTACATTATCAAGAGATTGAATTTATTAACTAAGTAGTCTCAAACATTCTTACACCCTAATAATGATCAAAATTAAAATTTGATCTCCTTTCCTCACTTGCAAGCTCACAATATGCTTAAACCTCATGATATATGGGATTTGTTTTAACATGCCTCAGCAAAAACCAAAGTAGCTGCCCCGTCCCCCTCCAAAAAATGGAACAAGAATGGCAGAGTTGATAATTGCCCAAACTGAACAATGGGAAAAATCTACTACTCTCCTCTTTGTAAGTTTGCAATACATTTAAACTTCAAGATATATTGGGATTTGTTTGAACATGCCTCACCAAAAATCATTAGCTACCAAAGAAATGGAACAAGAATGGCTGAGTTGATAATTACTGAGGATGGATGATAAGTCATAATAGTCCAATCATGAGTTCTCCTTTTGTGTACGTTTAAACATTTTCTTAGTAATACAAGTCTTACTACATGAAAATACAATAAGCATTACACTACACCACAGAACTGGAGAATATAAGTTTCATCCCATCATTTCATGATTTGAAGTATGAAAGTACTGTGCTTTTAATGAACTGAACTTGTCCTTATGCTAAACCTCTTATCTTAACGATGGTCATATCTTGACAATGAATGCACAACAGTTAGCAGAGGCACCTCAGTTGAAACTATTATAGTAAAAATAGATTGATGTTTGGCATTAGCACTTAGGTGTTGCATATGGGATAGTGCATGTCTGTTTACTTACTGACTACATCTGATATGAAACCTGGATACATTCCCTTGGAAGCAGGCTAATTAATATATAGATTATGTATCTGTTCTAAATAAGTATCAGTAGTCATTTAAAATGAGCTTAACTAGTATTAATTTTGAGAAATGTGGGAAGAATTAAGCTGCCTTGATTTGCTTCCTATATCTTTTGATATCTTGCCTCTTAAACATGAAAAACTTTTGCCTGAAATAGATAATTAAGTTGTTTAAAGAGAGTCTGCAAATATCATGATTGGTATGCAGAATGGTGCAACATTTTCATGTTTGTTCATTTTCTTCTGCTTTTTTGGTAGTTTTATGCCCCATGGTGTGGCCATTGTAAAAAGCTGGAGCCAATTTGGAATGAAGTTGGTCTTGAGATGCAAAACATTGGTTCTCCAGTTAAGGTTGGAAAGATGGATGCTACTTCCTATTCTAGTAAGCCCTCAAACAGTTCATTATTTTCCTTTTCTCATAAAGAATATATTTTAATGATAATAGTTTTCGGAGTAAGGAGAAAAAGTTTTGTGAGGTAAAGTTTTCTGAATAATACAAGACTCTGTACTTGGAGTTAAATGAGTTTGCATTGAATAGTTAGTGTAAAGTGTGTGGTAATCTCAGGCCTACTGGAATTGTCCAAGTTGTGGATTTTTCCTGGTTGAGCCCACTTATGTCAGCATTTAATGTGAGGCACCTCTGGGAAAGTTGAATCTTTTTTATTTTTATTTTATTTATTTACAAGCAGAGAGAGAGAGAGAGAGAGAATATGAATGAGAATGCCAGGGCCTCTAGCTGCTGCAAATGAACTTAAACTCCAGATGCATGCTCCACTTTGTGCATCTGGATTTACATAGGTACTGGGGAATCAAACCTGGATCCTTAGGCTTTGCAAGCAAGCGACTTAGTTGCTAAGCCATCTCTCCAGCCTGGAAAATTGAATCTTTACTGATATTGTTAGTGGTAGAGGCTTAGAAGGAATGATCGAGGAATGAGGAGGAACGGAAAGGAGTTTGGTTAGAGGATCAGGGTGTACTCAGTGGAGAATGAGCTTACTGAGCAGGTGCAGAGAGCAGAGCAGAGCAGAGATGAATGAGTGGCAGTTGTCCAGTGGCCATTCTCTCCTACTGCTCATGTTTGTGAATACAACTGCTGGTATATAGTCACTAGCTTACTATTGTCCACCTGCTTTGATGCTCCACTGTTAAAACTGAGTAGTCGTAATAGGAACGTCATGTCTCTCATTGCCTAAAATATTTTCTCATTACAAAAAATGTTTACAGGATATGAGATGCAAACACTTCCGGTTTAGGGAAGTAGGAAGCATCATAGCAATTTGGCATGGCATGGCTCCACACAGCAAGGCTGGCACTGCCTGTTGCTTTAGGGTGCAGCTCTGGGAATGATGCTGAGGGCTCAAAGCTTGGAATTCCTTATTGTAAAGATTTAGTTGTCATGCTTACTGTAGTGATGTTTGTGCTATGAAATTTGGATGGTGTTGTACTAACATTGTTAGAGATGATTCCCCTTTTATTTTTCTTAATAAAGAAAGTAAAAGTATGTAATGTGCTGTTTTTTTGTTTGTTTGTTTGTTTTTTTCTTTTTTCTTTTTTTTTCTGCTTTGTCTTCTCAGACATGTTCTCAGTCTGGTCCAGGCTAGTCTGGAACTCACTGTGTAGCCTTAAACTCATGTTATCCTCCTGTCTCCATCTCTGAAGCAGTGTCATTATAGGTGGTACCCACACCTAGCCATGTAATTCCTTTTTAGGATATGAACTTTGTATTCTACATTGGATTTTACAACAAGACTGTTACATATGTGTGTGTTTGTTTGTGTATGTGTGATCATGTGTGTAAATGTGAGCATGTGTATGTCATGACACGTGTGGAGTTAGGGGGCAACTTTTGAGTGTTCATCCTTGCCTTCCATCCTTATGAGGTAAAGTCTTGTTCACCACTGCTGGCCACCAACCTTGCATGGACTCTTGTCTCCGCCTGCCTTCTCACTGTGGTTACACTGGGAGTCTGTGGATCTCGTGCTATGGCACATAACTTTCAAGTGGGTTCTGGGGATCAAACTCAGGTATTCTTGTATGACAAGTGGAGCCATCTGTGGAGCCATCTCCCACTCCCTTCTCCCCCCTCCCTTCTCCCCGTCCCCAAACCTGTCCCCAGACTTGTGCTTTAATCTCACTTCTCCTGTCCTACTTTATAACTTGGAGGAAGTACTTAACCTGTCAGTTTTACTTTTCATTTCTGTGTGGAAGAGAGGTATTCATTGTGCTGAAGATTATATGTATGTTTCATGGTTTACACCCCATCCCTCGATGGGCAGCACTTATGTAATACTTAAGGATGATGCCATATTGGCAGGAGCTCCCCAAGTCACTAGTCTTTTCATTTCATCATTTGTCAATAGGGAGGAAACACACATTTTGGGGAAAGCAAATGATCTATAAAAATATTTTTGGCAACAACTTGTAAGATGAAATATGGACAGACAATAAACAGCCAAAAATAAGTGAATAATGTAGTGTTTTATGTTGGTGAGGGATGAACTGTGCTACAGAGAAAATGAGTATCATTTTTCCAAAAATCAATGATGATATTCAAAAACCATTGTCCAGAGATTAGATTTTTAGTTATATTTCTCAGTGTTTGCTTAAATAACTTCATGACTGCTCACATGTAGGCATTTAGTGGAATTTGGAGTTAAATCGCTAAAGAATTGCATTGCTTTCAATCTGTATGTCATTATTTTGTCTCTTAGCTGAAAAATACCAATTATCTTGCTGTTTCATAGACCTCTTTCAAGTTATGGGTTACTTGTATTAAATTGCCTGGGTGCTCACTTGTAAGCTGAGAGTTCAGAGTCCTACAGCATCCCAGCCATGGATGGAAATCATTCAGGTTGGATTATGATTATAGATTTAGCATGCACTTAAATAAATTTACTGTACAATTTAAATTGTGGAACCAGAAAGTGGAATATTACTTTAATGAGTAGATAGTTACATAATTTGGGATCCAGTGAGAGAATTGTAACATGATCCTATATAGAAAAATTCTTTTAACTTCCATTGGTGGTGGCTTATTCTCAAGTATGAAATTCTGGCTGAAAGCAAGTAATCATCAGAAAGAACCCAACAAATCTCTGTGTATAAACTTTGTGAACTAGAGAAATTTGAACTAATGGGATTTATTTTGTTTTGTATGTTTGTAATTGTACCAAAGCTCACTTGATTTAATTTTAACTAATAATTAAAGTTATATAATGTCATGTGTAAATTCAAATATGTAGTTGAACCTCTCTGTGTTTTTATGTATGTCTCCCTTCCAAGAATGGATACTAAAAATGCTTCTCATGATATAATGCTCCCTACTGTGATACACTGACTTCTGCTGTGATAACCCTAGAATTCTGTTTATGCTTTATGTTTATTGATAACATTTTGTAGTAAAAGATCATGTTCATTTGGCTTTGATGTGTAACATACAATGACATTTGGCCAAAAACATTATTCTGACTTCTTGTTTAAGAATATTTGGAAATTAATTTTACTGTTCTTGTTGTGAGGTCTTTTTATCTGTAGGAGTATTTCAAGCATTGCTGACATTAGGGACCAGTGTTTTGGGGTTCCTTTTTTGTGCTGTAATCATTCTTTCTGAGTATTGTAGGATTGCTAACATCTCTGACCCTACTCCACAGATATCAGTAGTACCCCTCCTCACTTCTACCTCCCCAGCCCCAGCCATTGTATCCATCAGAAATATCTCCACATTACTGAGTGTTCAATGTGATACTTTATACTATTTTCTTGTTGGACACATAGTATCAGTAATGAAAAATAGTGTTCTCCTTTCACACCTGGAAAGGTCTTCAGAGATGAAGTCTTAACTTCTCAGCCCCTCCCCAGCTTACAGCTCATAGTTCAACAAAAAGTAATGCAACTAAAAAAAGAAAAAAGAAAAATGTAACCCCACTAAAGGTGAAGTGGCTCCTTTCCCACCACAGAGTTAGAGGCAAGGTTAGAGCTGGATCCCAAGGTCACTTGTCCTTAATTGGTTGGAATTGAAGGAGAAAACAGCTAGGGAGTAGGCTTCCTGCTTCACTTCACTGAGGAATATTTACAGTTACAAAGCTTCAGGGGAATTTCTCAGGTTACAGCTTCTGCTGTGAAAGGATTGGTCTCAGATTGTTACTTGAACTCTCTTTCTAGCATAAGCACTTAGGAATAAAAACTTGCCTTGTAGAGTGAGTTTCTGTTTCAGTGTTTGCTTCCTCATTGCTACTTTCTCTCAAACAAGTTGTCAGATCTTCCCAAAATCTTGTTTTTTTCTTCCTACAAAATTGTTTTGAGGTTCGGTTGAAGACTATTACAGCTATTTTGAAAATAACCCTTCTTGATGTTTGTTGATATTTGTATCTTGGTGTGCCATCAGTTACTGAAGTACCAGTGAGGTCAGGATCAAGATACAGCAGGAGCTGGGTCCCACAACAGAGCTACCTACCATCTGTTCCATGGTTAGGCCTATTCTACATGTTGTCTCAAAACCCTACTGATGTTTTCTCTCATTTGAACTCCTAGATTTTAATAGGTATTTATGAGGATTTGTTGCCCATAAGACTAAAATGTAGATGGCAAGAAGGAAAGAAGAGGTCTTAACGTAGGACAGTGGAAGCTGAAGAAAAAGGCGGTAGAGGGCCATCCTGACGGGAGAGCCCAAGGACGTCTCTGGGTGCTGAGGAAGGAAGGGAGCTGCAGGAGAGTGGGGGGGAGGGGTAAAGCAGAAACATATACAAATGCTGTCATGAAATCCCTTGTGTCTGTGTAACTTAAACAAGGAATCAGACCCCTCCATCCATCTGCCCAAGGGGAGGTGTCCTCACAGAGGAAGCTAGCAGAGAAGAGACAGTTGCAGACTTTCACATTCACTTGGAAATGTCCACACATCCCTGTCATTGTCTGTAAGCCAGGCTTGGCTCATGTGCCTTTAATCCCATCATGTGGAAAGCTAAGGCTCATGATGTTTAGGAGTCACTGGTCAAGGAGACAAGGTGCCACAGTAAGATTGGGCGATGCTATTTCCATCTCCCAAATATGAAAACTGAGGTCACGAAAATCTAGGGATGGGGTTCAGTGTGGAACTGGCATTTCTGCTCTGATGCCTCTTCCGTGGGATCTTCAACATCCTGCTTGGAAGTACCATTCATTGTACTTTCCTTGTCTTTAGAAGAATCACTAGTGAATCATAACCCTTTCCCTAGTCAGTTCTGAAGAACGTCAATGAGCTCTAAGTGATAATAAGGGCTTGCACTTACTTGCCTCTGTAATTTGGGAAGACAGTGAGTAAGAGTAGATTTACACAATCATTTCTGCAAAATCATTCCTTATACTTTTGCTTTCAAGAAAAAAAAATGCAGCGCTGAAATGAATGAAATGAAATGGCAAATGGAATGGCTCAGTGAGTAAGGTGCTGTCCATACCAGCATGGTGACGTGAGTTCAGATCCCCATGATCCATGGAAAACCAGACATGGTGGCTTGTATCTGCAGTGTCACTGTTGGCTTCACACAGCAAGATCCCAGGCATACCTGATCAGGTGGTCTAGACCCTGTCTCGAAGAAAATAGGGTTAAGCCGGGTATGGTGGCCCATGCATTTAGTCCCAGCAATAGGGTGGCAGTGATAGGAAGGTTGCTTTGAGTTCGAGGCCAGCCTGAGACTACATAGTCTATTCCAGGTCAGCCTGAGCTAGATTGAGACTTTACCTCAAACACACACACACACACACACACACACACACACACACACACAAATAAAATAAGAGCCAAAGGATAGGGAAAAGTGCTTTGAAATGCTATTTCCTAGAAGTGAAATAGTTGTTGCTGGCTGGAGAGATGGCTCAGTGGTTATGGTGCTTGCCTGCAAAGTCTAACAACCTGGATTTGATTCCCCAGTATCCATGTAAAGGCAGATGCACAAAGTTGACATTTATTCATGTGGAGTTCATTTGTAGTAGCCAGAGGCTCTGGCATGCCCATTCTCTCCCTCCCTCTCTATCTTCCTCTCTTGCCCTGCCTTAAAAAATAAATGAAAATATTTAAAAAAAAAAACAAGTAGACAGTGATCGAGAAAGACAACTGAGGTCGATCCCCGGCTTCCCTGTGCCTGTGTGTGCATTTGTCGTCGTCCCCCTCCCCACCCCAGTCTCAACACTTATGCGCACGTGCATACTAACACATAGACACAGAATGCGAATGCAGCTGGACAAACCCAGTTATAGTCAATAGAATCTACATGACAGCGTTTCGTTGTGAATATAAAATGGAAACAAGCTATGTAATTGGTCTTAGTTTTCCTGAACATGTGGAGGTAGACCTAATTCTTTGGAATCAGACTGAGCAGTGATGAGATTGATGGAGAGTACTAAAATGATTGTGAAGCCAGAGCCAAGTACAGGAGCCATTTCCATGAACACCCCCCTGCTGTAATAAGCACGCTTCCTGGAAATTTAGTCACAAAAGGACACCCTGTGGGTAATGCAGCTTACTTTGCATTATAGAGTGACAAGTGTTTTACATTGTGTAATAAAAACAAAGGCTGTATTATTTCTACTTTTCTGTCCTAGCTGACTATAAACTTGTATAATATTTGATTGCTAAATTATTTCTATACTTTTGAAGGCTTAATTTCCTGTTGACGTTTGCTGTGTTTGTATTTTTTTTTTCACCTTAGCAGATGGCATTCTAGTACATATTTTCCATCCTAATATGTTTGAGAAAATTGGAATTCTAGGCTAAAAAGTAGAAAGATCAGAATTTAGACAAAATTTCTTCTCGATCATATAATGACTACAGATCTTGAGTGATTTTCCTAAAGCTTTAATTTTTAAGTTAAAATATCCTTTTTTTCTGTGAAGACTCAGAAGACTGTATAGGGAGACATGAACTTTTTGTAAAGGACTGAATGTGATGTAGGTTGAAATACTTTTTCTCAAAAGAAGTCAAATGAGAAATACTTTATGTACTGCTGCTGTTTTTGTTTTTTAAAATAGGATATCTTTTAAAATGAGTGCTTAAGAGACAAATCATAACTATTCTGGAAGTCATTTTTTAATCTCAGTATTTCTTGCATTCCCTAAGTTAAATTATTAAGGAACTGTTTTGTATGTAAATGTCATGATTTTTAAAAAAATTTTGTGAGTTGTTAATACCTAAAAAAATGTATCTACTTTTGTTTGTATAAATATATCTTTATGTAGTAACAGGAGCATTTGTTACCTAGTTTTCTCAGTTCAAAAAGATTTAGAATGATTTATTCTTTTTTTTGTCAAGGCGTTGCTTCAGAGTTTGGAGTTCGAGGTTATCCAACAATTAAGCTGTAAGTTGAGTGTTGTATGTTTATAGTGTTTTTTTTTTTTAATTCACTCTGCTTACATTGGATTTATTGCTAGTAGTTTCTTTGGAGGGCTGGGGATTTGGGGTCAGTGTCTTCTTTTTAGGCAAAGTGTGTGATGAAAGGAGAGGGACTGCGCCTTTATGCTTTCTTCATATTGAAGTAGTCTTGTTCAGGGCTCATTCGGTGCCCTGCTTTGAATACTTCCTATCTGTCATTACTGGGCAAGGCGACATATAAATTATGGAAAGTCATCCTTGAGTAGCCCTGCTATGTGTTCTCGCAGGTCTGTCCTTGGAAGTCAGTCTCCTAGTAGACTTAACCTTCTGTATAATTAAGGAAACTTACTTCATTGAAGATATTAAATGTGAAGAGAATCAAAATTGGTGGATAATTAATCTGTAGGTATGTTGACTAATCCAAATAGAGGTACAGATTGGAAAAAATGGTATGGTAAACCTAAAAGAACTGTTTTATATGTAATAATCTTACTGAAGTTTCTCATTAGTAATATAGGGAGCTTGGGAGTAGTTTTCAGTTATTTTTTAAAATATGTTTTAAAAAAATATTTTAAAGTCACAAATTAACAATATTTGAGAACATTAGTCAGTGTTTCTTTTTTTTTAATTGACCATTTCCCTCCACTTTGGACGAATGTTTGCTACATTTCTGTTCCATTTTATGCTAATTTTCTTTACCTTTTGTAACTCACAAGTGCCCCCTTAGGCCTCTTGATTGTACTTTCAGTTAATCAGACATGTTATTCATTGGGAGGCTTTGTGAGAATCATTCTGGTTGTTAGAAGTGTGGTAGTTATCATAACTGGTGGATTGGGAGCATTCACCAAGGAGCCAGGGTACTGTGTTGTGCTGTGTTTGCCCCCTCCCACATCCTGCTCCAGGGAGTACCATGACAGGCTGGGGTGCAGCCCTTGGGTGGAGTGTAGGTCACTCACCTTTCAGAAGGCACGCATATGCAGCTGTCAAGACAGTAAAGCCTGTCAGTGTGAATTCAGTGGGGCACGTGGCCCTTGTCATGTGCTGCTGTCCCTCCATGTACTTACTGCATGTGTACTTCCCAAGGCTTCTGCATTTACCACTATATGGCCTGCAAGTTTATATTACAGGAGGGAATGATTGACGTTGGTACTAAGAGTGAAAATGATTTCAAGTTCTTATCCTCTGTTTTTCTTTCTAAGATTGAAGGGGGACTTGGCATATAATTACAAAGGACCACGGACTAAAGATGATATTATTGAGTTTGCACACAGAGTTTCTGGGTAAGTTCCTGTTAGGAAAAGCATTAACTCTATGATTTTATTATTTGAAAATTAGGTACATTTTATAGGATATATTGCACACACACCTTTTAGAGATTCACTTAAATATGCTTCTTGTTTTGGAAAATACAGAGTCTGTAGCATCTGCAAGGAAATGCTGCAAAGAATCAGATCATGTTTTGTATTTTTTGTTCCACATTTTAATTCATTTGTTGTGTAGGAAAGCTTATCCCAAATGAGTGTGAACACATTTTCAATCTTTTGATTACTTGTACAATAACCCCTTCTTATTCTTGATAAATACTTTAAGGCCCTCCTCCCCACACCGGGAGATGCTTGACACTGTAGCTAATACTGCATCCCACAAGAGATAATAAAAAGACTCTGTAATAAAAGTGATATGTATGTGGTGTCTTTTCTCTTCAAAATATACTCTTCACTTATAAGAAAGCACTCTATGACTTCTCCTTGGTATCTGAATTTCCAGCATTGCTACTCCCATACTTTGGGGCCATTGTTAAGTGAAGTAACAGTTGTTTGGACATAATCCCTGACATACTTCATTGTCAGTGTGATGACTGAGGGCTGGGGGATGCTCACGGGCAGGTGTCATGTGCAGCTTGCATACACTGGGCAGAGGGATGACTCACATCTGGGAGAGATGGGGTGAGATTGCATCATATGACTCAGAACGATGCACTGTTGAACTTAAGAACTGCTTATGGTGGTAGTTTTCCACTTAATATTTTCATACCACAGGTAGTATGGGTAATTTCAAACATGGAAAGAGAAACTGGGGTTGGGGGGCTGCTGTAGCAGCTTTATAGATCTGAATTTTTTTCTTTTTACAGTTTTACTTGAATAGCTAACCTGTGGTACTGGAAAATGGCAGTTTAGATAGTTAAATCCTTTCCCTTATCACCACGGGCTGTTTCATGCTGGCTGCGAGGCATTCTAGCAGTACTTGCCGATCCGTTGAGACTGGTCTACAAATTTCTGAGGAATTGCTGATGAGGAAGCAAATTCTTCACAAGTTATTCTCGTTTGAATGTGATTTTCTTCCATATCTTGCTGACTAATAAATCAGGGTTTACATATGTTTAATCTGGTTATATGAAACTTCTTACTGAGAACATTTGTCAGGACACGTTGCAGTATGTTGACCTTAACGTGTAGACAGTTCCTTATTAGTTTGGCATGACATATTGGTAATACTTGCTAGTGTTAAATTAAAAGAGAATGGGTTTGTAATGTGGAACAACATTAAATTTGTGGACATGCATAGAATGTGTGCTAAACTTTATTAAAGTTGTAGTATTTACTAATAATTTTGATTGTACTTTCTCGTTGTGATTTCATGTTTCATTTTCTTTATGTACTTAGTAAATACATTTTGAAATGGCTGTGTCATATGAGAGGCAGGTTGGTGGTGTCCTATATTCCCACATGTGTTATGTTTGGCAGCGTTTGTATTACGCCTAAGAAGAGAGTCTTCTGAAATAACCAAGGGTGATTCTGTTATAGTTGCTATTTCAAGAGTAAGTTCTGGGGTTGCATCACTTGCTGGTTAATTGCTAGGTGTTGAAACAGAGGCCAGAGGAGAGTGATGCAACTGTCTTAAGAACTTTGTGCTTTGAAAATGCTTGACTTTGCAAAACAGGTTCTGTGTAGTTTCCAAATTTTCTAAGCTACAAGTGTGATGGTATTTGTCGTACTTGGAAGACTGTCAGGTTACTGACTGCACCTCTGGTAACAGTGGCTCATAGTTTTGATGTCATATTCTCAGTCGATCTGCTTTGAGAAATGCTTGTATAATAAACTTTTGTAGAATTATGACTTTTGGAGTTAATCATATACTAGTATAACTTTTCCATTTTATTTTTCTGAAAAATATTAATCTAAATTTGAAGCAGGGTTTTAACCTCCATAGAATACTTAAGAACTATGTAATGTTTAAGTTGACAGGTCTTGTATAAATATTCTTACCTGCTATTTACTCTTGGGACACTATTGCATAGTTAGATTCTGTGAATGTTCTTTTGATAGGAGAAAGAATTCTCAGGTGAATTCCTTTGTTTTTAGCCATGCACTACAAATAGATAATAGTTCTGCTTTTAACTTATCAAAATATTGCCAGTAATGTTAATCTCTAGAGAGGAATACTTGACATAACTTTTAAAGCTGACAGGTTTAATCATGAGTACTATATAAATTTTCAGTAGGTGATGAATGAGTCCCCATCAGCTGGGGTTTTATTAGCTTTATATGGACTCGATGATACACTTAACTTCAGTAGTGAAACTATAACTTGAGAAATGATGAATCTCATAAACGAGACTGAATTGTGTGTGTGCCTTACTTCATCTTTGTATGCTTTTTCAAACAGGGCTCTGGTTCGTCCACTTCCAAGTCAGCAAATGTTTGACCATGTCCAGAAGAGACATCGTGTGTTTTTTGTTTACATAGGTGGAGAATCACCCTTGAAAGTATGGGCTTATAAATCTGCATAAACAGTCATACTGTTGTAATTTCACTTGCTATATAGCTAAACGTTCACTAAAACATGAAAAGCTTATATTGTAGCTCAACCTAAGTATCTTTTACAGTGAAAACCCTTTCTTGTATGTCTTCTATAATACTTGCTAGTGTTGAAACAGAAGTGAGTAAGTGTGGCTAGGTGTTGCCTGGCCTTAGTATTTCTTTTGGTACTGACCTGGTTATTTAAATTTTATATTTCTTTTTAACATTGTAAATCTGCTACTGCAAACTGCAGTGTCAATGTCAACTTTATTCATCCTTGCTAATGTAAATTAATAAATATGAATCAATCAGGTCACAGTAATTATGATGATTAACTATTTGATGGAGAATAGAAGTGCTTTCTTTTTTTGCAATTTTTAAAATATTTATTATTATTAACAAGATGTTTCATATAGCTACATCATGTGTTGGTACCCTCTTTTCTCTCGTCCCTGCCCCCCTTCCATTGAGGATGGTCCTCAGTAGGGTTGCAGGTATTCCCCATGGGGTTGTAGTTTATGCATTGTGGGAGCAGCAGTCAGTTATTTTTGGGTAGAGGAAATGCCTTTCTTTCAGCATGATGTCTCAACTTGTGGCTCTTACAATCTTTCCTCCCCCTCTTCCGCAAAATTCTCTGAGCCATTGGTTGGGTGAATTTTAAGTCTACTTCAGTGATGAGTTCTTAGGAGCCTCTGGATCTCTATTTTGATAGGTGTTGAATATCCCCAGGGTCTGTCTCCTATACCCGGGCACTGATTATCAGGAACAGAATGGTAGCAGCACTCTTGCTTGTCTCCTCAATTCCTCTGTGGTTTCAGCTGTGGCTCGGCTGAAGTGTGAGGGTTAGTTTATCTCCTTCATTCTCGCTACCTTCTGAAAAAGAAGAACAGATTCCCCAAAGGCAGTGAAGTTGGTATACTTTAAATGGTATAAGCATTATTAATTTAGGGAGAAGTTGACCTGTGTAGCCTCTCTTTTAGCCAAAGACTAGTGAGCGTTTGGCACTGGAGAACATAATCTTTGTCTCCATAGGATTCTGATCTGGTTCCCAATTCCAGATATGGATTTCTTTATACTGAGCAGATCTCTTAGCCAGTCAGAAAGCTATTGGTTACCCACTGAAGCTGTGCCACGGTTGCACTGGAATTTATATCATGTCAGCGTTCCTTCTGAGTAGCTTAGACCTCTGGTTGCTTAGATTGTTGTTGGCCATTTTCCCTCAGTAGCTCAAGTGGCACTTTCCAGCACTAGGCAGGCTGTGTGGGGACTCGCTTTCTTCTGAATGCCAGCCAGGTCTCTCTGTGCTCTGTGTCATCAGCATATGGTGTCTTCAGCAGTAGCCTTAGCTTTTGCCTCAGGCAGGTTATCAAGTGCTTTGACAGAATGCTGCCTAGGAGTGTATTTTTTACAGTAGTCATCTCCCTTACAAGCAAATCATTCGATTTTATATTTTGTCTTTTCATGGAAAAGGTCACATAGTAGCAAATAGCTGATACTACTTACAGAAGGCAGCATTGATTGTTTCATGAGAACTGAATTCTGATTTTTGAAATATTAAACCCTCGTTCTGTTTGCACCATAGGAGAAGTACATAGATGCTGCTTCAGAACTAATCGTGTATACATACTTTTTTTCTGCCTCAGAAGATGTGGTGCCGGAGGTAATATTTGAAATTAGGCCTGATGAAACAAATTGCCTTTTAACAATTACTACTTGGTTTTAGCTATCTGATATATTTACTGTGATGTGTGGAAAGAGTAAACACTTAACTACTGGTATCAGACTGAATATCTTTTGAATGATAATACTGGCAACAAATGATCTCCCAAGCCCTTATGTTGTTTATCAGTAGTGAATCAGCTCCTGGGTGGGGGGTGTCTTGCAGATAAGTCCTCTCTTGGACCCTCACACCCAACAGTAAACAAATCTATAAGCAAGATTCCTTTCGTGCTGTCAAGAAGAAACACCGGGGCACTGAGAGAATTGGGCAGCCCAAGTTGGGATGACTGCTCTGTTTGTTGATTAAGAAATGTCAGCCTGAGGAGAAAATACAGGAACTGGGACTTGGTGTAAAGAGCCATGGGTGGAACTCCAGAGACAGAACACATAACACAGACGGTGCATGCCAGCCCACTTGACGTATTTGAGAAATAAAAGGCTAGCCAGTGAGCCTGTAGTGCAGCAAGAGAGGAGACAGGAGCTAGCAGAGACCATGTAGGGGATGTCCATTGTAGTACTGTGTTTTTTATAGATACTGTACATTCTGGTAGCGCTGATTATCGAATGTATTGTAAATACCCTATGAGCAGTGCCCTAACATTCCCAGGAGGGGCAGCTGGTCCTGGACACGGGTCTGGCCCTGGCTCACACAGCTGCAGTGGTGGAGAAGCAGCAACCAGAGGTGGGCTGAGTGACATGTTGTCCTGCTGCTCAGAGATGCTCCATTCCTTGCCTCTCAGGAGGTTGTTCTTTGTCCCTTACCAACTCAGGTTAATCTAATCCCTAGCTCTTAACCATGCAGATTGATGACTGTGTGGGAGGACAGCCAGAAACAGACCCTGCCTTTGGAGGGACCTGTGACTGACTGTTCTTTTCAGTTGTTTGTCTTTTGCTCTTGTGTACATGTGTATAGATGTTTTCTGGTATCTCTTAGTAGTTTTGAAATCATACCTATCAGTTAAAACCTTCAGAGTGGGTCTAGGGAGGAGGGAAAAGATGCTACAAAATATCTGTACAAAATATGCTCTTAATAAGATAGAATAAAAAAAAATAAACTGACAAAAAAACGTTGAGTGATAACAGCTAACCTTCTAATGTCTTCCAGTATGTGACATTGAAAGAAATGCCTGCTGTGCTTGTTTTCAAAGATGAAACCTACTTTGTTTATGATGGTAAGTTCTAGAGCTTTAACTCACATAAAACCTTTTGTACTTAAAGCACGGTGGGTTTTGTTTGTTTGTTTGTTTGGTTTTAGTTTTGGTTTTGGTTTGGTTTTTTAGAGTAGGGTCTCGCTGTTGCCCAGGCTGACCTGGAATTCACTCTGTAGTCTCAGGCTGGCCTTGAACTCACAGTGAGCCTCCTGTCTCTGCCTCTGCCTCCTGAGCACTGGGAAAATATGGTGTTTTAAGATGCTGCTGGGGTTCCGGTTCTCTTCAGTTGGTGAGAAGCTTTGACTCTTCAATAGTACTTTGTCCATCTGCTGTACTTCCCTCTGAATTTCACTACAGTGCTTTTGTTCCCCGTTAAATTCTTTCATGTTTAGAGAGGTTGTGTGCAGTTTTGATACATTTAAGCACATTTCATACCTACACAAAGAAGAAGAAAAAAATGTCTTCAGTAGCATAGCCTTCTTCATACCTCTCTGTCTGTCAGAGAAACGGCTCTGTTAAAGTGCATACTGATGTCATTTTAGATTTCTGTTTCTATTGTCATACAAACATAATGGATAAAACCCTACTACCCATTGCTAAAAGTTTACACACTTAACATGACCTTAACACATAAACTTCAGCTCTCTTTTGTACTTTTTTTTTTCTTTCTCTCTTGTTTTAAGCATTTTTAAGCAAATCCCATCACTGTAATTTTTTTTGTTGTTGTTAATGTAGACTATACTTTTTAGATAATCATCTGGCAGCATTTGGTCCACCTGAGGCAATTACTGATTCCTTGATAGTTATCAATAACAAACTCTATGGTTCCTAAACTGTGGTGTGAGTTACCCCAGGGTAGTGTAGGAAACTCACAAGATACCAGGAGGTACTGTATACTGAGGAATGCCATCAAGTTGGCATCTGTTGGACACCACACAGCCACCAAAGTTGAATGTGAATGTAGAGTCCCATGTGACAGTAACCCTACTAACATTCTGACTTAGTTTATTTAGTTATGGCCCCGGTACTGAAAATGACCACATGTGGGCATTTGATCCACTCGAGGAGCATTCTAGAGTGCCTAGTTTTCTCATTGAATTATACTATAGAAAGGAAGCTAGAACTAGGTAAGAGCCATAGACTTGGAATTAAATAAATAATCTGCAAGAGCAGAAAAATGCCCAATGAAAAGAGCATTTTTATTGTTTCAGTAAAGGAGTGTTAGGTTTATTTTGAAAGTCATCTTGAAGAAACTAAGGATTTCAATTTTTCATTGCCTTTAACTGTATGAAATTAGTTTCTTGATATACATTAATAACTAACCACCATTTACACAGTTGTTACACAGTAGCTGTACTGTCTCACATAGTTAACTTGGAATCAGTGATTTGTGGCTAGACAGTACTTGGGTATAATGACCGTGACCTCAAAAAGAAGGTCATTGAGAATGTTGGGTAGAGAGGCTTGGACTGCGTCATCTGCCGCTCATTCAGCGGATGCTTATGGAAAGGTTGTGCTAGCCTCCAAGTGTAAAAAGGAACTTAGTATGTATAAAAGTGTGAAGAGGGAACAGTACACCTCTTCAATTGTCCACTCTTTGACACTATATTTTTTATGTACCTGGCTGTTGAAGCAAATCAGTATTACTTCTTCTCACCAGATTGTAGTATCAAAATCTAGCCTTTAGGACTAGGGACATGGTTCAGTAGTTAAAGGTGTTTGCGTGTAAAGCCTGCTGGCCCAAGTTCATTTCCCAGCACCCATGTCAAGTCATATGCAAAAAGTAGCACAAGCATCTGGTGTGTGTTTGCAGTGGCAAGAAACTCTGGTGCACTCATATATACAAACATGCAAATAAGTAAATTAAAATAATTGAAAATTTTTTCAGTCTTCAGATCTTCTATTCCTACTTAGAGCTCTTTAACAACTCAGAGACCTATAGATGTCCTCTCGTGTATTTGGGGCAGAGGTCACAGGTGGTCTTTTTCACAGGTGCGTTAAAGGCCAGACTTTGCTCCTGTGCGGGAGACAGTATCCAGAACCTGCCAGAAGCCTTCAGTTGGACCATAGCTTTTACTTAACATGATTATTTGAATGTTTGATTTTGTTATAAACTTGGTGTCATTAAGTTATGGGATCTGGAGAGAGTTTTGCTAAATGGTTTCAGGTGTATCACATTGTGCAGTCTTTAGGAAATTGGCTTTGAGTACAGACTGAAGATTGTGGCCCTGTAATTACATTTTAGTTTTAGATTTCTAATCTGGACACCCAAATCCATAAATATATGCAGGTTTTTATTATATGACTTATTATATAAATTTAATAACCTAAAAATGTTTTGTTTAGCAAGTGACAGAAAAAGCAGGCCTTTCATGAAGTCAGTACATCTGGTCTTCACCACATGTGTGGGCAGGCTTCTGAAGACATTTGCTTGGCATTGGCTTCTCGTTCATGCAATTGTATTTTTTTTTTTCAGAATAACTAAGGAGTTATATTTTTAATCTAGAGGTAATAATTCCTTGAGCATTATATTTTCTATTTTCCTAGAGAAGGAAGTGTTTGATGATGAGACACAGCTAATGTACTGTGGTTGTGTCTATGTTCTTTAGCTGTACATATGGGAGAAATAAACCCGGAAAAAATGTGATCACATGAAGAACAAAGTCATTGTAGTAAAAACTCCATGTAGTGCCCCCAGGCTGGTGACGCCATCACCAAGCAGTCTCAGAATCATGCACCTTCACTTTTAATTATTTCTTTATTATCTTTACAGTTTTAATTTTTTAAAAATTTTATTCCAAACAGAGAGAGAAAAGTTGTATTCATACTATAATATTTGCTTTGTTTTTAAGAGTATGAAGATGGTGACCTGTCGTCATGGATCAACAGGGAGAGGTTTCAGAACTACCTCACTATGGATGGCTTCCTCTTGTATGAACTTGGAGACACAGGTAACAGCATGTGGACAGTGCCCGTGTCTCCACAGAATTATTCTTTGCTTACTTAGATTTATGGTTGTTTAAAACTTGGAACTTAACTGCATTTCATAATTTAATAGGTGTGATTGCTACTTCTGTTTTATAAGAATAGAGAGTGAGGGCTGGAGAAATGGCTTAGCAGTTAAGGCTCTTGCCTGTGAAACCTGAAGATCTAGATTTGCTTCTCTAGTACTCACATAAGCCAGATATACAAGGTGGTACATGCATCTGAAGTTCTTTTGCAGTGGCTAGAGGTCTTGGCATGCCCATTCTCCCCCACCCCCAAATAAATTAATGAATGAATGAATAAATAAACAAACAAAGAGTAATATCACCAAAGGATGTACCTTTCTGACGATCACAGGTGAGCTAGAGAGGGTTCACCCATAGGACTCAAGGTTACTGGGAAGACAAAAGAGCCTGGGCGCACATGTCTGGAGTTTGTTTGCAGTGGCTGGAGGCCCTGGCATGCCCATTCTCTCTCTCTCTCTTTCCCCCTCCCTCCCTCTCTCCCTCTTTCTCTGTCAAATAAATAAGAAGCGGAAAAAAAGAACACAAATTAGGGCTGGAGAAATGGCTTAGCCGTTAAGGTGCTTGCATGCAATGCCTAAGGCCCCAGGTTCGATTCTCTAGGTCCCACGTGAGCCAGATGGACATGGTGGTGCATGTGTCTGGAGTTTGTTTGCAGTAGCTAGAAGCCCTGCTGTGCCCATTCTCACTCTCTCCCTTCCACCCATCTCTCTGTCTCTAATAAATAAATAAATAAATAGAAATAAATCTTTAAAATTAAAAAAGTGCAAATTAGATGAGTTGGTGAGATGGCTCAGTGGATAAGAACTCTTGGTGCTAAAACATGAGGATTTCTCAAGCTGGACACCCCCAGGTTCACCTCCCCAGAGCCTTTGTTCAAAGTTGTATGTGTCCACATACATCTGTAACCCCAGTCCACAGGGAGGCGGAAACCCAAGACTTGCTGGGGCTTGCTGACCTGAAAGACAGCAGCTCCAGGTTGAGGGAGAGGTCCTGTCTCAGTGGAAGAAACAGGCAGGTGAGTGATGAGAGAAAAACACCTGGTGTTCTCACCTCCGCCTGTGACATGCATGGATGCAGCACATGCATTTGTACACATAAATGTATACATCACAGCACGCATATATTCTACACACATAAACCCAAGCAAAAGAAAAAGGGTACAAATTAGAATGGCACGGACATCCCCTCCTACTTGGGAGTTTGTTTAGTTGCTGAACGTGCTGTTAGTGCGCTGCATCTGGTGAGCAGAATGTTGAATTCTTAGTAGGAGTTGCCATGGGTACTGTCAAAGATTGTGGATTTATTACCTGATTCTTTCAGACGAGAGAGGAAAGAGGAAAACCGTAAGAGATCGCAGCTTGGTTATTGGTGTCACAGTCATAACAGACAGCATGTCCTCGAGGTTAAAATAGGCAGCTCTGGCTCCCCTTAAGCAGCTTACCTCCCCGCTTTACTCTGAGGCAAGCAGTTGGCTTGTGTGGTGTTCCTTCTGTGTGTCTGCCACAGTTTACCTTGCCTGGGTATCTGCTGTGGTTGCGTCCCTGCTCCTGACATAGCAGTTGCTTTCTGACTCTGGCTTAACACATACTGACTTCTCAGCAGTTTTGTGACAATAGGCCATTGCATACTCTAGCTCTTGCATCAACCTCCAGCCTAGTTATTCTGGGCTCCACTACACTCCCTCTGCAGCCACATCAACTCCTCAGTTTCTTATCACAGCTGCCATCTCTGTGCCAGTGTGCCTTTATAGCTTTCCCTTTGCTTTACCTGAGACCTGTAGTAAATTCATTTTCATCTGCCAAACCCAGACTACATCTTGCCTCCTCTGGGAAACCCACCCTGACCCATCGAGCTATGTACATGTCCGTCCTGTAAAAGTGCTTTTCCAGGAGCAGCTCCTTTCCCTCAGCACTCATGGTAGCTTTAACCTGCACAGGTAGCTCAGGGAAGTCTCTGTCCATCTAGCCTGTGCTTAAGCTTGCGCTTGTGCTAGAGTATAGCTGCTTCTTCCTGAGCAGTCCAGCTTCTGTTTCAGTTCTGTGATGTAACTCGACAGCTGTTAACCACTGAAAAGCAGTGCCTGTGCTTCTTGGAACCCTGTTTGGTCCTCAGGAAAATGCTCCACATGCTGTAGCATTGTGAAGACAGAATGGTTCAAGGGACATTTGAAAACTAAAGATTCACTTAACAAAAACTACGTAGAATAATACACAAAATATTACAAGAAAGGAGTCTTAAGCAGCATGTTCAAGTGAATGGAGCTGTAGAGGTGCAGGGAAGAAGCAGCAGTTCAGTGGAGATGGTACTGAAATACAAATCCCAGTATGATTGTTGTGGCAGCGTCATACAACTCTCCAATAAGTTTCCTGAAGTTAAGTTACACAGTGAATGGATGATGGTGAATGACCATGTTTGTCTAGGGCTCAGGTAGTGCCTAGAAATCAGCACCAGAACACACTGTCATGGTCATCTTATCATGCTGCCTTCCTAGACAGCATCAAGATAGATCTAGCTATGTTCCATTTCAGCTTCAGAAATGGACTCACTTTATGTGTATGTTAGAGGCATGTAGTGATCCATTGTACCAAAGGAAATGAGCATGTGAAAGTTGTCTTATTATTTACCATTCTGTTTCAACTGTAACAGTTCTCATAACCTTTAAACCAACCTATTCTTTGTGGTTTTAGAAATACCATATTTGAGGCTTGCATAAAATAATTAAAATAAATGTTGTTATATATATTTATTATCTTACACATTTTAGAGGAGGGAGGAAATTTATGGTTTACAGATAATTAGTTCATTGATTCAGTCTCCAGACATATTGTACCATAATGTGGTGATTCAACTTTTGTAAAGGATGATAAGAATTAAATTCTGGGAGTGTTTGTTGCTAATTCCTTATCAGAATGAAGTTGATAAGAGTTTGTAATAAGAGCTACATCATTCTTAATTTCAGGAAAGCTTGTGGCCATTGCAGTTATAGATGAGAAGAACACATCACTTGAGCACACCAGGTAGAGTTGCCTTGAAATCATTTTCAGTTTCAGATGTTCTCTGAGGTGAGCTTTGCCTCGCTGTAGGTAAACTTGATGAGGTGTCTTGCTTTTCCCTCAGGATTTAAAAAAGGCAACTGATACTATGAGTAATTACCCTGTTCAGGCAAAGTTGTGAAATATTTGCTTGTTCTTCTACAGATTAAAGTCAATTATTCAGGAAGTTGCTAGAGATTACAGAGACCACTTCCATAGGTATGTGCATACATTCTAGAAGGTTTTTATTTTTCTTTTGTTTAATGACATTTTTAGTGTAATCAAACAAAGACAGTAAGGTGGTGCAGGCTCCCTCATCTGAACATCTGAAATCATGAGGTGCTCTGTGATCTGAGAGTGAGCTCTGACGTGGCAGTGAGGAAAAGCCTAATCTGTCCTCGTGGCAGTGGTCAGTGTATGAGATTTCCTTCAGGATGAGAGCATAAGGTACAGATGGAACACAAGTTAATTTTGTATTTTAAACTGGGTCCCCTTCTCAAGGTAGCTGGTTGTGTATGTGCAAATGTCCCAAAACTTTTAAAGTCTGAAATCAAGAAACTTCTGGTCCCAAGCATTTTGGTCCCAAGACACTCTGCAGTTCATACTCTCCAAGTATAATCGGGGAATTCCACCAAGTGAGAGATGGCAGTGATTCCAGCGTGCACTGCAGTGAGAGACAGCGGCGATTCCAGCGTGCACTGCAGTGAGAGACTGCGGCGATTCCAGCATGCACTGCAGTGAGAGACTGCAGCAATTCCAGCGTGCACTGCAGTGAGAGACGGCGGCGATTCCAGCGTGCACCGCAGTGAGAGACTGCGGCGATTCCAGCGTGCACTGCAGTGAGAGATGGCGGCGATTCCAGCGTGCACTGCAGTGAGAGACGGTGGGGATTCCAGCATGCACTGCACTGAGTAATGGTGGTGGTTCCAGCGTGCACTGCAGTGAGAGACAGCGGCGAGTCCAGCATGCACTGCAGTGAGAGACGGGATTCCAGCATGCACTGCACTGAGTAAGGGTGGTGGTTCCAGCGTGCACTGCAGTGAGAGACGGTGGGGATTCCAGTATGCACGGCACTGAGTAATGGTGGTGGTTCCAGCGTGCACTGCAGGGAGCAACGGTGGTGATTCCAGCATGCACTGCAGTGAGATGGTGGTGATTCCAGTGGGCACTGCAGTGAGCAACAGTGGTGAACCCAGCGTGCACTACAGAGATAGCAGTGATTCCAGCCGGCATTGCAGTGAGCGACAGCAGGATTCCAGCATGCACTGTGCTGAGCAGCAGTGGTGATTCCAGCATGCGCTGTAGTGAGAGGCAGCGGTGATTCCCACAAGACCTGTCTTAATCTTGAGACTTATCTTTGTACTTGAGAGTTAAGGAAATTCACTGTCATTTACACCTGTATTATTCCTGTTTCCTGGTCCTATTTCACGTGTGTCATGGGGAGAAACCAGGCATAAGTATTTATGAATCTGAGATTAAGTTTAAAGAGCAGTGCAAATCAGAGGTAGACAGTAAATGGCACCTTCTGAAGTCCTATTTTACAGTGAACAGGTCACTTTTCTTGATTTCACGTAGGATGCATTCAAATAGTATGTGTGGTATAGTGAGTCACATGTTACCTGTTTGTGGCTCATGTACTTCCAAGCCCTAGATTCAATCTATGTTGAACTTTTAACCTTTTATAAAATTCTAATACAGTGTTCTCTCCCTTTGTTGTTGTTGTTAGGGACTTTCAGTTTGGCCATATGGATGGAAATGACTACATAAATACCTTGCTGATGGAGTAAGTACTATGCGGAATGATTTTTCTGTCAATTTATGCACTTTTAAATTTCTTCTTTTTCTGAGACTTATGCAGAAAGGCTAGCTAGCTGATAATCAAACCAAAAATAAAAATAAAACTGGTTGTCACTTTCTGATGCAGATATTCTCCTATGAAATACTGTTGTACTTGCATTCTCTTTGCTGAGACAAACCACTTGACCAGAACCAGTTTATGGAGGAAAGAATTTATTTCAGGTTTACAGTTATTACTGGGAACTTCATCACAGTGGAGACAAGCTTGGCCACCAGCTCACAACTTCCTATGTGTATAGCAGAGTGAGGAGTGGGCTGGCTGTGAACACAGGGCGGGACTCAGCAACGCACTGTCCTTGCCCAGCAACACCCCCACCAGCTGAGGACCCAGTAGGAAGCTTCCTTACAAATGTGAGGCCGTGCGGCTATTTAACATTCAAACCACCACAAGTAGTTATTTTGTTTTTAAACAAATGTTAAACTTCCCAAATTTTTGATTGCTTTGTACTAAAAAAGATTCTCTCCCAGCTCTAGTTTATAAGTCTTAATGTATTCTCAAAAGACAGCATTTGAAGACGTGGATATGTTGTAGGTTTTGCCTTTAATAAGTGCATTTTTAATAGGTAATTATTGCTACTAAATAAACATTTTAGCTTTTAAAGTCTAACGTATTCTAGAAAATATTTTAATACACTACTAAAAATGCATGACTTTACAATATTTTATCTATTATGCTTATTTACATAAAGATTGGCGATATCTCCTCATTTTGATTTAAAAAAAAGTATGAGCATTTACAAAATATAATGCCAGACTTCTATGCTGTGAAATCAACTAAAGGAAAACAAAGTGTGTCATAATTAAAGATTACTGAACTGTTTGAGACCGAGATTTTTTTTTTTTTTAGGTAGGGTGTCATTCTGGCCCAGGCTGACCTGGAATTCACTATGGAGTCTCAGGGTGGCCTTGAACTCATGGCAATCCTCCTACCTCTGCCTCCCGAGTGCTGGGATTAAAGGCGTGTGCCACCACGCCCGGCTATGAGACCAAGATTTTAATGCTCAGAACAACATGGATAAACAGTTTTTACATGTTTCCTATTGCTTGTGGAACAACTTGTTCATAGGAGTTGTTTGGTTGATCTCTTATAAACCTGAACAGAAGTGATGCTCTATACAGTCTCTTGAAGGGGATTCTATAATAGAAGTGTAATTTTACCAGGTTTCTGTTCGAGATAATGACAAGACTGTTTCTTAACATCCTTTGCAATAAGATGACATGATTCAGTAAAACAGCATTTGCAACATGCTAAAGCAGTTTTGTTCCAGTAAACAACTTTATTCAAGATGGTATTCAGAATATCTAGCAATAGGTTAACAATTCTTTTACAAGTAGTGTTATAATCAGCTGTGAGAACATGAGAGCTAAAATTATAGTTGAGAGAACATACCCTTAAATTGTTGGGTTTGAAGGGAATGTTAGCTTTTGTCCCAGGGACAAATCCCTGAGGAGCCAACTCAATAGGAGATAAGATTTATTTCAGCTG
Organism: Dipus sagitta; assembly: GCA_036346955.1. NCBI lineage: Eukaryota > Metazoa > Chordata > Mammalia > Rodentia > Dipodidae > Dipus > Dipus sagitta. The sequence continues at coordinate 50,135,644 of CM070785.1, forward strand.
GTGGGCTACACGTTTCAGTGCCTGGCTGGCTGCACTGCTCCAGAACAAGGGGAAGTTGGGCGTCACAGTGGTACAAGGGTGAAGGACACACTCCTCACCTGCAAGGTGGCCAAGAAGCAGAAAGAAAAGAAGGGAAGGAATGGCGAGACTGATCCCCAAACAGCACATCCCTAGTGACTCACTACCTCAAGCTAGGCATTCCCTCTTAGATATTCCACCACTTCCAAAAGTCACATTACCAGCTGGGGACCAAGCCTTCAGCACATAAGCCTGGCAGACATTTCACATCCATGCTAATATGCTAGGATATGATCTTGTGAATGTTCCAAGTATACTTGAAAATACGTGTATTCTGTTGTTGTTGGGTAAAGTCCAAAACACTGTAGTACAGAGTTCACAATAGAGTTTATTGAACACGTGTCACATGCAAAGTATACTAGTGAACGTTTAGTCTGATTGTTCTCATGTAATTTTTGTAGCAGGAGAAGTATTAATTGTGTTCCTCTTTGTATATGAAAAATGTTGGAGCAAAGCTGTAGATTGAGACACAACACTATGACATTGGAGACCATACTATACTCTTGCCTGTCTGTCTACTTTCCTGGTAGCTGTCTAGATGAGGTGGGGTTGTATATGACTAACATTTATGCTACCGAAAGATAATGTGGCAAGGAAATTGAACCTTTGTATACCATAACTTTGGAAATTTAACTGTGATTATTCAGCTGTCTATTGTGTATTAGCACATTCTCATATAATACTAATTAGTGGTGAACTTTTATGTAAAAATTGAAACTTACTTAGAGGCAACTTGAGTAATGCTACTAAAAATAGCTCCTCCTTTCTGTAACTGTGGTTACTGAGATACAAATAAGTACCAAAATCTTTGTTATCACAGTGTGGAGTAAAAGTTTTGATTTCTTATATTTTCAGTGAATTGACAGTCCCAACTGTCGTTGTCCTGAATACTTCAAACCAACAATACTTTCTGCTGGATAGACATATTAAGGACACCAGTGACATGGTTGAGTTTATCAATAGTATTTTGGATGGCACGGTGCAGGTAGGTAGTTGATCTCCATTGCAGAGGTACAAGAACTGTGCTGTTATTCGGGTTCTGAAAGGAGTAGTTATCCATCTCTGGGCGTGAGAGGGAATCTCTCCTGTGCATGGCTGGCTGCTGCCTCAAGCAGTCACATTCTCCAGTTGCAGATGGTTCCAGTGTGGCAGAGGTTGCTCTCAGATAGAAATGTCCTGCTAGGGATTATTTTGAGGCTTTTTGGTTGTAGTGATGAGAAGTGGTGGTATTTATGGTTGTGCTCGAACTTTTAGAGGCCTGCAATGTACAGTGACCTCGCAGTAAGCTTTCCACACACAAAGACCTTTCTGGGTCAGTTCCAGTAGGTTAGCAAATTGGGTATCTAAGAAAATCTGTAAAAACTACCAGTTTTTTTAAGAGATAAAGAAATAATCCAAAGCCCTAGCAAAGAGAGTTCTTACTGAAATCCTATAAAATATTTGTCAAAAATACTTCCTTTCTGGCTGCCTGCCTTCCTTCCTTCTTTCTTTCATTTATTTTCTTTTCCTTTTTGTTTGCTTATAAATCTTACTGAAGGATGTCCCAGATAGATTGCAGCTCATACTAAGTATTATGAAATCACTACTGGTTATAACCAGCACAATCCTTAATTCAATAAGCTAAATAAGGAAGCATGAGTCTTCATTGCTTTCATAAAGTTTAACCATTTTTGATGCATTTAGTTTACTTTACACAAGCTGTTTGAAAGACCAACAAGCTTACCTATCTTGATTTGAAGTCTAGAAGTTTGGAAAATGTTCTTTATTCTACCGGGGAGAATGGGAATTTGGGGTGTCTTTGAGAGCATTGGAGCATTTTCTGTTCTTGGTGTGTGACCCAGGAGTTAAAGTGCCAGACAGTCACAGTCACACAAAACCTCCACTGAGTTAGTGGCTTCCGGGTTCTTGCTTTAGAAATCCACATACCATAGAGGGTTCAGAAAGATTTTACCATACAGCTCAGGAGAAAGAGATGAGGGGTGCCCAGAGATGGAAAAGCAGTGAAGTTAGCGTCTTGGGGTTAATGAGGCTTGACTGGGTAGAGGAATGCGCAGGTCAGTCTGGCAATTTGTAATCTTGCAGGTTTCTAGGGAAGGGAAACTCAAGGGATAAAGAAAACCCTCATCTTGTAAGTCTTCATGTTCCTGAGGAGGGGAACTCCTTTAAGAGAAGGGGTGATAAGGAAAAACAAGATTTTCCCTTATAGATTCAAGGACATTTCCTGCTTTTAGCCAAGGGGGCTGGGAATCTCTTCATTGAGCCTCTTTGTGTCTCCTCTTCTTCAGTGGCAATTTTATATTTGTGGAAAAGATATCTTGGTAGAAGTGGAACTCACCTGTAGGAGTGAGAACCCTTCTTTGTGTAACTTAGTGGATGAAGCCTGACTTACATTTTTCAGCAATACGGAGATGGCATTGGCCCTGCGGTTTAGGAATCTGGCAGTGAGCATCCTTCTGCAACGGCCAGATGCAGCAGCTTCTTTTCACCAGGAATATTTCCTTCTGCCTCTCAGCATCTTGCTGCGTTTCCTCCTCAGGAAAACTCACCCTCACCAGTCGCAGAGGTCAACTGCAGCAGTCTGGCTAAATGATCCCAGCTAAACTCCAGACATGGGCAGGCCTGGACTGGGTGGGTGAGGAGAGAATGGGTCCTTCAGAGAACTGGTGTGATAACATGAGAAGACAGTACTGTGAGATGGAGAGAGAAATAAGTTTAACACTTGACACTTTTGGGTGGTGTGTATAGCATTTAAGCTGCAGTTAAATATTGCATAGAAGCTTGGAATAATAATGTTTGAGTAACATTTCTCTTTGTTTTACAACTGAAGGCCCAAGGAGGTGACAGCATCGTGCAGAGATTAAGAAGGATAGCATTTGATGCCAAGTCCACAGTTGTGGTGAGTTCTGACAGTTACATCTGTGTCCTGGTACCTAAGAAAGTGAGGTTCTTTATGGCTAACATTGGTGAAATCTATCATATGAAAGATTAGGATGAAATGTATCTTAAATTTGAAGACTATAAACTAGTCTCTATTCATATTAAGAAAATATTTTCTCTATTTCTATGATTGGTGAGTTACAAATTTCAGAATCATGTTGATAATATGACAGATGACTTTCCTTAACCTGACATGTGAAGGTGTTACTAGGCTTCTGTCATTTTGATGAAACTGTAGATGCCATGAGTTTTGCTTCCATTAATTGTTGTCTTGCATAAATTGCTTATTTTTATTGAAGTCAGTTACTCCTTTGTGTGGTTGAAATAACTTAGATCTTAAAGTTTTAACATCCACATGACTTTAATACTTTCTCCAGTTGATAATAATTAGAGTCACGTACAGATGTTCTCAGCCTCCCGCTTTTCTCTTTCTCTTCTGTCTTTCTTTTGTTCTTTCTGTTCTTCCCCTCCTTGAGATGCATGCTTTAATGGTAGAATTCATGTGTGATAGTCCAACCTTTCCCAGGAATGGTTTCTGTCCTTGCTCACCACAGTTGTCTATTACTGCTGCTCTCCCAACCCCCATACAGCCTCTGTATTGGTGAGAGGCAGGTGTGAGGAGTCTGAATATCACCTACACAGCCTCCTGTTCACCAGGCATGTTCGCTTTCCCTTTACTGCGTGAGACGGGCCTCTGCTGTGGGCCCCGCAGTGGCTCATCCTTTCCCTGGCTCCCACCCTTTCTCCCGCCTGGGCTCCAGTCAGTTCTGTGCACTACTGCATGGTTAAGGTCACTCGTGCCAGCAGTTCTGTGCACGCATTGGAAGGCCACCATGTGCAGTAATTCCTCACTGGCTTTTGGACTGTGCCAAGGTTTCTAGGAGATAATTGCTGGTTAACTCCCATTATTTTGCTCTGTTTCTTTGTGCATTATCCATTGACTCCCAACTCCAAGTATATGCATATTCTGTAGAGCCTTCTTTTACCTCAACCCAGAGTGATCCTTAGTCCTCTGGACTGTTCTGTAGACTTCTCACACATCTTAGTGGAAAAACGTGTTCAGAAAAGTTACTTTTCTGAGAACTGTAGAAATAGCGCATAAATTGGTGGGAATTAGTGAGTTCTTGTGGCTTTACTCCTAGCCAGATAAGTAGAATGTTGACATGGCATGTGAAGTGAATGTGCGTGCTTGTTTGCATGGCAAAGAACTTAGTCTCTACAAGCAGAATCCTGTAGTTCTGCAAGTGGCTTTAATGCTAGTAGATATAAAGTAATGACCTCAGTGAATAGTATGGGAAAATAGATGCCTTTAGAAAGTATGGGGGGGGGGTTGTTATTTCTTTTTGTGCTTTCCATGACTACTGGTTCTTTGGTGTTTGGTGTGTTCTTTCATTCCTCTTTCTCTGTCTCACTCATCTGTGCATGAATAGAGAAGTCTGTCTCTCATAGTGTCCCCATCATGGTAACTGTTGTTCAGGTATTGATATTCTTCTTCTCTCTGTCTCTCTCTGTGTATCTCTCTCTCTCTCTCTCTCTCTCTCTCTCTCTCACACACACACACACACACACACATGCATGTACATGCATGCATGTATGCTTGAATAGAGAAGTTCTATCTCTCAGAGGGTCCTGATCATAGTAGTTGTTATCCAGGGATTGACATTTATTCATTGGGATGAAAATGTTAAGTAGCAGCAGTAAGAAATCTGTGTTTCAAAAATCATATCATGCTTTTTATATCAAAATTCCATCTGACCACAACTGAGGCCTCCTTGTCTGCAGTCTATCTTCAGGAGCTCTCCCCTCATGGGCTGCTTTCTCTTCGGCCTGCCCCTGGGTGTCATCAGCATCATGTGCTATGGGATCTATACAGCCGACACAGATGGAGGATACATAGAAGAGCGCTACGAAGTGTCCAAAGGAGAGATGGAAAGCCAGGGCCAAATAGAAGACAGTCAAGAGCAAGAGGCAAGCAGTGAGGGGTCCCCAGTGCCTCCTGTGCAAGAGCCTAAAGATGTATTAGAGAAGAAGAAAGATTGAGACTTTACAAATACAGAGTATTTGATAGGATTTCAAATTATTAAAGAGTCTATTTATTGAATCTAGAGATTTAATCATGATCTTTACAGAAAAGAACATGTTATTTGTATTTTGCTATAACAACTGCATGGATTAAAATAGTCCTTCCATAAATGGGAAATGTTTGGAGGAAAGCGATAGTTTGTCCAGAATAAAGTCACATTACTCCATCAGTTTTCCTGACAGATGCTGTTCTAACTGGCCAGCTCCATGCGTGTTTCTTGATCTGAATATTCATAACATTTATATGAACAAAGTAAGTCTTCAAAATGTAGGTAATTTAAGAAGAAACACTAGTCAACATTTCCCATGTATCAGTTTTAAGATTCTGAAAATGTGGTTTTATATAAGATAGTGATTTTATTTTATTAGTTTTTAAAGGAGAAGAAATGTTGCTTTGTACCTTTATACGCAGTTGCGATTATAACGTGTTCATATGGGCCCATGTCATAGGGAAGAGCGACGTGATGGATTTCACAAAATACCCAGGCCGAGGGAGCAGTGGCTTTGGCCCACGCCCTCAGCGCAGCGCTCTTCAACCGCGTCATCCCTCCCCACAGGAGGCCAGCGCCTTCTCTGTCTACCTGCTACAGCCACAGCAGCCTTGCATTCTTGTGCTCCATTTTTATTTCATGCCTGGGCTAAAAATTCTAAAATCATTTAAAAAGCAATCTGTGTTTTAAAAGATCATGTATCTTTATGATATGTAAACTTCATAAGTACTTCTGGTCCAAAAATATGTGTATGCGTGTCTATGTTTGTACACATAAAATCTACTGTCACCCATCTCTTATGGGATGCACAGCATGCCTGGGACATGATCTGTAGTCCTGAGCAATGAGAAAGAGATGGGTGGTCCCTTCTTCATTCTTTCATCTCTGTCACCCCAGTGGTGAGTACCTCTCAGCTTTCTCCATAACACAGTCATGAGGAATTCCATTCCAAGCAATGTTTAAAAGTGGGAATTTTGTGACGGGTTTGGCATGTTTATTACTTTTTAGTTTTGAGGCCTTCATTTTAGCTATGTTTAGAATTTCTGTTACATAAGTGTTAATTTGGAAGGTTATTTGAGTAATTTATTTGTCCTTTGTAGAAGATTTATGGGACATTTTAAAATATGTAATTTGTGGTCCTGACAGAAGTTATTTAGGGCTACAGTTTCTGGGGGAGCGTCTCTTAATTGCTTCTGATGCAAGACTGGTCAGAAGTGACCCAGAACTCATCTATGTTACTTACTCAGTAATCATCAGCAATTGGTTGTGTCCATGAGCTTTTCTCATGTTTAATACTCAAATACCCATTCCTGATAGTTGGTGCCCTATCATTATAGTACTGATAATGAAACAAATATGCACTCACAGGGACTTTTGGGAAAAAGTAGAAAGAAATATTTTCAGATGGAACCTGGAGATGGGTACTGTTACATTAATAAGTAGATTCCTCTCCACAGCACCAGGAGGGATTCCCAAGCTTGTGTTCAATAGTGAGAACCTTAAGTACATGCACATGCCTCATTCAATACTCTAAATTGTCTGCTAAGAAAGAGACACAAGGAATAGAGTAACCTTGACCTTCTCCCTTCATGTTTATCACTAGCCAATGTTGTCAGTCATCACCTGTAAGTAGAATCTCAGAGAAGTGCAATTTGTGTCCATACACAATTGCGGAGGACGTCTTTGTAACCTGTGGTACTTTCCTTATGAAGGAATGCCTTAGCTCTCATATCCTTTTCACAACTCTGACTGTTGCCTCATATTCCATTTGTACTGTTAAAATGTGTTCATTAGGAAAGTCTGAGTGAGTAATAATCTTTTTGTATTAAAATTTTACATTTTATTTGTTTCTACTTTGATACATTTTTATTTATGTTGTCAAATACCTCAAACAACAGATTTGAAAAACCAAGTAGTGAGATTTTTCCCTTCGATAGGATGTCAGAGCTCTACTCCGAACATTTTCATGACACAAAAATACTTCAGAGACAAGGCAACTTTCTTAATGCCATCAGGATATATGATGTTCTTATCCAATATGTCTTCAATTAAACACCCATAATGGAACCCTTCAGGAAATTGAAATTCCTCCTTTTCTTTCAGTCTTGCAATGATAATGTCTTTCTTATTTCTGAATTTGATATTATAGATCCTTCCTAATTCTGGTGCTTAAACAATATTTAAGAGTATTTCTAAGAGAGGAAGTGCATGTTTTTATCAAATTCTCTACACACCCATCATACCCTAAAATCCTTATTTCATTGTATGCATCAATATTTTTATACCTCCTATGTCTAAAACATGTTTGAGATTGATTAGGCCTGGAATTTTTGTTTTCTTCACACATAGTACTTTCTGGTCCCTGGTTTAGAGGTAACATTATAGGTGCCAAATATCAGAAGGCTGAGGGAAGGGTCTGTATGCTTGGCTAAAGCAGTTGTCTCCAATGTTGACATTTAAGTGGTCCATAATGTTTCTAGTATTTTGATTTCAGGGTATTGGTTTTAGGCTTGCAAAACAATATTTTCCTCATTGCTTAATATGACATGGAGGTAGGGCAGGGGAAAATTGCTCAGCCCTTATGCAGAAATGTTAACTATGTGAGATATTATGACTATCAAATGAAGGCATTAAGTTTGCCTTTTTACTTTTATAAATCTATATTTTTTCCTGAATGTGTTTGAGTCCAAGAGTCGGCAAAAAATAATAATAATTTTCTACTTTGGACTAAAAGCTATAGAGGTTTTTGAAAGTCTGTATTCCTACTAACTTGTTGGATCATGATAGACTGCCTTGTGGCAACAATTGTAAAACCTTTGTTTTTTCCAAAATAAAGTAATTCAAAACATAATTTCATAATTGTTATTTTTGCTATTTATCTTCCAGCAGTTTGGCATACTCTACACGAGCAAAAGGAGAAGCTGATCTTTTACAGAGTATTTATTTATTTCTGATATTAAGTTATTCATAGTAAGAAAAAACAGAATTTTCAATTTTAAGCTGGCTTGGGAGTAGATTGTAGCGTAATTCTTTTAATTTATTTTTGTTTATTTTTGTTTATTTATTTGAGCACAACAGACAGAGAGAGAAAGAGGCAGATAGTTAGAGAATGGGCGTGCCAGAGCCTCCACCCACTGCAAACAAACTCCAGATGCATGCGCCCCCTTGTGCATCTGGCTTGTGTGTGTTCTGGGGAATCAAGCCTTGAACTGGGGTCCTTAGGCTTCACAGGAAAGTGCTTAACCGCTAAGCCATCTCTCCAGCCCCCAAACCTGGTAATTTTTAAATACTAATTTTATTTGTTTGTTTATGAGAGAGAGGCAGATAGAGAATGGACATGTCAGGGCCTTTAGCCACTACAGATGAACTCCAGGCTCATGTGCTACTTAGTGCATCTGCCTCATGTGGGTACTGGGGAGTCGAACCTGGGTTTTTAGGCAAGCCACTTAACCCCTAAGCCATCTCTCCAGCCCAAATACTAATTTTTTTTCAAAGGCTCCCTCAATCATTGTACCGAGATTACAGTTTAGAAGAGCTGGGTTTGGAATTGAACTGTTTAATTATGATCCTGAACTTTGATGTTGACACCTCACTTCCATTGTCAGTGAGCTGGGGACTGACAGCCTTGGGTCTGATGAGAGTGTGCCTCTGTTGTGTTGTTTTGTGTCAAGTGAGGAGTGTGTATGATGGAAACACTTAAGTGGGTGTATGTTCGGAGCCATTTCATCAAGTTACCTGTGACTTACCTCTGGCTTGCTAAGATTACATGAGGCGTATTCAGAACTCTTGACTCTAGGTTTAATTGACTTCTCGCTTCAACTAGAACTTCTGTCAACCTTACAACAGAGAAAACCCAAGCCGTTAAAAATGTGAATCCATCATATATGTAAACTGGGCCACTTTTTGCAATTTTAAATTCTAACATTTTCTCATATAGAAATTAAAAAAACCTTGACATTAAACAACTACAAATATTTAGGTTTAGACATCTGTGAAAATCCCCTTCTGTGCTTCTAGTGAGAATGAATACACACCAGAGGGCATAACTGCCTAGAAAGACTATTGATTGATGCCTGTGAATAGCTTATTTAGATAGATTTGTGTGGGATGAGGCAGATGTAGGTTTGAATGTTGAATACAGATTGCCAAATTATTTTTCTGCCAGCATTCCTGTCTAGTCAAGCCTTCAACTTTTCTCTATGTCCATCTCCTATAAACTTAAGCAGTATTTTAATCAAGCACTAAAAAGCTAGTGATCATTCTCATGATTTATTCTTTCAGTGGGTGTTCATGAAATGTCTTCTCTGTTCAGCTGCAGATAAATCAGCGACGGTTGCAGCATCAGTCGTTGGAGTTTAAGCCACTGCAATGGGTAATCAGTCCTTAAATTGCTCAGTTTGATGTGATTTTTTTTTTTCCTGTTTCCCTGCTTGACATAGAAGGGTTACAGAGGAGGCTAAGTGGTTAAGGCAGAAAGGAACACATCAGCTCTTTTCAGATAATGAAGGGTGCAGATTTACTCTGTGTATCTGCTACTGTGGCCATTTCTACAATGAGGGTCCAGGGAGCTTGAGTCCAGTTCAGGGTCGGGAAACACTGAGCAAAAGGAATATTCTGAGAGAAGCGTGATCCCATGCCACCGAGACAAGCACGAAAGCCACGCTTTATATCCAAGTACACCACAGCCCCTTCTCAAAGCAACAAATACCCAAAATTTAGTTCACCGACACATTCAGCTGTATTTGGATAGATGAGGAATTCAGAGGCAGTATTTCTTTTTCCATCCAAGCTCATATGAAAATACACCTTTGTCTTGGTTTATGTAAATGAGTATATACATATATATATTTTTTTTCATCTGAATTGTGCAGCACCACAGTTGCTGTTTTATATGTATTTTATGTTAGCCCCAGAAATTCTTTCCCTGTATGAACCCAGCCAAAAATACAGTAATTATATGAAAATGCCCATATAATAAATAATTTATATAACTGGTAAATAAATCTGTCTTAAATCCCTTTGTTTTTCTATAAAACTGATGGCCAGTGTATTTTTATACAAATTCTGAACTGTTAGCATTGAAGTTTTAAGATTGTGACTTTATGAACAGTATACTGTCAGCAGTAATTCAGGGGCTGGAGAGATGGCTTAGCAGTTAAGGCACTTGCCTGTGAAGCCAAAGGACCCAGGTTGAATTCCCCAGGACCCACGTAAGCCAGATGCACAAGGTGCTACGCATCTATGGATTCATTTGCAGTAGCTGGAGGCCCTGGTATACCCATTCTGTCCTCTCTCTCTCTCTCTCTCTCTCTCTCTCTCACTCTGCATCTTTGTCTCACTAATGAATAAATAATTAAAAAAAATAATTCAGATAATCAGATGACTTATCAGATGAAAGATACTTATGAAACTTATTTTGATAATAAATATTCACAAATTCACCTTGTTTGAGTTGGTTAATTCACATTTCTCATTAAAGGCTTAACTTTGCAGTGTATCTTTTTTTTTTTTAAGTATCCCCTTGTTCAGAGGATAACTTTAAGTATATTTTATGGGCTGGAGGGATGGCTTAGTGGTTAAGGCATTTGCCTGCAAAGCCAAAGGACCCAGGTTCGATTCCCCAGGACCCACATTAGCCAGATGCACAAGGAGGCGCATGTGTCTGAAGTTCATTTGCAGTGGCTGGAAGCCCTGGCATCCCCATTCTCTCCCCCCCGCCTCCCGCTTTCTCTGTCAAATAAATAAAAATAAAAGTATATTTTATTTATTTGAGAGAGAGAAAGACAGAGATGGAGGGAAAGAATGAGCGTGCCAGGGCCTCCAGCCACTACAAACGAGAACTCCAGATGTTTGTGCCCCCTTGTCATCTGGCTTACATGGGACCTGGAGAACCAAAATGGGATCCTTTGGCTTTGCAGGCAAACACCTTAACTGCTAAGCTATCTCTCCATCCCTGGAAGTATATTTTTAAAAATTATATAAACATTAAACATAATTTATCCAGTATACTTAATAATTGTGGCTTGAAAGCATACACCATGCAAGATATGTTGCATTAAAGTGTATTTATCAGTTAGATATTTATGCATGAGAACATTTTGAATGCAAATACATTAGTGATGTCATTACAATGCAAGTTTCTTAATGATATAGGGTTAGCACATGAATTCTACAGATGGAATTCTAGAATGTAAAGTTAGAGTGGGATTATCTTACTTGAAAATCATCATATAAGACATTGGATGGACTGCAAGAAGTTTGCTAAATATTGGCAGTCAAATCCACCCTAGTAATACCCACATGTAATTGACATTGATTGATTCTACTTAAATTGGTAGAACTAACTCATTTGAAAGTGTTTTCAATGTTTCTCTCTCTCTCTTTTTTTTTTTTTTTTTTGCCTGTTTCTCATGAAGTCTGTTCTTTATAGCTGCTGGTCATATAATCTAAAATATTGAATAACCTTCAAAGTTTTTTTTTCTCTCCAGCATCATTAAAATTGCAAGTCAAGTATTAGTGTGGGAAACATGGCAAAATGTTTTATTTACATGAAAAATATCCTGAGGGCATTTAGGAAACCTCCTCTCCCACGTAGGGGAAAGACCTTCAGCCACTGATTATGATGTGTTCTCATAGTCTGTGAGCCAGTCACTTAAGTGGTGGGTTGGAGGGGTACATGTGCCCGTGCCTTAGAGAGAAGCTGCATTTCTGTGATGTTCTTCCAGGCATTAGAGGGCAGGTGCAGTCCCAGAGCATGGACCGCTGCCATGGCCGCATCAGCAGTGTTCATCCTACAAATAGGAATGCAGCTTGTGTCCAGCAGGGATTAACTTCCGTCCCCATGCCTCCACCCTCCCTCTACAGATGAGAGCAGCTTGGCGCCTTTATCAGCTGCTGGTGCTGGTATCTGCATCCAGGTGTCAGACTTTTGGCCTTCGTATTCGTGAGATATCTGTAAATACAGTGAGAGTAACATGAAAAGTATTCACTGCAGCCTCAACTCCAAGGGCCGCGGCTGCAGTTGAAATGGATTTAATCCCCAGCTGAACAAATGAATCAGTCCCATAGAAACCTTCCTGGATCATCCTACCCTCAATAAAGGGAGGGTACTCAGCATATAGCAACTAATGTTGCCAATAGTTTTGTGAATTCCCCTATCCCCTTTTCCTTTCCCCCCAAAGCCTTTCCATCCTCTTTTCTCTCTTCTTTCTTCTTGCCTTCTTCATCTTGCTCCTTTCTTCTCTCTTTCTTCCTATTTTTCTTTATGTTGACCGTCTACTTGTTGAGTAACATTTCCTCCCTTTTTCCCCTCTTTCTAACTTCATTCAAATACCATGTCCATACTGCTGATATTTATAAAAGCTTACAGTTAACTAATGTTTACCCAGATTAGGAGAGAGGATATGTGGTATTTGTCTTGCTGAGCCTGTGGCATCACTTGGCATGATTTTTTCCCAAGTCTCTCCATGTCCCTGCAAACTTTATCGTTTTATTTTTCCTTATCACTGAGCAGAATCCCACTGTGTATATGTACTACATCTTTATTAACCATTCATTTGTTGATAGGCATCTGAGCTGAATCTAGTTCCTGGCTATTGTGATAGAGCAGAAATGAAAAATGGTTGAGCATGTCACTCTGTAGTATGTAGTAGAGTCTTTAACATATGCTCTACAGATTTTTAAAAGTACTAAAAGTGATGGAACATTCTCATGGCTTTGGGTAAAGTGCAATGGAAGAATTTACATGTGGGTTTGTGAAAGACTCCTTCCAATAACCTAATACCTAACAGTTTATTTAAGATAAAATCTTGTTACCATGATATACATTAAAGTTTGGACAAAATTGGCTCATGAGACTTAAAGGGGGCGCTTACCATTAATAATACATGAATAAATTCTATTTAGAAGCCTGTAAAATAGACTGAAATTTTCAACCATTTTGTTCAGCTTGGAATATAATAAATATATATATATATGTAAACATATATATATATATATATATATATATATATATACATATATGTATTACTGTTTAATAGTTTTCAGAGTATTTAATGCCTGATTTCTGTTGCTTAGTTATATTAGAGTACCATTAATATTCACAAAGATTGAAGCTTAATTTATCAACCAACAGTCTTTGAACAATTCATTGTAGAAGTGTTAATTTCTCCTTTCATCAAGGCTTTATAGGATATTGTGTAAACTGAAGTTTTATATATAGTATATAAAATGTGTTGTCAAATCTATTTACATGTTAATTGAAAAACACATAGACATTCTTAAGTGGTGAAACTTGAATAAGATCAATGCTCTATAAGTGCTTGAGTGAAAGAATGATTGAAGCAATCAGCAGATAGATAAATGAGATAGGATTTTCCTTTTCAAAAAGATGAAAGAAAGGAAGGAAAGAAGGAAGGAAGGAAGGAAGGAAGGAAGGAAGGAAGAAAGGAAGGAAGGAAGGAAGGAAGGAAGGAAGGAAGGAAGGAAGACAGACCTTAAAAGAATCACAATTCCTCAGAAATCCAAATAGAGGCTACTTTCTTCATTGCCAGTTGCTTATTACACAAATTTCAAAGCCATATTTTTACATGCCAATTAAAAAGGGCAATATATCCTCTATGTCTTCATGAAAGCAGAAATTTAAGGTTTGGAGAGAGACAACTAAATAAATAGTAAGTTGTATTGGAAGAAAAGCTACTAGAAGATATGTAATATACACACACAGCCTTGTTGCCATAAATTTCCAGGTATTGCCCTTCATTTTTCCTGAATATTCCATCATGTCTTCAGCAGATGTATGAGTCACAGGAGTTCCTTATCTGTGGCTAACTGTCCTGCAGGGCAGCATGAACTGTAATAGGGTACATTGCTTGAAATTCTTCTCAACAGAGGACTTCTGTGTGTCTCATTCCTCAAGACCATCATAGATGAGACATAGTACTCCGCTGTCCTTGTTTAGGTAGAACCTGCAGGTTGTATGTCACCACCTGTCATCTTCATCCAAGATTTTCCTTTACAAGAAAGTTTGTAAAAGACTTCCTCATGAGGCCATGCTGGGCAGAAAGGTAATGGAGAAGCTGTAGAGATCTGAGGCATCTAGATTTCTTCCTTATGTGAGTTATTGCTTCCCTCAAAGTACACACTTTGATGAGAGAGTGCAACTCTCAGTAAACCTATGGTTTACTGGGCCACCCAACACCTAGTCCATGATGGATAGCTAAGTTCACATGGTCAGTTGATGGCCAAACATGAAGGTCTGAGCTAGCAATGGCCAGAAGCAAGATAGAAGATATTACTCAAAAAATATCAAGGTTGAGCCATCATTTTACTTTGAAAGCTTCAGCCTTTGAATTATTACTCACAGATCAACCTGCCAAAAGCTCTCAGCATTATCTCTTCAACCACATAGAAAAATGCCATCACATCCACTGGAACATATGACCAAAATAATAGTTTGTATTTCTTGTCCAACTTTCTTTTCATCTGAGCCCCACTCTCTGTGGGAAATTCTGGGAGCCCCCTGATAGTATAAATATACCCAAATGCAGTCGGTATATGTGCACCTTACTTGAGGTAGAGGCCAGATGCCCCAACTTTGTATGTATATTTGCATCAGTTACTTTCTCATAACTGGGACAAAATACCTGACTGGGAGAAGCTTCTGGAAGGAAAAGAGTTTATTAAATTCTCCTCTCAGAGGGGAAAACATGGCAACAACAAGAAAATGGTTTACATAGTCACATCACTAGGGGGAGGGGGAATAGTAGAGAGTGATGAATGCTGAAGGCTCGCCTAGTTTTCTCCTTTCTATACAGTCCAGGAACCCACCCCATGGGATGGTGCCACTCACAGTTAGCATGGGGTCTGCCCACCTCAAGTAACCTAATCTTGAAAATCTTCCAGAGACGAGAGCAGAGATTAGATTCCAAGGTAATTATAAATCCTGTCAAATTGACAGCCAGAGAGTAACCGTTGCTGTGTTGGAAGTAGTTACTTTTGCATACTACTGGGCCATTTCATCAAGATGTAAGGATTCTAAATTTTTGTGAAATTTATTTTCTGTCCTCTAATGTGCAATGTCTAGTTTCTGCTTCCTGATCACATGGTTGGTTGGCATTGTGGCCTGGGCCTGTCCAGATTCATATATGAAAAGTTCTAAACCACTCAGAATGTGGTTATATTGGAACATAGGATCTGTGTGGATGTAAGAGAAGATTAACTCACCTTGTACAAGTAGTTCCTTTGTAGTAGAACTCTGAACACAAACACAATTTAGGAAGGGATTACCGCTGGGAAGTCACAGGAGAGAGGCAGCATCTAGAGGCCAAGAGGGACGCACAGGTGACCAGATCTGCCCGCATCTTTTTTTATGAGTGTGGTCTGCATGTGTGTGTGTGTGTGTGGAAACACATTTGCATATGTGTGCTCATGAATACATGCCTCTGTGTGTGCACATGCGGAATCCAGACGTTGACACTGAGAGTCTCCTCGGCTTCTTTAGTCACTCTCCCTTGTATTTTGAGACAGGTCTCTCACTGAACTGCAAGCACACATATTTGACTACATTAGCTAGCCACCAAGTCCCTGGGATCCCCCTGTTTCTACCTCCCTTCATACTGGAATTACACGTGAATATTACCATGCCTGGTTTTTATATGTGTGCTGAAGATCTGAACTCAGGTTCTTGTTCTTCAGGTAAGGCATTTTTTTTTTCCCATTTATTTGCAAGCAGACACACAGAAATGGTGGGGGAGGGAGAGAATGGGTGTGTTTGGGCTCTAGCCACTGTAAGTGAACTCCAGATGCATGTGTCACTTTGTGCATCTGTCTTTACATGAGAACTGGGGAATCAAACCTGAGTTGTTAGGTTTTGTAGGCAACACCTTAAGCACTGAACTATCTCTCCAGCCCAAAGCAGCTTATGACTCAGCTATCTCCCCAGTACCCTGAGCCAATGTCCTAGTCTTGGACTCCCAGCCTCCAGGATTGTGAGAAAATTAGTAGCTGTTAAGTGTCACCTTCCCAACCAGATGTTTTATGATGACAACCCTAGAAAACCGACCCAGTTAGCATCATATCACCAATGCCATACTATAACGGAAGAAAGAAAGAAAGAAAAAAGACATCTAAGTTCCCTTTGACTAAGTTTTGAGGTAGGCACAGAGAACTGATAACTTCCTGGAGGAAGATAGTTAAGGTATATTGCTGGTTTCAGTAGCTTAAAAAACTACTTGTTCTGATCTTTGCTAAAGTGACAAAGAATAATCTTGATTTTTTATTTAAACGTCCCTATCTGTGATTTCATCCTGAATGCAACCATGTTGCCTCTCAAACACAGTGAATTCATCATCTACTTTAGAGACAACAATTTCATTGTTACCTGTACCCAGACTTGTAACATGTGACAACATGCTTTATGGAGAGAGATGCTATTTGTGAGAAATCTGCAGAAATGAGTCTAGTGCTAATGTGCATGCTGCTGAGTTCCCTCCTGAGAGAAGAGAAAATACTGCTGTCCCTTGCAAAGAGTCCGGCGTCCTCATTCAAATCCTCCAAAGAATGGTAATATCCTACTCTCTAGATCAGCAACCCAAAATGTCTGTAAGCCCAGATCCAGGAACCCTTGAAATACAGACAAGCACTTTCAGAAGGCAGCGCTCTGCAGCACCCTGCGGAACCAGTCAGATGTGCCTCTCAAAGCTTCCTCTCAATCTAGCTCCCAAGTTCCAGTCCTGTTTGTCAGAAATTCCTCACGGTGTGGAATCACAACACAGAAATATTTTCTCTAATGTGCCACAAGGGGTCAGCAACTTTTTTCTACAAAGAGCCAAACAATAAATAATTTAGTTTTTGAAGATCACATTCAGATTTTTTCCATATTTTCTGTCTTTGTTTCAACTCTTTAAAAATGTAAAAGCCTTGCTTAGCCCAAGGCCTCTTTATAAACAGGCTACGAGCTGGGTTTGGCCGTTCTGACTGCAAGTTTGGCTAGGGACAGGCAAACGGCACTCACCCTGTCTCACTTCATACCTGATGCAAGGCGATGCGTTAATCTGCAGCAGCAAAAGAACATCTGGAACAGCTGCTGCCGTGGGACTCACTCCCTTACTGCATTTTCAGTATTTTTGTTAAATCTATATCCGTCTGCCACTGTGCAGGCTAAATAGGCGAGTGGTCGAGAATCACCGCCCGGTGTCACTCCAGGCTTTGGAGAAGGCAAGGAGCTGTGCAGTTACTCTGGGCGTGGGGCAGTGCTTTGGAGTTCTGTCTTCAGAGGGGCACTCAGTTCCAATGGCCTCCATTGTGCTCCTCACCACATCTCCCACTGCATGGTCAGGGAACACAGGGACTCTACAAGCTGGCCTGGACATAGGCTCCAGTTGTCCAGCCTAGCACAAGGGAAGTAGTAATGGGGTGGTGGGTCCTAGGTGGGGTGGGCTGTGGTCTACCCAAACCATCTGACATTGTGGACTTCTTACTCCGACCCTAGCAGGGACTGTTAGTTAGGGGGCCAGAGTCTGCGCATCCTCCATATCCAATCAGGTTTGTTTGTCCAGACCTGTCACCATGGAATGTAGATGTGGGGCTCTTTGCTGCAGGCAAAGGTCCTAATTATTCTGCTTTGCTTTATAGCAGTGTTATCTCCACATGACCTAGGGAGAGAAGGTCATTAGATGAAAGTAAAGGAGGTCTGAAGAAATCACAAACTTTAGTTAATAATAATGTGCCTGTGATTTGGTGATTGTGACCAACGTGTGACACTAATGTAAAATATCAATGTGAGCAACTTGGTGTGGCATCGATGGAAACTCTTAACTATATCGGCTTATCTAAATTAATTTTTGTTCTAACATTTTATTCTAAATTAAAACATTTAATAAATATCATATATGGTTGTTTTCATATATGCTTATTCATTTTTATTAGGTTATATTTTTCCATTATGGTTTGCTCTTTCTATTCCTTTGGAAAAAAATCTCTTTTACTTACTACAAACATCAGCATTAGTTACTTTCATATAACCACAATACCTGGAAGTAATGATTTATGGGAAGCAAGATTTATTTTGGCTCATGGTTGCAGAGGGTCTCAGTCCATCAAGGGGGAAGGTACGGGAGCAGCTCACGTCAGGATGCTAGGATTGCATGACTATGGCTGTTCACACCACAGTGGACCAGGAAGCAGAGAGCAGGATGGTTGTTGGGCAGAAATAACAAGCCAGCAAGGACCTGTCCCTAGTCATTGCCAGGTGGGCTCCACTTTTCATAGTTTCCAGAACCTTCCAGGGCAGAACCACCAATAGGGAGCCAAGTGTTCATGAATAAAGCTGATTATAGTGATAAGATGGGGGGGTTTATTGTGGACCATAATATTCTGCCTCTCCTACTAGCTAAAGGGAGAGAGGGAACTGTACCTGGTTACTTTGACAATATTCAACCACCCTCCTTTCTGACTTTTCACCTTCCTGATCCATGGCATGCTAAGTATTTGGATTTTGGAGCACTGTGTCCGGGGTTTCAATTGCATGATAACTTATGGCCCTTAGACAGTCACTTCTGTTGACTAGCGCTGTTGTCAAATGTGGCTGACAGGGCCGATAAGGAAGCTGGCTGTCACAGTCTGGCTTCACCAATCACTAGCTGTCACTCTGCACAAATTCATTGTCTTTTTCTCTTAGTCTCAACTGTATAAGACAATAAAATAGATATGATTACACTATCTGCAACATATAAGCTTTGTGGGATAAAGTGAGACAATATAGGTTATATGTTGTATTTCCAGTACTTTAGTCAGTGATACATGTTGGACAGCTTCTGTTGATTAAGGCATTGGTGAACAAACTGCGGCATGGATTCCAACCAAATCAAGTCTTATTTCATGCAGTGATCCTTGTTCAATGACCTCCTAGTTTCATAATATTAGGGAATCATTTGCCTCTTGTATCAATTGCTTTCTCCTTCCCATGAGCGAATATCCAGTCAGAAACAACTTGAGGGAGAAAAGAGTTCATTTCGGTTTACAGTTCCAGAGGGCAGAGTCTGTTGGGATGCTGAAAGCAGGACAGGAGCAGGGCACCCGCTGGCTTACAGAACAGCAGAGAAAGACCAGAAAGTGCCTCTCGGCTATTAAGCTGTAAATGACCCCCACACCCTACCCAGTGACCCACTTGCTCCAGCAAGGCTCCACCTTCTAAAGGTTCTTCCCCCTTCCAAAACAGAGCCAGTAGCTGGAGACCAAGTGTTCAAATCCATGAGACATTGGCGTGGGGGTGTTTGTTACACAGTCAAACCACAACACTTCCTCTAGTTCCAAGCTTTCTTATCAGTAACATGGAAGCAATTCATGATATTGATTTGAGAATGAAACATCCACAATGAGCTTTTGATCAGAGAGACCTAAAAGGTTTCCTAAAAGACAGATTTCTGTCAGAGTACTTGATGACCCACCAAAGGCTAGTGGTAAGACCCTACTGCTGAAGACACCTTATGTGATTGACATGCAAATTAGAATGGCATGGCGGGAAGTTGGAAGAGAGTCAGTCCCCAGACAGTCAGTGCGTTTAGTGCCAGAAGGTGCTACATGGGCGACTGGGGGAAAATGACCAATATCTGTCAAAGCAACGCATGGTCTAACCTACTTAGCAGCAAATAACTTGTTGTGATGCCCACACAAGTGCAGTAGTGGCACACAGCCATGGTGGGGAACCAACTGCTCTCAATTTGGCTAACTGATCCCCTCACTGGTATGGGACCCATAGCTGGAGCTGGGAAACAAGTCAGAACCATATCCAAACATAAGCTCACTCTCCAATATCAAGCTACCATCAATTGTGGGCTACAAGAGGGCCTACACATATTAAATTCTCTATTAAAAAAAAAAGTAAGGGTTATCTCATTTGTCCTGGTGCTAACTTACTCTCCGTTGGAGAATCTGCTTCTCTTTTTCAGATAGATGTAGATCCTAAGGAGAGAGCCACCCCATCATACCTCAAAAGGGCCCCGGCTGAAACTAAGAAAAATTGGCAAAACAAGCAAGGGGGCTGTTTTCCTGATGAACCGGATACCAGCACAAGGGGGAAGGAGATCAACACAGAGAAAAATCAACTCCTACCAAATCAGAGAGCCAGAGCCTCAGAGGCCCCCAACACCTCATCACTGAAGCAGACCAAAAATGAACCCAACATGTCTCAGGGAAATTTTGCGGAAGAGTGGGCGGAAAGAATGTCAGAGCCACATGCTGGGTCATGATATGCAGAGACATTTAGCTTACCCATAACTGTGGGCTAACTCCACAATGCATGACCCGTATACCTCAACAAGGAGGGGCCAAGGGGAGGGGGTAGGTCACGGATGAGTCTAATAATGGTACCAAACTGACTGTATTTACTGAATACAAAACTAACTAATAAAGAAAAAAAAATAGATAAAAAAGAGAAACAGCATAATGTGTAGCTTAGAATCCAGCAGGCACATGTAAAAAACACTATATATTAGCTTTTAGTATCAATAGCATCACCATTAAATTTCCTACAACCAATGATTCCTGGTGGTGCTCAGTTTAAACTTAAATGAAATAATACATTTTTAATTTTTTTCTGTAGATGTTTTAAGGGAACATATAAAAAAACAGCACTTTGACATGCTGTGTTTTTACATGAGCTGTCTTTGATATGTAATCTGAAATTTTTATGTGGTTTAGAGTTTTTAAAAAAACCTCACTGTTATCTTAGCTTCATTTTCACAAACTTACCTTGTTGGACTTCACCTATTTTATAATTAAGTTGTTCTTGAAAATACGATCAGCATAGTGGAAATAAAGGTGCATTTTTGTGTGTGTGTCAACTTCCAGTATTTGTTTTTATTGTACCTTGTCAAGGAAGTGTGAGTGACCACAGATTTAATACTCTATTATCCCTAAATAATGTGGAATCTCAATGTGGTAAGCAATATTGTATATAATGTTCAAGTTGATAAATTTCATTCCTAAAGCTAGTATTTTGGTAGTTTCATCATAGGAAAATTTCTGCAGGTCACATTTTCTACACCCTTAGAAAGTAGTTAAAAGCTGGTATATATTTCTGTGTGTGAAGAAATTGAATTTAATTAATGTTAATTTCTCTGTTGCTTAACACAGTTGTTATAATTTCAGAGACCACAAAAAAATTGTGCAAATCAAAAGTCACAAAAGAAAAGGACATGTAGAACCAAGATTCAAATTACCTAAAAAATCAAAGTTTAGACTAGCTTACCATTTTACTTAATTTTGTACATGCATCTTAATTGACTCTCACTTGTGCAAACATGAGAGACAAAAAAGAAATAAATACCTTACTGATTTTTTTCACTTATAACAACTGTGTTAGAGTTCAGTAAATGGAGATATTCTAAGCTTACTGATAGAGCTGCGAAGACATGAAATAGGCTGGGCGTGCTGGTGCACGCCTTTAATCCCAGCACTCTGGAGGCAGAGGTAGGAGGATTGCCATGAGTTCAAGGCCACCCTGAGACTACATAGTGAATTCCAAGTCAGCCTGAGCTAGAGTGAGACCCTACCTTGAAAAACAAAACAAAACAAAACAAAACAGAAAAGAAATGAAATAGAATCCCCAGATGAATTAGAATTGCAGAATACCAACAAAATGATATTTTACTGAGCATCCTATGCAATATTTTAATATAACATGTATAATCATAAAGAAGTCTAACCCACTTGACTGCAGATATGAATAAAACAGACATCACCAGATTAAAATGAAGTAGCAAAATTATATTAAAGCTTTATTCATTGCTTGCTCAAAATAAACCTTTAACTAGGCACCCTTAAATTCTTCTGGCAGCAATAGTGAGGCATATAATTCTCAATATTCTGGAGTTTTTACATTTTTTCAGACAAAACCACTTAGAAATGTTAAGTCACTGATACAGCCCAAAGGTCCCCATATCTCTAAGTACAGTTACAAGCATTAATGTGATGCCTATTTAATTTATTTAATTTATATATTGGTGAATGATTTTTTTTACTTTTGTAGTTTAAATTTCTATTAGTAAATTTATTTAAAGTTAATGCATACAACATTAAATTATGCATATTAATGATGTACCAGATAATGTTTCAGTATGTAATATTTAAATATACACACACACACACACACACACACACACACATATATATGTATATCCCAATTTATACATATATCTTCAAACACAGTTTCTGAGGGGGAACATTCAGAATTCTTTCTTGTAGCTTTCATGAAATGTACAGTCCATTATTGTGACCTATAGTCACCCCTCTGCGTAATAACATGCTAGAACTTATTCTTATAAAACCTACTGCACATTGATTCAACTTTTCCTCTTCTCCCAGCACACTCCTAAGTCCTCATCATTTCTTTGAAATTATGAATTTTTTCATGCATGTGTGTGACTGTGTGCTTATCCCTTGATAACTTATCTTACACAATGAAAAGGAAACATAATTCCCTCTTTACCTGCACAACAGCTGGCATTTCCTGAGAACAATAAAGCCTTTTTCATCCATCAATATTAGCTTCACATGCCTTCCACACACAGTACCACATAGCTACCTCTCCCACAACTGCATTTAAAAATGATTTATACTGAGCATATCTATCTATCTATTTACCTATCTATCATCTATCTATATCTATCATGTATATTATCTACCTAACATATATTTTCCTATCATCTGTCTATCTACCCCCAAAATGTCTATTATTTCTGCATGTCTATAAAGTTCATGTAGTGGTGTAATAGTCTATGAAATCTCCTGCAACTTTCCATAACTCAAAATTCTGTTTGTGAGAATCACTTAGTTTTGGTTTTCTCAGAAATAGGCCCTGAGACATAAAGAGAGAGAAATTTGAGAGAAGGTGGTTTAGGTCTAATGCTCTTCATCAAATGCCACTAATTTTCCTATGTTCTTCATACTTGGATTTGTATAGTAAAAGCTGAAATAGTTTATTCTGAAGATAATCTCTTTACATCTTTATTGTAGTGAAGTAAGTTATTTAAGTTCCAATGTTTTGTTCCAAGAAAAAAAAATCTACCAACACACATACCCTAGTAAATTTTATGGAACTCATTTACTGATAATTTTTATACACGCATGTATTTTGAACATCATCCCTTCACATTCCCTTCTCTTTTCTCCCTTCTGTTGACCCACTTCCACAGAAGCTTTTCTTCTTCTAGCTGGTCCCTCTTCTATTACTACATCATTTTTTTGTCCCTCCTCCATCATTCATGACAAAATGTTGACGGGCCCTGCATGATGCTGGTCAGGCGCAGGTAATGGCAGTCGCTGTGAGATCATAACCCCAATAGCCGCTTCATATCTAAAAGATGACAGTCAATAATTTTTGAGGAAAAGAGATAATGAGATGATAACCAAGCTAAGTTCATTTATGAATCTGTTTCAGGTTTAATGCATAAGAGAAAGAAGGAGAGCCTGGGAACCTGGGTTAGTAGGAAAAGTGTACCTTGCAAGCGTGAGGGCCTCAGTCTGGATCCCAAGCGTGAGGGCCTCAGTGTGGATCCCAGTACGTACACGACCCGTAACCACAGGGCAGGGCGATGCACTTGAAATCCTGCCCTGGAGAGGCGGCGGGGGATCCCTAGCGCTTGTTGGCTAGATGGTCTCACTGAATCAGTGTGCTGCAGGTTCAGTGAAAGACCTTGTCTCAAGCCTTTAATCCCAGCACTCGGGAGGCAGAGGTAGGAGGGTCACCGTGAGTTCAAGGCCACCCTGAGACTACACAGTGAATTCCAGGTCAGCTTACCTCGAAAAGCCGAAATAAATAAATAAATAAATAAATAAAAATAAAACAAGGTAGAGAGCAACTGAGGAAGACAGCTGGCATTAACTTGCTCTGTGTGTGTACTCTCGCACATAGGAACACACATGCATATATGTGCTTTCACCACACACACACACATACACACTTAGAGAGAAGAAGAAAGAAGCAACCTACTTATAGTTAAATATGACTGGCCAGGTGTATGGCTGAACTGCATGACATACCGTACTGAAAGCATTAGTCACTCACTCGATTTTCAGCAACACCAAGCTTGCAATCTAGTCAAGAAGTTAAGACAAAGATCATGCAACATGCTTGGTATCCAACTGCTGTGTGACATACATAACCTCTGAATGTATATTTGGCCGGAATAAATTTAAAAGAAAATATGGTGCTGGACGGATGGCTTAGCTGTTGAAGTGTTTGCCTGCAAAGCCAAAGGACCCAGGTTTGATACGCCAGGGCCCACGTTAGCCAGATGCATAAGGGGGCACATGTGTCTGGAGTTCCTCTGCAGTGGCTGGAAGTCCTGGTGTGCCCATTCTCTCTCTCTCTCTCCTTCTTTCTCTGTCAACTAAATAAATTAATTAAATTAAAAATAAAAAATACTTAAAAAGGAAGTTATGTGTGATAACATTTTGTTTGGCTTTGTTTTTTTAAGCAATGTAGGGTCTCTACTGTAGCCCAGGCTGACCTGGAACTCACTTTGTAGTCCCAGGCTGGCCTTGAACTCACAGTGATCCTCCTACCTCTGTGTCCCAAGTACTGGGAATTAAAAGCATGGACAACCATGCCAAGCTATGTGTGATAATTTTTGGCAATGATGTTTTTATTGAAAAAAAATTATTTTTGAGCAATTGTGAGCTTGAAAAATCAGGATAATCATCATGTACATTTCCAAATGAGGAAACTTTTAAATGATGTAAGCCATGTACATAGAGCCATACATAGGGGTAGTAAACAGGTTAGCCAGGGCTCAAACCCAAGACTCTTCTATTCTCTCATTGCACTCTCCTGAAAAAAAAAATTCATAGAATTATAATAGTTGACATAGGTTTCTAAGGTATGCCGTATCTTGAATATTAAATTACTTTATGTATTCAAGTGAACACCAGTGAAATGGGAAGAAATCATGGATAAGAGAATAGAATTCAGACACGTGATGAATCCATTTGTTAATGGTGAGTTGTAGTCTGAGCGGTTCATGGTGGATATTAATGGTAGTAACACTGTATGGTACAAGCAGCAATCAATTCTGGTTGTTGTGTTGCAGTTGTAGTTTGTAATAGTGTGTCATTTACTGCTCTAGAATTCATGAGACATATTGATATATAAGCTGGGGAAATACATATATACATATATATGCTGAAAATGTTCAAAGCATTGTGACGAATAACTGATGTATTTATGAAACAGTGTGCTTTGCGGGAGCCCCACTAAATCTAATTGAACTCTCCACATCCCTAGGTTTTTGCTCTTAATTTTAGCTACAGATGAAATGTGGTTATATCATGGGAACTGAAGTCTATGGTGGAATACAGAAAAAGAAGCAGAGTGACAAAGAACTTGAAAAATCATCAGCAGATTGGTGATTTGGTGACCACCTAGTTCAGCTCAAAGTTGAACTTTAGAAATTGAGGACCCTGGAGTCCATGCTCCAGTTTATCATGAGAAATTATGAATCTAATTTATAAGAAAATAATGGTGACTGAATTCATAGGATGTTGTTTATTTGAAAACTTTCTAACAGGGTTAAATATTGAATGTCTGAGTAAAAATCTCATAATAATATGTGAAAGGACATCTCATTTCATCTCGTTTTTTTTTTTTCTTCCTAGAGGTGTATAGAATCACAAAAGTAGGATAGCCAAGAGAATGAAATTATTATGAGGCACTTAGAAAAACCACATTGCTATGGGAATGCCATATAATGAGGCAAAGCTTGGCACATGGGAGATGTGTAATCTGTTAATGAATTCAGAAATTATTTCATCTATAAGGCAGAACCCAGTGGCCTTCAGTGGTAAGAGTGAAAGCAGACCAAGTGATGGTGAGCAGTGCAAGCCATGTGTGTCATGTTACATTTTCCTGGTGGGGGATGTGACCCAGCATGTATTCACTCCCAGATAGGGCAATGACAATAGGCCGAATAAACAATTCCATCCAAGTCTAGTGTAGTGAGCCCGTGAGTTTATTGGGCTGACGTACAGGACTAGAGGTGAAGGGTTACTTCAAGAGGCATGGTTGGCTCAAAGACAGTTGCAACACCATCACCAAACAGCCCACGGTGCCAGCCCAGGTGACCATTCAGCACAGCTGCACTTCTGCAGCTCACTACACACCTCGCAGGAAGCTCACCTGGTGTGAGTCTGTCCTCCCAAACTCCTTTCATACCCCTTTTCTTGGGAAAGGGGGCAGCTTGTCAGTCTTGTGTGGTGTGTATGTGTGTACATTCTGAGGACTGTTTACTTCCTAAGCCTTAACTGCTTAGGTCTCAATTTGGAATTTCCTGAACAGCATCCCTCCAAGACAGAGTGCTTTATTTCGGAGGAAATTGCTACACAATCTTATCTGTCTTCTATCATGAGCAAATGAACAAAAGAACACCAATTGTGATTATTTCATTGAAGAGTCAGTAACATATAATGTGGGTAGTTTCAGTAGGATATCCGTTAACGAGGGTTTGCATGCCATCCTCTCTATAATAAATCCTGGGTTACTAAACCAAAAGATAAAAAATAAAAGACATTATAGATGCCTGTCCATCTTTGGGAAGGTGATATAGGAATAAGAAAATATAGTAAAAAGTGGTTGAGAATACATCTTAGTTCATCTTTTATGTTTCTGTACAAAAGTACTCAAGATTGGTAAGTTCATAATGGATATGAATATATTTCTTAAAGTCTCAGAGGCTGGAGAGCTGTCCAAGATGGACAGGAGGGAACACTGTCCTTTTATCAAGAACCCTGATTAATGCCAAAGATCTACTGATGAAGGCAGAGTCCTCCTAGCTTTTGAGATTGGACACAACCTCCCTATATGGAGGTGTATATTTCTCCATGTTTCAGTGGCAGAACAAAATCACAGCAAATGAAGGCACAACTACCCCACTCTATGCTGTGTCCGCTCCCAGAGGAAGAACGAAGTGACTCCATGCAGGTGTTAATATTGAGACGCTTCCTTCGTCCATCTACATAACACATATATTGCTCACATGTATGGGTTAAAGTGGCCAACTTTAAAAAAAAGCAAGCATTTTATTTTATTTACTTATGACAGAGAGCAAGAGAGAGAGAGAGAATGGGTGCACCAGAGCCACCTGCTGCAAATGAATTACAGATGCATGTGCCACTTTGTGCATCTGGCTTTATATGAATACTGGGAAATCAGATCTCATTCATCAGGCTATCCAAACAAGTCTCTTTATAACTGCTGAGCCATCTCCCCAGCCCCTAAGTACTTTGTGAAGCCAAGATTCTTAGTACTTTGTAAACATTTCTACAGGATTTTTGTATGTTACATGGGTGTTTCTTCTCATTTTTTCCTTCTATAGATTGTACATTGATATCTTGTATAGCTTGTTACTTTTTTTGAGCAGCAAAAATAGCATACATAGAATCTCTTCAGCCTTCTAAAGAAAGGAATAAAACTACTCGTAGTAATTCCTTAATATTTAACTAATGATCTCTTAATTACTAATGAATAAGTAATTTTAAAAATTACCATATATTTTCCTGTCAGTATCTCAGAGCTTGACCCTGTAATTAGATTGTTGTTATCTTATAGGCCAATTAATAAATGATATTTAATCTTAGTACTTCTCAGTAAGAATGATCACTGATTACCTACATTTTAAATCATAAGGAAATTCATTCTAACAGTCAACTTCCCTGATTTTTTTTATGTAATTATTTCTGTCACATCATTTACCTCTCATCTTGATCCAACTTGAAATTTTAGGATCAACTCTTGGTATCTGATTAATTAAAAACCAGAGGATGCAGCTTATGTGATTTTCAAGAGGAAAAAAAAAAAAAAACCCTCTCTGGTTTGCTGAGATTTCTCTCCTGTTGTTTATACTTATTTTTAAAAATGGAATCCTGGCAGAGACCCTACCACAATCTGTAAGTAATAAGCTGTTAGGATGGCTGGAGGGGCAGCCAATTGACGACAACAACTATAATCAATAGTGTGGGAGTCAGTAATGTTACATGAATTATTTACTTTTATCGTTCTTCCTCAGGAAAAAAAAGAAGTGCACTGGTTGAGCAAACAAATGTTCTCATTACCTCCTGTCACTCATCTCTAACCGCACATTATTGGGTAGTTATTTGGAGAGAGATTATATCTGGAGGAACAAGAACGAACTCTGTGACTCTCCAATATAACACAGCAAAACTTTTAAAGATCAGGTTCCTAGGGACAAACCAGCCCCCTTGGCTCCCCAGAAACATGTATTATCTGTAAGCCATGGTGAGCAGTCTTTCATAAATAAAATGGTAGCTGGGCACAGTTCCTCCTAAGCAGGTAAGGAGAATCTTATGAAAGATATGAAGCCATAGTGTGATGACGGGTGGAAAACAAACTCCATGTAAGATTAGGGATTCACTGAGAATGAGGAGCTGACCCCAGATGGGCCCAGCAAGTCCTTTCTTCCTGGCTCTCCTATGGGACCAGGGCATAGCGCTGAGTACCACTGAAAGGAGCTATGAAATACAAATCAAAGCATTTTTTTTCCCTCTGCTTTCCTTTGAAAAGGTTCTATTTTCACCTACTCTTTCTAGAAACTAAAACAGAAGACAGAGAACCACAGACTGATGTTGTATTTCTTGCCATGATGAACTGTAATCTGAAATGAACCCTTCCTCTCCTAAACTGATTTTTTTTTTTATTTAATGAGAGAGAATTGGTGTTCCAGAGCCTCCAGACACTGTGATCGAACTTCAGACACATGTGCCCCCTTGTACACATGTACAATATTGCATATCTGAGTAACTGTGCGTCTGGCTTATGTGGGTCACAGAGAGTCAAACATGAGTCCTTAGCTTTCTCAGGCAATCACTTTAACCACAGAGCCATCTCTCCAGCCCTAAACTGATTTTTTTAAATTATTGTATTTATTTGTGTGTGTGTCTGTGTGTGTAAAAGAGAGAGAAATAGAGAAAGAGAGGAGAAGGAGAGAGAATGGGTGTTCTAGGGCCTCTAGCCACTGCAAATGAACTCTAGACACATATGCTACCTTGTGCATCTGGCTTACAAGGTCAGGTTCGCATTGCTGGAAGAAATCACACAATCAAGAGCAGCTTCTGGGAAAAAAGGGTTTATTTTGGCTCATAGCCTTGAGGGGAAGTTCCATGATGGCAGGGAAAAGTGATGACATAAGCAGAGGGTGGACATCACCTCCTGGCCAACGTCAGTTGGACAACAGAAACAGCAGAGTGTACCAACACTGGCACGGGGACACTGGCTGTAACACCCCTAAGACCACCTCCAACAATACACTGCCTCCAGGAGGAGTTAATTCTCAAATCTCTGTCAGCTGGGAACCTAGCATTCAGAACACCTAAGTTTATGGGGAACACCTGAATCAAACTACCACATTCCACCACTTCCTGCATAAACTGATGACCATAAATGATGTAATATGCAATGCATTCAGTCCAACTTTAAAAATCCCCATAATCTTTTATCAATTCCAGTGATGTTCAAACACCCCCATAGTCCAAGGTCTTTTAACTGAGCCATACCAGTAAATCTCCCCAAACCCCATAATGGCATAGAATAAACATTCATACTACAAAAGATGACACTGGGAATAGCAAAGAAATATTCAACCCATACAAAATTTAAACAGGGCAAACATCAAACACTGTAGTTCTAAGTCCAACAACTCTAGTCAGTGAAAAATCTCTACTTCCAATAATTGTAACCAGCAACAAGTCTCTGGAGTTCCAGTTCCACCCTTCCAGCTAGACTACTCACAGTCCTGGAAAACTTCAACCAGGGCTGGCAGCTCTTCTTGGCAGCCATCTTGTGTTCCCAGCATCTCCACTGGGTCTCCACCGCAACCCACGGTCCATCCTCGTGGCTGCATTGGTTCTCCATGCAGGCATCCAGCAAACCTGCTTCACACCACCCATGACTGTTTCTAAAACACAAGACCGTGCTGCCCAATTCAATGATGCTCTTTCCTGCATTTCTTATACTCCACAATACCAGTGGTGTGCCAATTTGTTAATCCAGGGGGGAATAAAGCAGACTTTGAAGAACAGGACACTCCTTCAGCATTTAGGCCCCATCAAAAGACTGCATTCTGCCTGTTGTTCCAATGCAGGTCAGCTGTCCCAATCTCAATGGTTGTAATCTCTTATACAATTGTAGTAGAACAGGCAGCAGTTTCGGCCAAACTATTTCTCTTTTCTTTTCTCTTTTCTTTTCTTTTCTTTTCTTTCTTTTATTTTTTTGGTTTTCAAGGTAGGGTCTTACTGGCCCAGGCTGACCTGGAATTCACTATGTAGTCTCAGGGGGGCCTCAAACTCACAACGATTCTCCTGCCTCTTCTTCCCAAGTGCTGAGATTAATGGTGTGCACCACCATACTGGGATCAAAATATTTCTTTTCTGTGCCATATCCCTCTTGCTCACATCAGCCCTTTTCTATGCAAAACAACCCTGCACAAGTTCTCAGGACATGAGCATAACAGCAAGCCTCACAAACTACTAGCCCAGTGCAGGCAAAGCACTTTTTCTCCCTCATAAGCCAAACCTCACAGTCCATAGTTCTTACTGCATTCAGGTCTTTCATCTCTGACCTGAATAGTCCACCAAGCTGTACTTACAGCACTGCAAGGCATCTCTTAGGCCAAGGTTTCAAATCCTTCCACATTCCTCTTAAAAAATTACTCCAAAAGGCTAAAGCCACATAGTCAGTTGTCGAGCATCAAATGACCTCACTTCTGGTGCCAGCTTTACTGTTGCAGTCAGGTTCCCATTGCTGGCAGAAATCACCCAACCAAGAGCAGCTTGTGGAGGTAAAAGGGGGTTTATTTTGGCTTACAGGCTCTAGGGGAAGCTCCATGATGGCAGAGGAAAACAGTGACATGAGCAGAGGGTGGACATCACTTCCTGGCCAACATCAGGTGGATGACAGGAATGAGAATGTGCCAACACTGGTCAGGGGAAACCGGCTATAATACCCATAAGCCCACTCACAACAATATACTGCCTCCAGAATGTGTTAATTCCCAAATCTCCATCAGCTGGGAACCTAGCCTTCAGAATACCTAAGTTTATGGGGGACACCTGAATCAAACCACCCCACATGGATGCTGGGGAACTGAAGCTGTGTCCTTAGGCTTTACAGGCAAGCACCTTAACCACTAAGCAATCTCTCCAGTCCTTAAGCAATTTTTAAAAATTAGACATTTTTTTTCCCAACAATAAGAAGGTAGCTGGTACACAGCTGAGGTCCACAGAAGAAGAATGTGTCGTACAGAAGGAAGGTGGATCCTGTTTTCAGAGTATGACAGAGTGGATTTTGTCCTTAGGGATTTCTTTCACTTGTGGTTTTGTGTGTGTGTGTGTTTCCAAGGTAGGGTCACACTTTAGCCCAGGATGACCTGAAACTTATTGTATATCTCCAAACTGACCCTGGAACCCACTTTGTGGCTCCAGACTGACTTCAAAGTCACAGTGATTCTCATACCAACCCCTCCCCCCCCCCGGCCCCAGTGCATGGGTCACCATGCCTGGACAAACTATTTTTGTTTTGTTCTTTAGTTGTTGTTATTTTTATAGGGTATCACTCTAGTGTAAACTGACCTGGACTCACTCTGTAGTACACCAGGCTGGCCTTGAACTCACAGTAATCCTCCTACCTCTGACTCCTAAATACTGGGATTAAAGGTGTGTGCCACCATGCCTGGATTTCTTCATCATTATAAAAGGAACAATAGAAAATACAGTGTGAAAGCCTGATGAAAACCCATAAATCTAGTATAATTCATTTAATACAGCTCCTGACTTTGTAGAACTGCATGGAGAGAGTGATCGCGCAATACAATGTGGTTGACTATACCAAGGAGATAGCTCAGGTGGTAAAGTGCTTGCCTTACAAGCATGAAGACCGGAGTTCACATTCTTAGCACCTACATAAAAGCCCTGAGTTAAACATAAGTCTATAAGAATGTGGAGGATCTTTAACGTAGGTTGGACAGCTAGGTTTGCTAAATCAGTAAGCTCCAGGTACAATGAGAGAACCTGTCTCTCATTCATTCATTCAGTCAAAAGGTCAGGTCTAGAAGGATTGAGAAAAATACCAAATGTTGACCTTTGATCTCTTCATTCACCCACACATATGCAGCTATCTATATGTACATACAGACAGAACACATACATAGACAAGCAAATAGATACGGCTAAGAACTATTACCTCACACAGTGCTAGTAAACACTGAAAGGAGTTATGAATTGAAGAAGATTTGAGTTTTAATGCTAATTTGTACCCAAAACAAAGCAAATAAATATGATGAAAGCATTATTTTACCCCTGCGTGAGTTCTAGCTCCTCCCATTTCGATAAGTGTGTTATTATGAAAGAAAAATGTGTGTATATATATATTAGACTGTTCCTTCTACCTGCCTCAAATTGATTGCATCCCTCAAGCCCCTCAGCATCCATGTTGTATACCGTAATTAAAACTGAAATGACTATGCGCCATGCAAGGAGATGTGAGGTAAATGAAATTATCTCCAAAGGCAGCACTGAGCACACACCACACTCATGGAATTGTATTCAAGTAGCAATAGATTAAAAATGAGTATACCAATTAGGTTCCTTTTCTAGTAGAGAACTCTTGGTCGAGTAATAAAGTCCTGACATCACAGTGTCACAGCAAAGAGACAGTGACTTACGTTCATCATTCATGTCGCCTCAGACAGAGATGCCAATAACAGTTCAACGGCTGAGTTGTTGACATTAATGCCAGGGACAGCAGCTCTTTCCTAAAAGGTGGAGATATAATTTAACATTGATTGCCTTTTGATGGGAATGGATATCACAGGACTCAAATAAATTCCTTGAAGACCCGAGCCACTTACTTTGCTATTTGATGGTTATTTTTAGACTAATAATGCTATTTTCCCTCGTGATATGGATATTAATTCTGTCTACATATGTATGTGTATGAGTAATTTCAAACAATAAGCATAACATTTTACTTAGGAATAAAGGAAATTCAGATAAATGCTTTCATGCTAAGAACTATTTCCTGAGAACTTCCTCTAAAGAACAAAGATTTTATATATATATTAGAGAGAGAGAGAGAGAGAGAGAGAGAGAGAGAGAGAGAGAATCAGCACACCAGAGCCTCCAGCCACTGCAGATGAACTCCAGATGCATACTCCACCTTGTGCATCTGGCTTACATGGGTCCTGGGGAGTGAAATCTGCGCCCTTAGGCTTTGCTGACAAGGCCACCACTAAGGAATCTCTTCAGCCCAAGAACAAAGATTTCAAATAATATTGGGGAAGGCTAAAGTTAGCTAATGATTATTAAAAGTAAACATATCTGCTCTTATGAGAATTGAGGACATCAAAATACTTATCCTTCCTCCTGCAACCATTCTCCCATACAATTTATTTTGATTTTATTTTGAATAAATTTGGTAATTTTATACTGTTTACCAGACATAGTTTTCAAAATTATTAAGTAATAGCTTTGTATGTAAATCAGTGGAGTGCTCCTCCCTCACCATTTTGTTTTTTTTATGCTCTTCTGGATTAGTGAACTTAAAAAGGTTGAACTTCAAAAGGTTCAAAAAGAGCCCTTTTCAAGAGTCTACAAGGCTGGGAACATCACTTACTAGGTAGAATGCCCATTTTGCACTCACAGAACTCTGTACTGGGTCCCCAGTGCCTCATAAAACTGAGTGTGGTGGTCCACGCCTGCAACCCCAGCAGTAAGG
This sequence comes from Dipus sagitta, assembly GCA_036346955.1. Classification (NCBI taxonomy): domain Eukaryota; kingdom Metazoa; phylum Chordata; class Mammalia; order Rodentia; family Dipodidae; genus Dipus; species Dipus sagitta. The sequence goes on from CM070785.1 coordinate 50,169,511, forward strand.
AAGCAGGGGCAGAAGCCTCAGGAGTTCAATATAATCCTTGGCTATACATTGAGTTGGAGCCTAGCCTGGACTACATGAGAAGCTGTCACAACAAACCAACAAGCGCATGCCTCCCATGTGCCCTGTTTCATATGTACTTGAATAGAAAGATTTCCTCATATTTTAAGAGAAATAAATGGGAATAAAATTATCATTTCACATTTTCTTTTCTTCAAAGCTTTGCTGTACAACAGAGTTTTAGAGTTAACTACTCTTGCACGGGCAATTCTGTATACCACATTGAACATCAGGCTGTGGGGTTACTCATGCCTGTACTTACTAGTAAATGACACTTCATGGAGCTGTTTCAACAGTATCATTATGGATTACACTCATCAGAATACTACCAGATGCTCTAAGAAGCAAAGGTCAAATGTATGAGAGCACAACAGCATAGACGCATATTTATTTTGAGCCTTCAGTAAAACATCAGTGTTCCATTGTTCAAGAGTTCTTATTCAAGTGACAACTCGAAAACCCAAGCTTCTTCTACCTCGTGGTTCCTTAGGTTTTAACCTTTAGCTTCTAGGGTGTTTATAGACATCAGGCCAGTAGAGGGAGAAGGAGGGGAGATTTGGGAAGATTTGTGGGTCAGCTTGGTGCATTTTCTATATGCACTGTCCATTGGGTGGAGCTCATGGGTACGGCCACTCCTACCTGTAAGGAAGGGCAGCCCTTGGATAAATGATGCTCTTTGCAGGAAACACATGTGTTTGTTTACAACCAGCTAATGCTCCTCTGGGTGGATGCATTCCACGTTCAAAAGATTTTTTTTTCTTTCCAAGAAGAGCCTACAGGACTGGGCATAACACTGGGATGATAGAATTCAGGCTTGGTATGCAGGAAGCCTTGGATCCGATTCCCAGTATCACATATTGTACAAGAGCTACAGTGAACAGGTATGAGAAGAGAAATATCATAGGGAGTGAATGAAGCCCTCAGCAAATGTTTTATGAATAAAAGTGCATCTATCACATCTTTTCCATTTCATTTAAAGCAAGCTGTGCTCACATCCTGTTGGAACACCTTGCCTTTCTACGGTGCTTCCCCATCCAGGACACGGTCTTTGTTCAATCATTCAACGGTAGTAAGTAGTCAGAGCAAGAGCAACAGATAAGTAACACGGGACTCAGAGAAATTAAATTATTCCTACTTGAACTCACTTTCTATTGAACCACACGCATAGAATAAGTGTAATAACTGGCCCAAGTGATTGAATTTTACTTTCTAAGAATTGAAAAGGCTCTGGATCTTTAATCACTGTTGCATTTGAGACTTTGTCACATAGGCAAATCAGTAACGCCTTTCTATCTTCAAATCAGATTATGTAAAACAATAGAGTCATTTATCCTATGCTTTTAGGTCACATGGAAGAAATTTGTTTCTATGGATTTACTGCAAATAAATTCCAAAGTAAAAATTCATAATGAGCTGGGTGTGGTGGCTCAAGCCTTTAATCTTAGCTCTTGGGAGGCAGAGGTAGGAGCATTGCTGTGAGTTCAAGGCCAGGCTGAGGCGACATAGTGAATTCCAGGTCAGCCCAGGCTAGAGCGAGACCCTACATCAAAAAAGAAAAAAAAATGCCTAAATAACTATTTCAGAGATGTTAGGTTTGAACTATTTCATCTGTTTGTGCCAATTTCTCTTTTCATTTATTTCAACTTCAACTTCCTGCAAGGCGATCTAATCAGCTTTCAGCATGAAGGGGCTTAGTTTTGCTAGTTTCTGTGGGATTGGTATCCCAAGGGCTAATCTGCACAGACTGGATGGGAGACTCAGAGCCCTGCCCAGGCTGCAAACAGAAGACAGATTACGCCAGGTCACCCCGTGGGATATTCAGCGTCTATTTTCTCCATACGAAGCTGCAGGGTGAGGCGACCTTGTATTGCAGTCTCACAGATATCTCCACAGAGGTTGTTTCACGCAGCACATTAAATTACCCGTGGAAAGATTTGATTCTCAAGCCCTTGCAGCTTGGCCGGTTTTAATGCCTGCATTTCTTCATTCTTCTCCTGCAGTCTGCAGCTGTGGCCAACAGGGGGCAGCAAACCCTCTCAGGAGAACGCTGTGACCACCAGCAGCCAGGCTGAGGTTTTCCCTTGATTTTATTTTCTGACCTTCTCTTTCTTTTCTCCTTTTTAAAAGAAAGTTGGAACTTTTAATTTTTTATTTATCCATTTGAAAGATAGATAGATGATTGATATATAGATAATAGATAGATGATAGATGATAGATAGATAGATAGATAGATAGATAGATAGAGAAAATAGGCACACCAGGGCCTCCAGCCACTGCAAACGAACTCCAGACGCATGTGCCAACTTATACACCTGGCTTATATGGGTACTGGAGAACCGAACCTGAGTCCTTATGCTTCACAGGCAAATGTCTTAACAGCTAAGCTATCTCCCCTGCCCTAAACGTTGGAATATTTTAAAAACTTTTTATTGGCAACTTCTTTTATAAATATGAACAATATTCCATAATCATAATCCCCTCCAACAATCCTCTCCCCTCCACAAGCCCCCCTTTCTTTCCAGCTAATCTCTCTTCTATTGATGTCATCATTCCTATCCCTCCTACCACACAGGTCTTATGTAGGTAGTAGTGTCAGCCCCTGTGAGGTCATGAATATCAAGGCCACTTTGTGTGTGGATGACAATATTGTAAACACTCCTGTCCTTCCTTGGGCTCTTACAGTCTTTTCACCACTGCTTCTGCACTAGACCCCGGGCCTTGGAGGGTGTGATAGTGATGTCTCAGCTAGTGTTGAATACCCCACTGCTACTTCTCAGAACTTGGGTGAATTTTGTTTCTCCCAAGTGGTCACCACCATCTGAAAAGACATGCTTCTCTCACCAAAAGCGAGAGTTGCATTTGGTGGGCATAAACATGGATTTAGCCTGATATTAGCAGTATTTCCCCCACCCCAGGACTTATGACCTATCCAGTCATAAGCTTTTCGTTAGCTTTTCAGTACAAGGCATGCATTCCTTCCCGTGGAGCAGGCCTCAAGTCCAGTCAGAGAGCACTTGGTTTCCCCCATAATAGACATACGAACGTTGGAACTTTTTGGTCAGTGTTCTCTGTTGTTATACATGCTTACTTTTATATCTGAGATGCTGTATAGCATGACTTCCCACTTTTTTTTTTTTTTTTACAGAGCATAGAATTGGCAAAGTTAGATAGTGAAATTTCATTAGAATCAAAAAAACACTTCACAATGCTTATCTGTTAAAATTTACCTTTGTATTAGATGAGGTCTTTGAATTGCAGTTATAACTGTTTTTATATTAATATGTGAATTACGTGCTTTTCTTGTTTCCGAGGTCTACCGATTTTTGATACACTGGACTCGAGCTCAACAAGTAGACTAGAGTGATTGGTCAGCAGGCCCAAGGATCCTCCAGTCTCCTCCTCTCCAGTGCTGAAATTGCCAAGACAGGACACCATGACCAGCATTTTTATCTGGATTCTGGACTTCAAACTCAGTTGCATGTGCTTGCAGGGCAAGTACGTTACCACACGGACGATCAGTCCACCCAAGTTAGAAGCCTTTTAAAGTAATAATACTTAGATAAAGTATCGTGATTCATAACCTAGACATATAGAATGATATTTTAAATTCATTTAAAAGAGAAGAAACATTTTGATTAATTAAAAGGAAGAAACCAATTCATCTTTCATTATCCCTTCGCCAAAATTTGTAATTTGTCTTTGGATTTATTATCTTATGAAAAGGAAAACGAAGTCACAGTGAGAGAGTAGGAAGAAGAAAGAGCAGGAAAATAATTTTTGGCAAATGCTTAAAAGGAATTCTGAAAACAGCCCTTCACAACATGGAATCTGATATTAAAATATGTAAAGGGAATTCAGAGAGATATTTTCCGTTGACAGAATGCGAAATCCAGCAGGGAGGTATAAAAGTTAGGAATGTTTACAAGTTTGGAATATCTGAAATTAAAAATGATGAAATACAATATGGAAATAAAATAGTAAAATTGTAAATACTGCAGAACTGAAAATTGTCAGGCAATAGACAAAGTAGAGAACAAATAAGCATGGTTTCTAGGATCCTTAGTCATGTAATTATGCCCGAATGTTCATGATTACAAACATTCATATTTGAGAGACTTCGTATTATTTTTAAGACAATGTTGAACAACTTGCAATAAGCCATAGGCTAACTATTCAGTAATCCAAGACAACTACAGTTCCGTGACTCTTATGAAATTACAATTTATAACCAATAGCAAAATATAAAAACGTAAAATCGATGCACAGCATTTAAAATCTATTTCTAAAACCGTTGTTTAAGATTTTAATGATAAAATTTAAACAATGAGAAGATTGTGCAATGTTTTAGTTTGCATAGTGACGCATGCCTGCAATCCTAGCATTCGGGATGTAGAGGAACGAGGATCAGGAGCTAAAGGTCCCCCTCATGTGCATGGCAAGTTTGAGACCAGAGGCTACATAAGATCCTTTCTCAATAAATAAACAAAATTAATAATAAGGGACTTGGGGGCTGGAGAGATGGCTTGGCAGTTGAGGCTCTTGCCTGCAGAGCCAGGGGGCAGAGGGTTGATTCCCCAGAACCTGCTTACAGCCACATACAGAGAGTGGCACATATGACTAGAGTTCATTAGTAGAAGCTGGAGGCCCTGGCCAGCCCACATTTATCCTCTCTCTCTCTCTCTTTCTCTCTTTATCTCTCTCTGTCTCTCTCTCTGAAAATGCATGAATAAATAAATGAATTTTTAAAAAGTAACTTGGAAAAATAATCAGTGATTAAAGGCGCTTGCCTGCAGAGTCCTGAATGAGTTCCCCAATACCCACATAAAGCCAGACACACAAAGTAGCGCTTACATCTGGAGTTTGTTTGCAGCAGTAAGAGGGGGCATGCCCCCTCCTCTATGTCTGTCCATCTGTCTGACTGTCTATGTCTCTTTCTCTGTCTTCCCTTGCACATAAATAAAAATAAAAATAACAAGAGAAAATATTTTATAGCATTTATCATATTTAAAACCAAACATTTAAAGATAAACAATTGTGAAAAGACTCTAAGTTTAGCACAGTGGAATTTAATAAAATGGATTCCCAAAAGCCATTACATTAGCTGTAAATAAGAATTTGAAAAAAAATGAAGTAATACACAATAAATGAAATAGACAATTCACGATACAAATCAAAGAAAAAAAGATGAATCCCAAATAAGCTGCACACTGGCAATAATAGAAGACAATGGAGATGAATGAGATAGTGTATGAACAACTAAAGAGATTCAAGCAGGAAACTCACAAATTAATCCTGAGTCGGTTCCCTGGGAAAAAATGAGCAAATATAATCAGAAGAATCAGTGCATAGGGAAGATGATTGGAAATAGGAAACCCATTAAAGATGGTCATCATACAAAAAGACCAGAGAATGTTATCTAAAACATATATTTGGAATTCTGGATTTTTAGATAAAATGCACAATTTATAGGAAAATAAAAAAAAGATGGAGTAAAATGATATCAAGTTTAATGAACCAAAATCATATAGTTTATTTTCTGAATATTCTATCTGACCCGTAGCTTTTGACATTTTCTTTGTTGAATCAAAGGGAAAGTCATAACAAACTTTGAATTCATTTTATTTACTCATAGATAACAGAGAAGGGTAGAATTTTTCTCACTCTGATATATAATGCCAGCACATGTCTAACAAACTGAACCAAGAATACATAGGAAAACATAGCACAGTTATTTCTAAATAAAGATGTATATTAAGCCATTTGTTTATAGAACTATACAGTGCTAAAATAAAATTTACCCCATTCACAGTTTTCTATATCATTAATGAATTTATCTATCCTTGTTAACTATTTTATAAAATCATTTTGTCCAATAAGTATATCACCTGCTCAGTGAGTCTTTCTCGATCTTTAGTCCCATGAACCATGCATGTTCTTGTTTTCACATCAAAGTTTTACTCTAAACAGAGCATTGCCTTATTATATTTATACCTGAAGTGTTATGTTTTAGAACTTACACATTTTACTTCAGGTCATTATTGTTTCATTTTATTTTTCCCCTCTGGAGAGATGTGAACACATGTCTATTCAACATCGGTAGGGAACAGATGATAGCTGAAAATATGATTGCATCAAAACTAATTTTGGTTATGTAATAAATTTATTGGGATTATTCATAGAGCAGGGTGAGGGGTTGCTCACAGGCGTATAGATGATTCAAAGGCAGCCGCGTCACCTGAAAGCCCACCCGAACATCAGAGATGACTCAAGGAAGCTGTGTCTCTCAGTACACTGTATCACTTGTAGACAGATCCACTAGCTGGACAGTCTCTCCCAAGCAGTTGTTTACCCTTTAGGTAACATTATAAAGGGAGTTTGCCAGCTTCTAAATTTAGAAAATTCCTACAAAGCATTGGTCAGGGTCTGCCCCTCAACAGCTGTTTGGTACTTCAATAACACTGAGGAGGGGTAGCACGACCCATTAAGTTTCAACTCTTGCACTCTTCTGACCTCCTGATTCCCTCCTTCCTTGAGCAGTGAATATTTCGATTTGGAGGAATTTGTTATACAATCTTTCTGCAGAACTGTACTGTCATAGATGATAGAGATACTTTCATTTGTCTCGGTATTACTTACAATCCTCACTATAGACAAAGTTTTGTATACAGCAGATGCTTAAGAAATGCCTGCTGAGTTTATCATAAATGAATCTTTGCAAAGAGAAATGAAAAAAGGAAATGCTTAAAAATATCAAAGAAAATAAAATACAGAAGGAAACGGTTCTTAAGTCTCTTCATGAGGTGGACCCAAGGTTTGACCCTCCCTGCTCAAATCCCAATAGATGTGTAAATGTGTAAGATAACATTTTATGGAGGTCGATTGTCAAATGGTTTCCTGCTCTGGTCACTGTTTGTAAAGTCTTCACTACAACTAAAATATCGTACTTTTGTGTAAATAATTTAGGGGAAAATACTGCATTGTTTCCCAGCCGTATAGAAAGCAAGAAGCTGAAACATTCAAAAGTGGTTGTAAAGCTGGACTATATTCCATATATTTATAAATTCTCTTAAGGCACAGGTCTTTGAAGCAAAATGTGTAAGAACCTAGGCATAAAATACACTTGGAATTCTTTGATTTCCCATAAGGAACATGACCTTTGCTTTCAGTCATAATTTTTAGAAATGTTTCTCTCAAAGGGATATGAAGTGGTATGGGTTTATTTTGAAATTGATGCATTTCACCTTTAGCAGCGAAAGTTTCACAAAGGACAGAGTGCTATATACCAATTTACAAACATCCAAATGCCCCCATAATATACCATAAGCTTACAATGATGTGGTATACTTATTACAATTAAATAGTAAATAAAACTATTAACTAACATCCATAGTGTGCACTAGGATTTACTCTTTGTGTAATGTATTCTTCAGCTCTTGAAATACTTAAGTATCTAAAACATCAGTGTTTACTATTTTGAGCACACTGTGATAGTAATGAGAGTAATACTGATACAGTGATAGTTCATTATTATTTCAACTTGAAACTTCCTAATGATGTATCATACTGAGTTTTTTTTTTTTAATTTGATTGGTTGCCATGCTATGCATTCAGATTTCATGGGCAATTTCTGCTGGGTTGTTCATTTTTTTATTGTGCTTAGAAGTTCTTTGTATATTTTGTATACTATTCCTTAACCAGACATTTGTTGCATAAATACTTCATCTTTTATTCTGAGTTGTCTTTCTTTTCCAGCATTTTCTTAATGTTTTCTTTCACAAGATATAATTATCAGTGTTTAAGCACTGTTATTATTGGAGAGTTGGATTCCGATTTGAGGTCATGTTTCGTAGGGATGCACACGGTGAGATTTATCACTAGGACGAGTGCTCTCAGAGGCAGTGGCCTCAGGCTGATGGACATTCATGTCTATTTTCCCCTTGTTCAGACTTGTGTGTGGTCAGCAAAACGAGCTAATTAGGACTTTAAAACTGGCTCCAAGCCCACGTTTGCTAGAGAAAGTTGCTTGCAAATTTACTACTTCTGTTTTCTTTTTAGACCAATTCTGAGAGAACTTTTTGTGCTCATTAACTCTAGGTGTGACTGGAAACAACAACAAAAAAAAAAATTAGGAAGAAAGGAACCATTAATTTTCATACTCTTCCACCATGAACGAATGCATTACATCACAAGCCAAACTTTAAAACTTGCTTCAGGAGGAGGAGGATACTTACCGAGGTGTATCAGTGTAATTGCACCTGCATGTTATCAGAGAAACCAAAGATTACACCATATAGCTCCTAAGTATTATAAACATGCAAAACAGAGCCAGCAACATAAGCTAGTCCCTTCCAGGCGAATGCATTTGATTTGCAAAGTGTATAAAATGTTTTCACACTCTGAAATCATTTTCAGATATTATATTCAACAATCTCCTGAAATGGTTAGCAGTTCCTTTAAATGAGATAATCACCAGCTCTTGAGCTGCAAGGCATGAAATATATGTATATACAAGGACTGTTTTCAAAGGGTTGAATACAAATACGTCTACATGTGCCCCACACTTCATCAAGCAACTGCTTTTGCCCGATACATATTTTCTTACTAGGGAAAAGGAGCAGAGCTCTCGTCTGTTCTATTATACATTTCAGATGACTCACTGCAATCTTAAAGCTTCTGAAATGAATCATACATTTAGTGGCATCTACCGAAATAAATACAAATTTATGTCATTCAGTTTGAGTTACAAATAATACATTGAGCTTTGTGCTTAGGAGTGGCATGACATGCAAGTCCTCACAGGGCTTTCTCTCGTAGCTGACCTGTTTGTTTTATCATAGAATGGTGATAAATTCCTCTGTTGTTTCCAGAAAACATGCATCCACATGAACAGAGACAACCTACGACATGGGCCTTATCCCTAGGAGGTTTCTTTTCTAATTTTCATATTTATTTCTGTGTCTGCCCTTTACTTTTTATGTGTGTGGATGTGTACTGTGTGTGTGAGTGTGTGAATTTGTGAGAGTGTGTGTGTGTGTGTGTGCCCTTGAGTCTCCCCACATGCTCACCTATGACAGAAGTCACTCACCCGTGGTGGACAAAGTGATGTCAGATGCTCTACTCAGTGGCTCTTCTGCCCAGTCACGTTTCCTTTCCCACATCTATCATCTCATTTGTTTAATAATTATTTCAGTATTTTATGTTGACACTGTTCCCAATGACATTCCAGGCATTAGTCATGGACATTGGACTAAGAGGTGGCTCAGCCCTCATGTTAGTTAGTTTGGGTTGATCTAAGTACAAACAGTAATCTATTGTCTTGTACTTCTTGAGACTGGAAATCTGAGATCAAGGCGTTAACTGGGTAGCCTCCTTGTGAGGGCCATGAGAAAAGGGTCTGTTTGTGTCTCTCATCTTCTCCTTGAGAACACACAGCATCCTCTATGGTTCTACATCACAGTTATAGTTGTTGATGTATAGTATGCCCTACAGACCTCACTTGCAAATTTAATCAGAACCATAAATACCCCATCTCCAAATGCTGTCACTGATATGGATTAGGAACAAGGTAGTTTTTATCCTGATAGGTAGTTAGCTAGGGGTCGGCCCACAGAAACATGAATGTCACCTTGACTGACCTGGGAGGACTATAACTTTCATCAGACATAATCTTATCCAAGAAGGATCAAAGCAATAGCCTTCAACTCCTTCCAACTTCCCCAACTTAGCACCTGTGTGGCTGGTCCTCCATGGGTCAGCCTCCTGTGCCTGCCAACCAAGTTTCTTCATTATTCACCCAAGCCTGGTGACAAGGCTCATTCTAACTGGAGGTCAGATTCATATGAAAGGGCCTGAAACATGTGTGACTGGGTAGGGGGCGAATTTTTTTGGTTTAGATGCTTTTCTGCTTTGCTTTTCCTCTTAATTCTAACTGTTCCTAAAATAAATTTCATAATTTACCCTTCTCCGGAGTCTGTGTTTTCAATTCTTCGTTCACGTGGATAAGAACCCCAGACACAAGCGCTGCTGCTGTAGGCATCCCAATTCCACAGAGTACTCTCCTGCATTATCACAAGGTTCTGAGATAGTTGGCTCGATTGTCATGTATTGATTTTAGGGGGACACCATAAGACACCTGAGAAAAAAGGTATGTGATTGGGATGGATGATAAAATTTCCATAGATCGATCTACTCTATACTCATTTTTAGTGCATCTGGAAAAGTTGGCTCACATAGAACAATGTATGAGAAATTTCATGCAGTGAGGAATAAAATATTCCCATACTTTTAATAAGTTTCCCTTGTTCATACACAGTAGTGAGAAATAATGTTATGCCTCTCCCCCTGCCCACCCCCAGACCAAATCTCTGTTCTTGCACTGGGCAGCATGGCACAGGCCTTTAATCCCAGCACTTGGGAAGAGAAGTAGGAGAATTGCTGTGAGTTCAGGGCCACCCTGAGACAACATAATGAATTCCAGGTCATCCTGGGCTAGAGCAAGATCCTATCTTGAAACTACCAAAAAAAAAAAAAAGCAGCTCTTTTCTTTGAAGGTAAAATTTGCTTTATTATCATTTTGATACATACACATTTAATTTGACAAAAGAAATGTATGCTTTGTCAAAGAAACTTCTCAAAAGATTTGAGCTGCTGGAAACTCTCACTCAAGGGCAGCTTTAGTGAACAAGGAATACCTTTTATGGCATTTTTTTTCTTTTTTTTTTCTCTTATTTTCTTGAATCATAGTATATGTCTTCCAGGTTTTTCATGTTTTAGTCAAAATCAGCTCTTAAGAAAGGTGTAACAAAGTTCTTCACAATGAAGTCTGACACTGTGCCTTCAAAATGTCGTTTCCTCCAGGAGCATTTTTTTTGCCTTGAATTTGAAACCACTCACTTTAGGAAGGAAGCAACTGTTCACTTCCACCTCTGCAGTAATGACCACTGAGTGCCGTCTGCTCTTTGCCTGTGATGACTTGGACCCAGTGACAGGATCTGTGAGAAGTTATCTAGATTACCCTGTGGGGATGTCTAAGAGCAATTCCATTCGCTGCTCCCTGATCCCGCACTGTGGGCTCCATGTGACCAGCTGCCTCAAGCTCTCGCCACCATGCCCAGGCTGCCACGGGAGACGGAAACCTGGAACTGTAAGTGGAAATGAGCCTTTCCTTCCTGAAACTGAATTTTGCCAGGTATGTTGTCATAGCGATGAGCAGGTAACTTATTCACCTCTCTAAACTGTAGGCGCATTCTGTGATGTAACTGAGGCTTAATTAATACAGTCGAATATTCAAATTCATGCCTGACACACAGGGATATTTAAATACCCTAAGTATGACTATACCCTGACATCTTGCATAACATACATGACTCTCAGTCCAGTCAGTCATGAGGTATCTATGTAAAACCTCCAGAGAATTAAAACACTAGATGACCTATTTGATGACTTCATTGACATTTATCTCTTCTGATTGTTTTTATTTATGTGTGTGTATGGACTCACAGGGGTCTCTTGCTGCCACATGCTTTACATATGGCTTTACATGGGTGTGAGAAATTGAACCCAGGCCAGCAGGCTTCAACAAGCAAGTGTTCTCGATCCACTGACATACCACCACAGTCCATCTATTTTCTTCTATGTCTCCTTTAGCCATGATTTACTTGATAACTTTAATATATGTTCCCAAGATAATATTTAACATTATTGTGATATATTGGATTTAAGAAAATTATATTTATTTATTTGAGAGAGAGAGTGGGCAGATAGAGAGAGGAAAGCTATGCTGGGTCTCCAGCCACTGCAAACAAACTCTAGACATATGAGCCACCTTGTGTATCTGGCTTTAAACAGGTACTGATGAACTGAACCTGGGTCCTTAGGCTTCACAGGCAAGTGCCTTAACTGCTAAGTGGTCTCTCTAGTACTGAATTTTTATGACATAACAGTGAGACTCTTTCTGACATTTTCATAGTGCTTATATTTTATATAGATCGTATTTATCCCCATTACTCTCTTGTTCAACTCCCCCTCTTGCCAGTCCCCTTCTCTTCTCAAGATTCCCCCTTTTATATCTATTTTTTTATTGGCTCAATGTATTTAGTTATGGTTGCGGTGGTAGTTTTTTTTTTTTTTTTTTCGGTTTTCCGAGGTAGGGTCTCACTCTAGCTCAGACTGACCTGGAATTCACTATGTAGTCTCAGGGTGGCCTCGAACTCACGGTGATCCTCCTACCTCTGCCTCCTGAGTGCTAGGATTAAAGGCGTGCGCCACCACACCTGGCTAGCAGTGGTAGTTTTAATAGACAGCCCCCAATATATTCAGTGTTTTGTTAGCTTGTAGATTGCATCTGCAGCCACCTGGCTGGAGGCAGTGTCACTAGGCAGAACTTAAGGTGTGGTGGTGGGCTTGAGATTGCAATCTATAGACAAGCAAAGTGTGCCTAGCTGGAGTTCCTGAAGTGTGCTGTGCTGTGTGGCTTTTAGACTTATGGCTTCTCTCTCTCTCTGTTTGGAACTGTGAAGGCAGGCCAGCTTCTTCTGCCATTATGGAACTTCCCCTGTATCTGTAAGCTTCAATAAATATCCCTTCCTCCATAACTGGGCCTGGTCTAGAAGTTCATCTCAGCGAACCTGAAGCTGTCTGCTACAGTTGCTTACAGGCATGTAGGGGAGGGGTTATTTTCTGAAGCATGGTTGAGGGGCTATTTACTGGAGCATGAGAAGCCTATGCAAGTGAGAAAATTGTTCCTCCCTCCCCCAGAAACCATTTACTAACTATAAATCCTCATGGAGGGGTGGGAAAAGATACATTTTTACAAATTATTTATTTATTTGAGAGAGAAGTGTTGGGGGGAGGGAGAGAATGGGCATGCCAGGCCCTCCAGCCTCTGCAAATGAACCCTAGACACATGCCCCACCTTGTGCATCTGGCTGACCTGGGTCCTAGGGAATTAAACCTGGGTCCTTTGGCTTTGCAAGAAAGCATCTTAATCACTAAGCCAGCCCCATAAATTTTATTATAGTTATAAAACAAAACTATAACATACCTCTGGTCCATTCAGATCGATGGTGTTCCATTTTATTGTTGCAGAGTCTCAGTCTGCTGGTTTATGTTTGCTGTGTTTGAGGGGCGGACACAGAGGTAAATACAGAGAATGTGAACATTTGCCATGCCACAGAAATAATAGTTTGTGAATTGCCTTGGATGCAGTTGAGACATCTTATCATGCGAAATGCATGTGTTAATTATTGATTTGCTATGATTAAGTGATGTCACCTCAAGCTAAAGCAAGTCAGTGACGGCTGAGAGGGAAACTGAATCTGTTTTTAGTTTTCCCCCTTTGCTTCAGAGAAGCACATGGGTTTCCATGACAAGTAAGCTTTAATAAAAGAAAAAAAAATACACTAGACAGGCATCGAGGCACACACCTTTAAAATCTCTGCACCTGGGAGGCAGAGGTAGGAGGATCTCCATGAGTGCGACCCTACCCTTAAAAAACAAAACAAAACAAAAATCAATCAATCAAACAAACAAACAAAACAGCAATAAGTGGGCTGGGGAGATGGTTCAGCAGTTAAAGATGCTTTCTTGCAAAGCCTGCCAGCTTGTGCCCTCATAAGGCCAGGTGCCCATAGCGGAGAATGTGTCTGAAGTTTGTTTGCCTTGGCATCAGGTCCTTGTGTGCCTGTTTGGCTTCCCCTTCCTCTCTCAAATAAATAAATAAATAAAAACAGCAATAAAAATTCTTAGTAACTCGAATTATATTTTGGCACGGTCATGTTCAGAGACAAGGGTTTGTAGTTGATTTATTGAAACAGCCTTGGCAATGAACAAAGTAGCCCATGGACATACCACTGCAGTGTATAGGCTGCCCGTCTGTCCAAAATGACAGCGTGAGTATATGCATTTAGTAGAATATGATGTATTTTTAGTTTGTTTGTCATTACCATTAAGCATGTGTTTATAATTGCCCACTTTTTTAGGGGTGTGTCATATGTGGTGTGAGTGAGTGTGTGTGTGTGTGTGCCTGTGTGTATGCATCAATGCATGCACATGTGTAAGGCAGAGGAAAACCCAGAGCATCCTCTCTGTGGCTCTTCTGCCTCATTTTCTTGAGACAGTCTCTCACTGAGCCGGGAGCTGTCTTTTTCAGTCAAGGCACATGACCCGAGATGCCCGGCGATTCTCCTGTTTCCAACCCTCTCAGCACTGGTGTTACAGGTGTGTGTGTTCATGCTCCGCTTTTTGTGGGACCAAACTCAGAGCCCCACACTTGCTGCAGGGACATTTATCTTCTGAGACATCTCCCCAACTCCTGTTGCTCACTTCTTAACCACTGACTTGTGTTGATCCGATGGTAGTCAGGTTTCTTTCCTCTCCAAACGAAGCACGCTGCACAGTGGAGGACACATAGACACGTGCTTACCCAAATAGACAGTTGTTTTTATTCTGGATATCTTTTCTCGCATACCCAACTTCCTCTTAACAAATTTCTAGTAAGTTATTCGTCCTTTTCACAGAATGGAAAACCTTTTCTGTTTGAGTATGAGACTCTTGCTGGTGTGTAAAACCCAGCTTTTCCCTGTTGCTGTAGTCCTGAATAAAGTCTCTCCGCTAAGCCTAGATTGGGGTGATAGGAACTGCGGTGATGATATTGACAGCGATGTTGCTGGTAATGATGGGATGGCGATGAGGATAACTTTGGTCATGGTAGCGACGGTGATGGGGAGAGTGATGTGTATCAGGCACAGTATATAGGGGCATATTCTAGTAAAAACAAGTAACTAACTTCTCCATTTGAACAGATTCTCTCCTTCATTCCTTCTAAGTGTTTACTTTAGAAAATATGTAGCTTGGCTTCTTTCTCTGTGTCTTTGCAAGGCACATGAATCTTCACAAAAGCTCAATAAGCCTCTTTAAGTGCATTTACTCTCTAAAAATATGCAGATTATTTATGATAAAGTGAGTGAGTGAGAGAGAGAGAGAGAATGTGAGAATGAGCACTCCAGGGCCTGTTGCCACTGCAAACAAACTCCAGAAGCATGTACCACTTTATGCATCTGGATGTATGTGGGTACTGGGGTATTGAACCAGGGCCATAAGGCTTTGCAAGCAAGTACCTTTAATTGCTGAGCCATCTCTCAAGCTCTGAATGGCTTTCATCCTTAGGAGTTAAGGTTGTCTTTCTCGATTTCTGGAAACTAGCTGTTGGGAAACATGATGTGAGCATAGATAATGAATTGAGATAAGAGACTGAGAGAAGGACAGGAGGAGAGGAGCAGGGGAAGAGGAAACAAGGAGTATGAAATCAGAAGGTAGCTTATGGTTGGGAGAGGGGACAAGGGGACCACAACTCCTGAAGTTATATTTCTATACGTTATAGAATTGCCTGAGTTCCCCCACTACCCATTTAACTGCTATTTAATGGCTCTGCTTGGCTGAGTCATAGACATGTCAACTTCATCACAACATATAACTTTTTCATCAGAACCTTCCTCAGGCTCTCGTGTTTTGTTAATGGCACCACCATGCATCCAAGTGTTCAAAGCAGAAGCTTGGAAATATTCCGTTTCTTTAACTCTTCACACTAAACTTAGTGAGTCTGTTGACCACACCTTCAAAATACCCCTCATATTTATGTCCATTACGCCAGGCTTGGCTTCTGCCCTCTCTGCCTAGCTATCGTGATGGTCCCCTTGCCGCCACCCTTTACACTTGAGCTTAAACCCCTCATGCCAGGTTGAGTTCTGCTGGCCTTTCACCTGGACTTAGTACTTTTCAATGCACTCATTATGCTTATAATGAACCTCAGTACTTGCATTATGTATCCCTGGGTCTATAGCAATACAAGTCTACTCATCATAAATCACACTAAAGAATGGCTCACTTTTAGGGGATAGAGAGCTCTCAAATGTCCTCCTGGAGCTATGGACAAAAAGGCCTCAGAGGGCTGGAGAGATGGCATAGTAGTTAAGACGCTTGCCTGTGAAGCTGAAGGACCCAGGTTCAATTCCCATGGAAGCCAGATGCACAAGGCGGCACATGCACCTGGAGTTTGTTTGCAGTGGCTTGAGACCCTGGCACACCCATTCTCTCTCTCTTGCTCTCTCAAGTAAATAAATAAATAAATAATTTAAATTTCTCTTTAAAAAGCCTCAGAGATATAGGAATGAAGGTCGACCAATATGTTTTTTCTTATCTTTGGAAAATTCTCTCTGGGTTTCTGCCCCATCCACTTCTCTCTTCCATATCTCTGGCTGCTCACCTAAAGCCTTTACTTTGTTTTTAATGACACAGTGTTTCTGATATTTCCTCAGCTTGGCTTCCCCAGGTTCTTGCAGTAACACAGTCCAGCACATCATAACAACAAATCAGCTCAAGCACCCATAACTCACTGGAAATTTCCCTTTATGAATCTCATTTCATTTTATTGAAAGAAGAATTTTACTGAGGCACAGCAATGTATAAAGGAAGGGCTATTGTTATAGGGGATTTGTGGGAGAATCTCTATAAAAGGCCAGAAACTTCTCACCCACTGTGGAATTATTTTCCCTTCTTGGTGGGGCACAATGCTATGGATTATCATGAAAGCTTTTAAGCTTGGCATCATCTTTCTGTTCACTCTGAGCATACCTGCATACAGCCGGTGACAGTGAATAAAACCTGTGGGTTGGAGCGCTTCCTCGAATCCCCTTTGTTTAGGAGTCAGCTTGGTTCTGTTTTTCATTTGTGTGTCTTTAATGAAAGATACTTCTTCATCCTTTATTTTCCAAATAATAGGAAAGCCCTAATAGGATTTTAGCATGAGTCCCCAGTTTACATTTTTTACTCTTTTTCCTAAGTAATACAATATAAATAAGTGCTGTCTCTTATACACAGGAATGTAGTGAAAGGAATTATAATTGTGTGCTCTTATCAATTGTAAGTCATGATGGACGACTCTGACTACCTGTCACAGGTAGATATTTGTTAGTTGATTTGTTGATATTATTAGTAAAATGTAACACTGTGTATTTTAACTTATTTATGTTTTCTTTTCATCCTGTGTAATCTTTGAATTCAGAATCCTTACAATCATTTATTGTGCTCTTTTGATATAATTCCAATAGTCAATCATTGGTGACTTTTTAAACAAAATGTTTATTTTATTCACTTCCTAGTGGAGACCTAGTAATTAATTTTATTGCCAGAAATGCTTGTTGTTTTTTACACATGTGCACATGTGTAGTGTATACATATGTGGTGTGTGAATATATGTACACATATTTGTATGTGTGTGGGCAGATCCAGGTGTGTGTGTGTGTGTGTGTGTGTGTGTGTGTGTATGCATGCACAGATGTGCACGTAGTCTTACACATGAAACAGGGGCCAAAGATTGGCATCAACTCAGACCCTGTCCCACTTACTCTTTGAGTGAAGGTTTCTTGTTGAACCTAGAGCTCACTGATTTGGCTAAACTAGCCAGCCAGTAAACCATAGGAATTCATTTCTCCCTCCCACATGCTGGATAACAGGAGCCTACTGCTATGTCCTGCATTTAACATGGGTGCTGGGGACCCGAAGGTTGATCATCATTGTTGTCCAACAGCACTTTACTCACTGAACCAACTCCACAATCCCAAAGAATCCTTGTTTATATCATAGAATACAGCCTTGAGAGAAATTGTAGAATATGCTGGTGTCTATTGCTTGTAAGTAGCATTTACTTCTAAATAAAAGGAACTACAGAATAACTGCTTCTTCAAAGATTATTGTACCACCTACTGATGGGCAAATGGATGATTTTTTAAAAATATTTTAGATTTACTAATAATCCTGAGCCAAATATCTTTATCTGTGCTTCATACTGAATAATTTCAAACATAATTTTTCCAGGATATATTTTTCTGGAGCAGATCAAAGGATAAATGCATATGCAATTTTGATAAATACTGCCAAATTCCCTCCTGCAGAGTTTTGTGCCATCTGTCTTTGCAGTTACAATCTGGGGCAGCGCTTTTGTCTTTCCAGCCTTACCAGCAAAGTCTGTTATCAAACTTGCATAGGTTTTGCCATCCAGGTAGTTGAGAAACTGCACCACCATGTAGCTTTAATTTGTATTTCTCTTATTCTTTGTGAATTCAAGTATTCTTTCAGATGTTTGGAAGTTTATTTTTCTGTGAGCTGTCCATATCTTTTGCCCACGTATCTACTGATCATTTGTTGTCAATTTATCATCACTCTTATTGCTAGATATCCAACCATGCAGTTTCTACCTTGCAGCTCCAAGAGAAGGTCACAGGGCATGCCTGCTATGCAAACCATGGTGTCGTATGATGATACCAGAGCTTGGAACAATATTTGTATGCCATGTGACAGTATGGACACATATTGATTATGGGTATATCAACATTATGAAAATATGACAGCTGTCTGAGAAATTATTTTAAATATTTATATATTTGTTCATTTGAGAGACAGAGAGGGAGAGAGAGAGAGAGAAAGAGGCAGATAGGAAGAAAGAGAATGGGCACACATGGGCCTCTAGCTACTGAAAATGAACTCCAGATGCATGTGCCACCTTGTGCATCTGGCTTATGTGGGTACTGGGGAATTGAATGTGGGTCCTTAGGCTTCAAAGGCAGGCACAGTTACTGCTAAGCCATCACTGTAGCCCAAGAAATTATTTTTTAATTTCATGTTTATAAGTCATCTTTTTGTGTTAAACATCAATTACCATACAAGCACAAAATTTAATAGCTTGCAGTGTCATTGGGATGGCTAATTTTCATTATCAATTTGGTTGAATTAAGAAATGCTTTCTAGGGGCTGGAGAGATTGCTTAGTGGTTAAGATGTTTGCCTGCAAAGCTAAAGGACCCAGGTTCACTTCTCCAAGACCCACATAAGCCAGATGCATAAGGGGCCACATGCGTCTAGAGTTTGTTTGCAGTGGCTGGAGGCCCTGGGGTGCTCATTCTCTCTCTATATCTGCTTCTCTGTCTCTCACATGCTCTCCCAAAATGGATAAATAAAATTATAAAAATGAAGTGCTTACTATACTGATAAGGCACCCCTCTGGGCATATCTATGAGGGTATTTCTATAATAGAATAGTGGAGCAAATTTGATGGCTAATTTCTGGTTGCCAACTTGACAGGAATTAGAATCAGTTTGGTTATGTGTGTGGAAGACTTTCAAGAGTAGGTGAGAGGACCCACCCTCACTGTGGGTAGCTCCATCCCATGGACTGGGATTCCTGGACTATACAAAAAGGAGAAAGCTTACATAGTGAGATCCAGGTGAACCTGAGCTAGAGTGAGACCCTACCTCGAAACCACCCCCCCCCAAAAAAGGAGGAAGCTAGTTGAGCATTCAGCATTCATTACTACGTCTGTTTTTTTCCCTTCCCATGTGCATATGCGATGTTGTCTTTTTGCTCTTATCATGCCTTTCCCCTTTAGAACTGCAAGATAAAATGAACCCATTCCTTCCATAGCTGGCTCTGAATAGGTATTTTACCCCAGCCATGAGAAAGTAAGTGATGTAGAGTTTCAACCAAAGATGGAACAAAAAGATTTCTTAAAGGATTGTTTGGAACATATACAGATATTTTATCACTATCATTCCCACAATTCAACAGTGGCTTAACAGCAACTTACACAGAATCAGATATAGTAAGTAATGTTAGGAAGACATACAAAGGTTCGTGTGAACACTATACCATTTTATGTAAGAGGCTTGAGCATCCTTGAGTTTTGTATTCGTTGGAGTGCTGAAATCTACTTACAGCACTTGCAGTCCTTACTTAAGTTTATATAGTAATATTTATAATAATAAATTAAAAGCAGGTTGAGGAAATTGCTTTAGGAAGAGTATCCAAGAAGACATTATGAAGTAAGTTGTGGGATATGACATTCGGATGATGTGAATGGGAAAGAGAGAGTGGAAGAGATTTTTCAATCCCTTGAACTACATATGCAAAAGCAAAGGGTTGGTGAAGTCAACCAGTTGGCTTGAGTAACTCCTCTATGTGGCTAACATAAGCCAACACCAGAAGGTCAGTCTGCATCCCAGCATCGCAGGATCTTGAAAAATTAAGCAAAGAGGGCCAATACTGTCCTGTAGGAGGGAAGGTCAGAATTAAATAGTGAACAGCATTTAATGATCATTCAGAGCCTTTGGAACAGACTTATTTCTTATTCTCATGCTAAGGTGTATGTCTATTGTAAGGTACTAATGCTGGCTATGTGCCCTATTAATCCAGGCACACTATACTATCTAAAAGACAAATTCAGACACAGAAAGATACAAATACCTTCAAAAGAACCCACCACACCTGTTGTTTCCTTGCTCCTGGCAGAGCTATTTTTTTTGGCAAGGATGGGGCGGGGTGGTCTCTTGCAGTGATTCACGAAGCAGCCTTTGAGGCAAGATTGATGGGGAGATCAAGACTCTCACATTGTGCTGGGCGATGTATTACCAGCAGGGGCTGTGTTGAGCCTCAGGGCTACTTCCTTGCCTATGCGGCAAAACTTCTTTAGAAGCTTAGGAATGCTCCTTCGGTGATGCTCATCCAAGAGGACAAATCTTGCATCTCTATGAAAATGCAGTAAGTGCATTCACTGTGCAAAGTGCAGAAATAAAATCCCAAATAGTAATTTATTTTGATCTGTTTGAATGTTATGTTTCTTTGTGTGTGTGTGTGTGTGTGTGTGTGTGTATGTGTGTGTGATGGCCATGCCTGAGCTTATGGGGGTTCATGTGTGTGCAAGCATACACGTGTATGTGTGGTGTATGCATGGCTGTAGAAGGCACAGGTTGATATCAGGACTCTTCTACAATTGCTCTCCATGCTGTTTATTGAGGCAGATTCTCACCTGAGCCCAAACCTCACAGATTCAGCTAGTCTAGCTAGTTGGCTTGTCTGGAGGATCCCCAGTCTCTGCCTCTGAGTGCTAGAATTACAGTGTGGAGTGGCATCATACTTACCTGACATTTGCATGGTCACTGAGTACTCACATTTGTGTGGCAAACACTTTACCCAGTGTGCCTGAATGTATTGTTTCTAGGGGCATAAGAAATACCTCTTAGCTTTGGTATACCAAGAAACTTCATTGTTACCATGTACTTATAAACACTACAGTGACATATCTCTCCCATCTTAATGGTAAACAGTCCATAACTTTGTACCATTAGACCTCTTTCATTCCTTCAATTCATAACACAACTACACTAGTTATTTTTCTCCTTGCCATGATCAAATACCTGGCAAAGAACCACTTCAAGCAAGGAAGCTTTATTTCCACTCACAATTAGAGGGGATACAGTTCATCAGTGGGAATGGCATGGCAGGGGAGGAGATGGATGGTGATATTGTGTCTGCAGGATGCAGAGAGGGACTATTAAGTTCACCACCTCCTCTTTATTTAGTCCACCCCAGGTCATGAAATAGTACTATGCACATTTAGGATGGGTCTCCCTAACTGAATTAACCCACTCTAGAAATTCCCTCACAAATAAGTCCAGAGGTTTGTCTTCTAGTAAATGTAAACAACTAATGTTAACCATCATACAAGATACAAGGGTAGCATGTTTGTTCACTGGCAGACGCCCTCTAAACTCCACAGAGTCACCCATGGTTACAGGTGACTTGGAGCTTCAGTGGAAATATTCTCCCAGGATGGTCAGTGTGCTCCAGCTCTCCCTTTTCAACTTTCTTTCTTGGTTTCCTAACTCTAATAGACAACTTTTGTCCTTAGCTGACATTCTTACATCAGTTTTCAAGTTTTCTTACAGATTATTTTCTCTGTGTCTGTGCTGCCACATTCTATCTTCCACTTGTTTATTTATTCTTTTCTGAACAGCAGTATGATTTCCTGCTCTATCCTTAAATTTTGGCTTAGGTCTCCATCCGGGATTTTCTCATTTATTATTTTTAAAAATAATTTATTTATTTAAGAGAGGGAGAGAGAGAGAATGAGAATGGGTGTGTCAGGGCCTCTAACCATTACAAATAAACTCCAAACACATGAGCCACCTTGTGCATCTGGCTTACATGGATACTGGGGAATTAAATCTGGGTCCTTAGACATCACAGACTAGCACCTTAACCACTACACTATCTCTCCAGTCTTATCTCAGTGCCTTCATTGTGCTACTAATTTCATGTTCCTGACCTGGGCTCCCAATGTATCTTCTAAAATTTCAGAGACAAAAGAATACAGAAATTCTAAACTAACCTGCTGTCATGTGACACTTTTTTCTTGGAGAGAAGTGAACACATGTTTACTCACCCCAGACAGGGTACAGACCATAGATCAAAGCATGATAGCACCAAAACCAGTTTTGGTGAACCAAAGAGTTTATTGGGGTTACTTACAGAGCAGGGTGATGGGGAAGCTTACAGGAATAATGGGTGTCTCAAAGGCAGGTGCGTTGCCCCTCATAGGTGACAACTCATTGTGGCTGTATCTCTGAAGCTGCCCAACTTGCCGGCAGCTCAGCTGGTGGGAGAGCCTCCCTGACTCCTCACCAGTATTGTTATGCTGTTCCTGTAACCTTGGAGAGGATCTTGTGACCTTTTAAACTTCAGATCTTCCAGACTCCTTCACCTCCTGAGACTCCTGAACCTCTCTTGTCCCCTCTAGGAGGGGGTGTCTCAATTGTAAGGAAATTGCTTGCTGCATAATACCCACCTTTTCTCCATAAAATCTGATGACATTCCAGAGTGTTTCTAAAACACATGGCTAGTCTTGGCTCAATGGTACTATCTATCTATCTATCTATCTATCTATCTCCTATACATCTAATGTATATATACATATATATATATAATATTATATAATAGATATAATATAATCAGTATATATATGTATGTGATTATCCTTAAAATTCTTTCACTCTTATGATACACACACACACACACACACACACATACGCACATTGATAGTTCATCACAAACCCAGGTAGAACCCCTTTTTTTTCTTAGAATACCTTCTTAAGACAGCTTGTTGTTCCTTTTTGTTGTTGTTGTTGTTTATTTTTATTTATTTATTTGAGAGCAACAGACAGAGAAAGAGGCAGATAGAGAGGGAGAGAATGGGCACGCCATGGCCTCCAGCCACTGCAAAAGAAATCCAGATGCGTGCGCCCCCTTGTGCATCTGGCTAACGTGGGTCTTGGGGAATCGAGCCTCAACCAGGGTCCTTAGGCTTCACAGGCAAGCGCTTAATGGCTAAGCCATCTCTCCAGCCCTTGTTCCTTTTTATCACCTCCACGAAGCTTTAGCATCTTTTAAGGTGACCATACGTGGCAAATTACAAGTGGAGCACTAGTGCAATGTTGAGGCGATTACAAAACGTCGAAACCCGAATGAGAACAAGGTGAAATTTCCTCAAAAATTAAACATAGAAGTTTCAAATGTTCTAGAAATTCCTATTTTAAGTATATCTCTAAGGAAATGAGATGAAATTCTGACATCTCAGGTGGTCATGAGGCCGTGGTCCTGCTCTGATTCACTGCATCACTGTCTTCCTTCCATAGATGTCTGAGTTGCTGGCATAATGGAGATGTTTCAATTGAGAAGAAAGCTACAGTGGATGGAACAAAGACTCCACATGACTCTAGTTCACACAGAGGCGGGAGCCTTAAAATGCCAGGTAGGGCATAGTTAGAAATCAATGGAAATGTCTCAAGTGCTGCAGGGGATATTGGGAATTATAAGACTTGTAAGCTTTAAGTCAAGCACATGTGGTCCAACAAAGGTGGCTGGACATAATAATCCAGTGATTAAAGTTGATGGTGGCAGTTACACAACTTCCTTTGTGATTAGTTTTGGAAGAAAAGTTGCAAAAGCCTCTGCCGTTATTTATTGACTAGCATATTCACTTTTAATGCATGTTCGTGTTTATTTTATTTGTTTACAAATGAACTGTGTGTGATTGCTGGAAATTCTAGAAAGGTAGAGAATTTTAGAGCTGAACATATACCTGATTATCCTTTCTGGGAAACAGTGCTGTTATCATTTTTGAGTGAAAATAGGAATTTTTCCTCAAAGCAGCAAGGGTGCTTCATTATCATTCAAGCAGGAAAGACCCTGGGCCTTAAAACTCTGGGAGAGGTGACTTCAACGTCCACCCCCAAAACACCCAGATAAATCTATATCAACTGAAAGCACACGCAGGCATGAATAAATCTCTCACTGATTGAAACTTCCCCCTCGTCCGGCGAGGTCTGCTTTCACATACATAAGGCATCTTCCCAGATTTGCTGTTTTCACAGTCTCAGTGTAATCATTGTTGGTGGGATCCTTCCTATGAAAAGCTTTAAAGACAGTGACAGCACAGGTAAACTTGTGTAGAAGGAAAGATGTTTGTCAATGCTTATATTAGTAAATATTCCCATCCACTTCCCCTCAAGTAACACAGACCAATAGGATTATGGGTCTCCCTGTTTTTATCTCTGTTTCATATATATATATATATACATGTTGCATAAATATCATCAATGTACCTACCAAGCTATCTACTCTATCTATCATCTATTTATCTATCATCAAGAAGGAAACTGGGCTGGAGAGATAGATTAGTAGTTAAGGCACTTGCCTGCAGAGCCTAGGGAGCCAGGTTTGATTCCCCAGGACCAACATAAGTCAGATGGAAAGGTGGTGCATGCATCTGGAGTTCCTTTGCAGTGGCTGGAGGCCCTGGTGCACCCATTCTCCCTCCCCGCTCTCTCTCTATCACTCTCTATCTGTCTCTTTCTTTCTCTCTCTCTCTCTCTCCAATAAATGAATAAAATCTTTAAAGAAAATCTTTATCATTAAAAAAAGAAGAAAACAGAGATTTTAAGGAAATTTCTATCACTCATGTGAATATGGAAGTTGTTAGCCCTAACATGTACGATGGGCAGCAGAGCCAAGGCAGAAGACCTGACTGCAGTCCACAGTGTCCAAAAGTTGTCTTTTGTCAATGTTTCTCTTGTTCTGTTGAAAGTCAGTTTTTGCTCTAAAAATGACCTTCAGCTCACCATTGAAGCCCAGAGACATTTTGGAGAACAAACTATTTTACTTAAAGCCCACAGATTAAAACGTAAATCTTATTTAAAAATATCCAGGATACTGTCTGATCATATGTCTGTACACTGTGACCTGGTCGACTGCATCCAATTACCCACCACAATGCCGAGGTGCAGGAAGCAGCTGGCTCCCAGAGAAGCATGAGGTCTAGAGAGTCTCTGGATGAACAAGGGGACTTGTGACACCGAGGAAAGGTTTGTGGAATAGACCATTCATCCTCAGGAATTCACTGAAATTTCCAGGGGAGGAGCATATGGTATGGGTTCTGATGCAAGTTCTCATGTGTAGATAAAAACTCTTATTTGGAATTTGATAAGAAAGCATGAAGTTTGGGAAGTCCATTTTACAAAGGCAGTAAACTCTCTTGGGTCCTCATCGCCTGCAAAAGCCCCAAATCCTAAACTGCATCACATTGGAGACTGAGACTTCAGCCTATGAATTTTTACATGTTTGTGTCACTGGCAAACCACAGTAGGAACTTTGGAGAGGTCCGCAGAGAAGTGATGCTTTCCCATTGCACCCTAGGAGGTGGATCTGCATACCCTCTCATTTGTTCCATTAGAATATTAAGGGAAAACGTTTACTCGGCTTCTCTTTTGCAAAATTTAAACAGAGTGATTATTACATTTACTTTTGAACATATATGTTGCATTGCCAATGCTTTTATGATTTTAAAATAACAAACATTTAGTGTCATATAATATTCCAGTTTGTACTTATATAGTTACATTTATGTTTTATTGATACTGCTTTTAACTTAATCTATCACTATTAACATTGTTGAATGTTCAATAACTTTTAGCCTATATCCACAAAAATTCTCATATTTCAATTAGTGGTGTTTTTATATAGCATTTTTATATGTAAGATAACAGTGAGAACAGAAGATTCAATTATGTAATGGACAGGTTGTAAACCTGACCTTCAAAGCACTGTTGAAAAGATTTAAGAATTCTTAGAAACCCAAAGCAGTGTAGATAATTAAATCGCTAGAGTGGTCTATTTTTTCTTTTCTTTTCCTTGTTTTTGTGGTTTTTTGAGGCAGGGTCTCACTCTAGCCAAGGCTGACCTGAAATTCACTATGTAGTCTCAGGGTGGCCTTGAACTCACGGAAATCCACCTACCTCTACCTCCTGAGTGCTGGGATTAAAGGCACTTGCCACCACGCCTGGCTGGTCTATTTTTTTTTTTAAGAGAAACTTCTAAAACATTAGAAAAATTCTTTAAAAAATAAGAGATGGGCTATTTCTTCAAAGAAGAAAAATGAACCTATACAATGTGCAATTATTAAGGAAGTTCATCGTAAACCCTTTAAGTATATTTTGCAATTTAGGCAAATGCCCCATATTTGGAAGTTTTGTGGTCTAAGGCTCTATGATGAGGAAATCTCTTATTGTGTAGGTTAATCACCCCCAGAGTCAGGAAACAATTTTCCATTCCCATCACTAGATGTTATCGTGGCAGCTTTCGGCACTGCTGGGAGCTTCTCGTCTCCTCTCTGAGACGGCCGCTGACTTATTAGCTGTTACTGCAGGCAGCTTACTAAATGAAATGGCTCCAGGTCAGGGGTTAAGTACTGGAAGCTTTAGCCATGAAGAGAGTTGCAGGATTTTCTTTATGTAAATTGCTGTGCACTTGAAAGCACTGTTTTTTCCCTTTATATCTTAAATTAATAAAAGGGATACAGGAAAAATGAACATTTCATAATAGGACATAAAGACGTATTTGTGAAAAATAGCATTCAGCTTGTGAAAACAGAGTAATGACACCGAAGGGAAAATAATGATGTTCAGATATTTAACTTTTAACCTCTGGCATGTTAATTAGGACTTGAAATGTTAAGTATTCCTTTTTTTTTTTTTTCCGAGGTAGGGTCTTGCTCTAGCCCAAGTTGACCTGGAATTCACTCTGTAGTCTCAGGGTGGCCTCAAACTCACAACAATCCTCCTACCTCTGCCTCCTGAGTGCTGAATTAAAAGCTTGTGCCACCATGCCCTGCTAACTATTCCTTTTTACATACTGTTTTATCTTATTTCCTTAGACCTTTTCAAGTATATGATGCACATATTAAAAATGGATATATTTGGGGCTGGACAGATATCTCAATGGTTAAAGGTGCTTTGCTTTTGAAGACTGACAGCCTAGGTTCAATTTCCCAGTATCCATGTAATGCCAGATGCACAGACTGGCACATGCATTTTGAATTTTCAGTAGCAAGAGACCCTAGAGTGCCTGTTCTCCCTTTCTCCCTCTCCTCCAACTCTTTTCTCTATCTCTGGAAATAAATAACAAATAAAACTATTTTTTATTTTTATTATTTATTTAGTTATTTGAGAGCGATAGACAGAGAGAAAGAGGGAGAGAGAGAGAGAGAGAGAGAGAGAGACAGAATGGGTGCACCAGGGCCTCCAGCCAGTGCAAATGGACTGCAGATGCATGTGCCTCGTTGTGCATCTGGCTAACATGGGTCCTGGGTAATCAAGACTTGAGCCAGGGTCCTTAGGCTCCACAGGCAAGTGCTTAACCGCTAAGCCATCTCTGCAGCCAAGACTATTTTTTTAAACTGACATATCTGAGAATTAGCATAAAACTCAGTAAGTCTTAGGAAGTAAAATGAGATGGAATTAGAGAGGTCTTGTAGGGAATATCACCAGCATTTTAGGGATAGGCAAAGTGTTTCTGAACACACAATTAAGCTGCTGGTGGTTTTTCATGTAGTACTTTTTCAGACATTGCATGCTTGCACACCACATGGTTCTTATCAATCACATCTTTATTATCATTGCCCAGAGAGGAGTGATGACGATGCCCCACCAAGAACATAAGGGGTGACCATATGGTGAAAATGTTTTTCAAAGTATTTCACCATTTAAACTTTGTGAATTATATATTTGTCTTTCCTAATAAATGCAAAAAACCCCCCACTAATTTAGAGATTTAGACTCACAACTTTGTCTTTGTGACAGAACTAGATCTCACTTTGAAGTATAGATGATTTGTGAAATACAACTTTTTGCTAAGAGGGAAGCTCGACTGTTAAAAGTGGAGTTGATCCGCATGTGGAAATCTACTGCATCAAAGAAAGCACCACCACTTACTTAACCCTGTCCCAATGTATGCACTGAATATCTTACGGCTGAAGGTCTGTGTTCAGAATCACTTCACAATACAAAGCTTTCTTTCCCTTGGATTTTGAAATATTTGAACATACATATTCAATATATATTATATCAATATATATCAATGTTAATATATATCAATGTTAATATATATATCTATAATATTTGAATATATATATGTATGTATATGTATATATTAAAATATAATAAAATGTATTATCTTGTATTTGGGGCCCATGTTTAAACAATGAGTTCATTTATTTCATTGATATGCCTTGCCAACATTATCTGAAGTCAATTTTACACAATTACGCAATGTTTTTGCATGAGACAGAGTTTTGCACCTTGAGTCAGCAACAAGAGAGAGACCAGAGTTGTTTCTCCTTTTCACAAATGGTGGTGATGAGTGGGGAAACTCAAAGCTCATCATAGTGCTGACAAGAAGCGACAGTTTGGCACTAAGTGCAACATCTCTATCACACTCTCCAAGTTTCAAGTGCCACAGTTGGTGAGGTGTCAGGAAGAATGTAAGAGCCCAAGAAAGGTGAGGAGTGTTTTGGAATGCTGTCATTTGGACGTGAAGTGGCCCTTGCTTTCCTGACCTCATAGCAGCTGCCATTACCTGCACAGTAGGTAACCATGGGCAATGGGTGAGGGTAGAGAAAAAGTCACACCAAAGTATATGAGGGACTACTTGCAAAAGGGAAGGAGTTCATTGTTACAGGCATGAGAAGTGGGAACCAAGGAAAGTTATAGGAGGTGAATAAGGTGAAGATATGTTGTGTACAAGTATGATAATTTTCAATAAACATGCTAAAAATAATAAAGAAGTGAAAAGAAAAAGAATCAAGGGTATCATTACCTCAGCATCACATGTGTGGATGTACTTGAAGGAAACTTCATAGCTGAACGTGTTGGGGAAGGTCTTTCCTCACTTCAGCTCGTTGAAGAAACTGATACATTCTTTCTGTATTTGGTGCCTGTGTTTTGATGGCAGTCTGCCACAAGGGCAATTGTTCAATTTTCTGCTGTGGAATCATGTTGCTCAAAACGCTTTGGAATTTGAATCTCAGATCTCAGACTTCTGGATGTGGGGTGCCTAGCAATATAATCCCTCCTCCCCCCCTCTCTCTTTCTCTCCTCGCCCTCCCTCTCTCTCATTCTTGTTAAATGTATATTTAATTCTACAAAATTTTATTATGCTAGAAGACATAACTCATTTGTTAAACTCATAAGCTCTCCTCTATATTTATATTTTATTTAATAACGATATAATTAGTTTCAGTTGATCATAAATTTGAGCATATTAATTCAAAGCTAAATGAGCCATGGGGATATAGATATATAGGTCTTGTTCTTATTTCTATATTAACTAATTAAATTTTAAATAAATAATCTTCCTTCATCATGTTTCTGTTTAAATAAGTGTCCAAGAAGCTAATTTAGCAGGCAATATGGGTGGCACAATTATTATTTAACATATAGTCCTTTAGGTAAAATATTTGGGAATTCTTTGATGGAGTTTCAAAAAAATATATTGATATTACCTTTACTTAAGAATGAATAATTGTTAGTGATGTCCCAGCTTCTCTTGTAGCTGGTATGGGTAGATTTTGGCATACTCTTCATTCCTAGGCTGGTAACAGATCTCAGGAGAATGCTGTCATGCAGCTAAGGTACTTGTACGCAGGACTGGGCTTTGACAAATTGCCCGAGGCAAACACCATTCTCATCTGTTCCTTAAACATCACCTTCTGCAGAGAAGTGAAGTGTGTGTTCTTTAAAAACCAATCTTCAACAATATGCTGTGGGATATCCCTTAAGTGATAACTTTCATATTTGCACAGATACGCCTTGCTTGGTTTTTCAGTTAGCTCTGGACCAAAGTAATGTTACACTTAGTTTATCTATTGCTTAACGTTATTTCCAAGTTGTTTCTTGCGTCTTCTAGCTAGACCATGGACTGCTCAGGAAGTAGTTGGGATACGGCTCAGCGGTTGAGCTTGCCTAGCATATACAAGACCCCAAGTCTCATTAGAAGTAATGCAAGACAAGCAAACAAACACACTATGTTACATAGAACATATGTAATATATTCTACTGTTCATGCTACCAGGTAAATAACAGAGGAGTTAAGGTTCATTAATCATGTGAAAGCTGAATGAATGGATTGAGTGTGAGTGAAGATTTATTTGACTTTTAAGAAGCCTCTGATCTTACACATAGTTACCACTATGTACTGATCTGCTATATCCCTTTTCCTTAGGAAGGGTTGCTTCCTGTAATGAGGAAGGCCATGTGACACATGACACCACATGGGGGAAATTTTACGTTTAAATCACCACCACAGATAGATTATGACTTAGGAAGGAGATGCTGGATGTTGTCATACATCTAGATGTGTGAAAACCTGGTATGCGCAACTTCCGGCCGTGCCTGATAAGTGGCCACATGCGGGAAATCTAGATGCGTGATGTGATATGTACCGCATTTGGCTACATCCTGGTCTCTGTTGCTGAAGTTCAGGGCTGCTGCCTACTAACAATATACACATAGTCCATGTTGTTCCACAAAAAGCACCAAGTGTTAGGCTATATAATGCCTAATATTTTGTTCAAGGCCATATAGTTTGTGAAAAAAAAAAATGGAGCTGAAATGAAAAGTCATGTGGCCTTTTCCAAATAGTTTTCTGCTAAGGAACTGGGCCAGCACTTCTGCTTTTGTTTTAAAAATAAAAGGGATGATAAAACTCCAACATCTTGAATATAAAATTTGAGCTTGGGAGATGACTGAGCAGTTAAAGATGCTTGGTAGAAAGCTTGCCAGACTGGGTGCAATTCCACAGTACCCATGTGAAGCCAGATACACAGTGATGCATGTATATGGGGTTCATCTGCAGTGACAAGAGACTCTGGTGCACCCATATCCTCTCTCTCTGTCTCTCTCTGTTTTCAAAAATAAAGAATGCATAAAATATTTGTAAAAAGATCATAAAATTTAGTTGATATTTGTAAACACAGAACATAAAACATACATAGTTTATCACTGGATCCCATAATGATCTTGTTTGGATATCTACCCAAAGAGGATATATGGAAAATATTATGTAGTTTTTAAAAATATGTATTTCTTAACTACTTCTAATATGGAATGTATAATAAAACAGATATATTTTGTAAGTCAATATGTGATTATGTAGTGATTACATATTAATGATAACTCTAGATTACTGTTTTTCACATAAACCCAGTCAGAATTGTGCCTGTCTCCTGTTCTGTATCATGCCATCATTTTTTTAATGTTCTTTCATATCAGTGTCTGTACTTGTTTTCATTGATATGCAACGTATTTTTGCATGAAAATAACATAGTTTATTTTTTCTTCTTTTTCTTTTCTTTCTTTGTTTTGCTTTCTTTTTCTTTTATGTTTTTGTGAGGCAGTATCTTGCTCTCTGCCAGGCTGATCTAGAATCACTATGTAGTGTCAGGTTGGCTTTGAACTCTCAGTGATTCTCCGACCTCTGTCTCCTGAGTGTTGGGATTAAGGCTGTGAACCGCCCCTCCCAGCAACTTCTTTCTTCATTCCATGTGAGAGCGACTCTCAGCAGTGGCCAGGGCAAGAGCAGTTACCACCTTTATAGCCCATCCCAGTGACCTGCTTCTGCCAGCCGAGCTCCACCTTTTCAAGGCTCTCTGGCTGTCAAAATAGTCTCACAAGTTGGGGAACAGGTAGTTAATCTTTTGTGGGATTTTGAAAATTCAAACAATAACAATGACCAATAACTATATAGTACAAACACATGCCAAGTGTCACATGACCTGGTCATGTCAAGTGGTGATACTAGCACCATCAGTAGGCTACTCTTATGCATCTTCTTAATATAGTGTGGGCTGTCCATAGACTTATTTGTTGTTTATCATCTTAAATTCAAATGTTTACCATATTCTTTTTACTGAATGTACTATTCTGGTTTGTCCTAACAAATCTTAAAAGCAAGAGCCTAAAAAAATTGAGTGGTGTTGGGGTGGGGGACGAGTATGTGTGTTTATGTGTGTGTATGTGGTGTATGTGTATGTGTGGTGTATGTGTATGTGTGGTGTATGTGTGAGGTGTATGTGTGTGTATGTCTGTGTGTGTGGTGTATGTGTATGTGTATGTGCTGTATGTGTGTGTAGTGTATGTGTGTATGTGTGTATAGTGTATGTGCTGTATGTGTGTGTGTGCATGTATGTGTGTATGTGTGTATGGTGTATGTGTGTGTGTATATGTGTGTGTATGTGTGTGTGGTGTATGTGTGTGTGTATGTGTGTATGTGTGTGTGTGTGGTGTATTTGTGTGTATGTGTGTGTGTATTTGTGTGTGGTGTATGTGTATGTGGTGTGTAGCTTCAGGATTCTCCTGCTTCCCATTGGCAAAGATGTGCTGGGGTTACAGACATGTGTCATAGAATATTAAGCTTTATGTGGGTTCTGGGGACTCAAACTCCGGTTGTCAGGCTTGCACAGCAAGTGCTTTTAACTACTGAGCAATCTCCCCAGCCCCACAAAAAAATCATGTCCAAGTAAGTCAAATACATCCTGAAAGGATGTTCAAAAATG
This sequence comes from Dipus sagitta, assembly GCA_036346955.1. NCBI lineage: Eukaryota > Metazoa > Chordata > Mammalia > Rodentia > Dipodidae > Dipus > Dipus sagitta. Next base: position 50,202,337 of record CM070785.1, read on the forward strand.
TTCATATGAGCCACATCTGTCATGTCTACCAGGGCCCAGGAGACAAATTGCAGAGGAAGTGGTGATTTAAACATGAGCGCTGCTCTCAGTGCTAACCTGACAACCAGCTCCAGGGAGATGGTTGTAGACACTGAGGGCACTCAAAACTAATCAAAGCAGATACCCAGAGGTTGCAGACTGCTCAACACAAAAGTGGATTTATAACATACCAACCAAGGCTCATGGAACATTGCTGAAGAGGAGATGGAAAAAATTATAAGAGCCATAGGAAGGGAAGGAGTCTGCTGAGACATTCATGACCCCATAGGGAATACCAATAACTCCATTGAGAAGGCCCCTCAGTGGAATGGGGACAGTAAAGAGGGGATATGAGGATAGCCCAAGGAGAATAAGATCAACACATGTTTTGTTCATAAAGTGTCTAATTAGTAAAAGTTAAAATTAAAAGAAAGTTCATATGACACAAAAATATCCAGTACCCAGCATGGTAGCACAAATACTGCCTGCATCTAGTTAGAAATTACTGTGCCTGCAAAAAAGTGGAACTATGATCAAATTAGAAGGGGGAAAAAAGTTAATTGCCTGGAAAGAATGTATAACGAACATAGATGTAAAATTAGCAGATAGGAACACTAAAGCAAGTTACTTCAACTGTAATGCATATAAAGCTAACAAAAGAAAGGTTGGTATATTAAGTAGAGCCTGGAAGTTTTTTAAATATTTTATTTCTTTACTTATTTGAGAGAGAGAGAGAGAGAGAGAGAGAGAGAGAGAGAGAGAGAGAAAGAGAGAATGGGCACACTAGGGACTCCAGCCACTGCAAATGCACTCCAGACACATGCGACCCCTGTGCATCTGGCTTATGTGGGTCCTGGGGAATTGAACCGGGGTCCTTAGGCCGCTAAGCCATTTCCCCAGTCTGTGGAAGGCTTTTAAAAAGATCAAAGTAAGCTTCTAGCAAAGAGCATTACAGCGTCTCACAGACAAGGTCACTGGATTGGAGATTAGGGATTCAGGGAGATTGTATAGCACTGGCTTAGCAAGTGCAAGGCAAGGACTTTGCTTGTTAGCATTGGGGAAAAATAATGGTTACCAGCACAACAGTCATAGAGAGGAAACGATGGATGTACTTGAAGATAGCAGTGGGAACTATCTAAAATTAAGTATGTATGGGAAAAATGGACAAAAAAAAAAAGAAAACAGAAAAATAAATGAAGTGTCAGAAAACTGTGTGTTGGCTTTAAGCAGTGCAAACAGGTAACTGGATTCCCTAGAGGAAAGCCAGCCATACAAATGTAGTATCTAGTGAAACAGAAAGAATTAAGTCTCGTTGGAGAGGAAGTTTTTTTTTTTTAATTATTTTTATGTATTTACTTGAGAGAGAGGCAGATAGCGAGAGAGCAACAGGGTGGGGCGGGGGGCAAGACTAGGAGCTTCTGTTCTGCTCCCTGCTTTCCTCCACTGTGCTGAGGGGCTGGGCTGGATCTCCGCATCCTCACCCTCTCTCACACCGTCGTTCTGTGCATACACACTGCCCCTTGTCTCATACACCCATTAGCTAAACATTTCATTGACAGTTTTCATACAAATATCTGAAGTATGCTGATCATAATCCCTTCCTGATACCTTCTCCTTTTCATCCCTCCCCTGCTCCTCTGTCACAGAACCCCTTCTTTCCAATTAGTCCATCTCTTGCCTTCATATTGTTTTCTTTGTTCCCCTCCACCATCCACGCGGGAGTGTTCCTGGGTTCAGTACCATACAGGTCTTGCACAGGTATTGACAGCCACTGTAATGTCACGAGGCAGCAGCCATGTCATGGCCCATGAGACAGCACTCCAAAGCACTCCTCTTATCCTCTGGCTCTTGGTTCTTACCATCCGCAATGTTTCCTGAGCCTTGGACGGGAGGATCAAGACGTGTCATTTGGCCCTAAGCACTTCACAGTAATTTATTTTCATCACTTATGAAATCTTAGTTTCTCCAGCAGTCACCACCAACTACAAAAAAAAAAAAAAAAAAAAAAAATGTGTCCTTGACTGGTGTTGAAAGCAGTACGAATCTGTAGGCATAAACATAAATATTTAGAGGGCAATTTCATGGTCACAGCCTATCCATTTAGCTGGACAATAATAGTAGTTTCTGTCCCAGGGCCCACAACTTTCTAACATATTGGCTTTTAACTAGGATTTCAGTACCAGAAATGAATTCCTCCCATGGAGTGGGTCTCAAACCTAATCAGACTGCAGTTAGTTTCATGTACCACTTTGTGCATCTGGCTTATGTGGATACAGGGGAATCAAACTCAGGCCTTCAGGCATGATAAGCGAGTACCTTTAACTACTGAACCATCTCTCCAGCCCCAACTTCTGAGGATTTCTGCAGGGAGCCACATCTAGTCCCCACCACTAGATGGCGCTGGCACTGCAGGAAACCACATCTAATCCGCCATTACAAGATGGCGCTAACCTCGTGGTGTTCAACTTCTTTTACGACAGTGCTTTGGCGCCAACCGTATTCAAGGTACGCGCATGCGCTTGACGCAACCTGTCCTGAGCCTATCCCGTGGCGCCTGGTGGTGGCAAGCAGATAACAGCCAATCAGTAGGTGCCTCATTGCCCATCCCCCTATAAAAGTAGCTGTACACCCCGCCCCCGAGTCTTTCTCCATCCGCTCTCCTGTTAACCAAGAAGCTCTCCAATAAAGTGTGATCAAGAAGGATCCTCGTGTGGTGATTGTTCTTTTCCCGCTGGTCGGGGGGGCTCGCCGCAGATTTCTTTTTTAATTCTTGGATTTTCAATGATTACAAGTGGCACTATACTGCTTACATTACAGAAAAGCCATGTGTAAATATATTTAACATCCAATACTATTTGTAATATCAAATACCACTAAGTTCACTTGATTTTAACTAATAATGCTTAGGTAGAATTTGGAACTTTTTTTTTAAATCTTAAATTGGAATTACCAGCTAGTTCCTTCCTATTTTGTACGATTCACAAAGACAATATAAAAGTAATGACATTTTCTCATTGAAGTAATGACTTAGAATCATGCAGGTGAAACCGAATGACCACAGCAGACCGTAGCAAGACACTGCAACCTGGGTGACTGATCTGCTGAGGGTTTTCAAGCCAAGTTTTCCTGACAGCATCAAGGAGTGACTTTTATCTTCCTTGTAAAGCCAGAAACCAGAAACAAGGGAACTATTGTTCAGGCTTAAGTTCAAGCTTATATAATTATCATTTTCCTTAGGATTATCAGAGCTCCTTGAAACATCCTCATTAGCATAAATTATAATGAGAACAACATACTCCCAGGGTCCAGACAAAGGGTAAACTCCTGCTTCTTTCCCACACAGCTGTGGCTCTTAGGGTCCCTCAACTGGCTGCTTCCTTGTTGTGGGTCTCCGATATAACATGACCCTTCTTTCCCTGAAGAATATACAGTGACAGAATGAAAGAAATCCCTAGAAGCTATTTTTGTCATCATAGCTTTTTTTTTTAAAATCTAATTGCAATACCTCTAGTTCATTTCATGGAAACTTTCTTTCATAATAAATGGATGTCCCTCACTAGGAAAATGGGGTAACAAAAGGAAGTGGAAAAACTCAGAGCTACACCTTTTCATTGAGAATCTTTTTCTTCTTGTCTATGTCTCAAAAGTAATAGCAGTAACATACTTATTTGAGGAAGATACTGTCTTGAAGTCAAATGTACTGTGTGAATTAAACTCCACCTACCAGTCTCTAGATGTTCAATCTTACTCTCCTTTTGGGAAATACTCTTGGTTATCTTCAAGTTAATATTTCAAATTTTCCTCTCTTCTCTATGTTTAATTACTCTTCCAATCTTTAATATCTTTTTTTTTTTTTTTTTGAGGTAGGGTTTTACTCTAGCCCAGGCTGACCTGGAATTCACTATGTAGTCTCAGGGTGGCCTCGATCTCATGCAGATCCTCCTACCTCTGCCTCCTGAGTGCTGGGATTAAAGGCGTGCACCACTATGCCCAGCCAACTTTTAGTATCTTAAAGTATTGGCAAAACAAAATTAAAAATTTTATTTTTATTAAAAATAAAATTAAAAGCTCCAGGAGTCTTTTGTATGTTAAGTTATGTCAGGATTTACTTAATGAAATTCAAGTTTGTGTAGCAAAAACATATTGTGAGAATTCCATCAATACTCAAGGGAAGGTTTCCTTGTCTTGTGGGGTTTTATTAATAGCCATTTCACTTTTACCAAATCACCCTCCCTACCCATTTTGATCACTGTATGGGTTTTATTCTTTAGTTTTTATGTCTGTCATGAATGTCCTAACCTGAATCATCAAGCTGTTTCCAGGTCGGATGTGAGCATTGATGGAATAATGTATTTTTAGTAGCTTCTTGGGTACGTTGCCAATATTTACTTGCCATATCAGCCCAGGTAATCAGAAGCCTTCTTAGTTGACAGTCACTTTTGTGAAGTACTTGTCTCCTTTTGCATGTTTGTGTGATGCTGGTGGATATACATTTGTGGGAGTGCATTTGGAAACCAGAAGCTGTTATTGGGTGCCTCCCTCAATTCCTCTTCACCTTTGTTTTGAGACACGGTCTCTCACTGAATACAGGTCTTTCTGACTCAGCCAGACTAACCATCCGGTGAGTCCAAGGAACCAGCCTTTCTCCTCCTTTGCAGTGCTGGGATTCCAGGCATGGTCGCCATGCCCAGCTGTTGTATAGGAATCCCAACTCTGGACTCACATGGCAAGCACGTTGCCCAATGAGCCATCCGTTTCCCATCTTATGAGGAGGTGGCATAAGGTATAGGGATAAAGTAACTTTAAGAGTTTTCTGTTCTCCCATTGTTTGGAATATTGCAAACATTATTGAAATTTTATCTTCTTTAAGAGAAAGTAAAAAAAAAAAAAAGGAATCTATTTGTTTTGGCTGACTTTTTCAGTGGTAGAAACCTTTCATTGATAAGGCTTATTTGCTTCCTATTTTCTAAGTGTTTTTAGTAACCTGTAACTTTCTAAGAGTTTTTCATTTTATTTTAAGAAAAACAAACTTGTTCCTGTAATGTCCATTTAATATTTTTTTCTGTAACTTCCTTACTGTCTTCTGTCTCTCTCCTTCAGATTCCTAATTGATTTTTATCTTGTTTATTTCATTATCTTTTTGTTCTGGTAAGGCTCACTTAGAGCTAGTCCATTGCATTAATATTTTTGAAGTATTTGATTTCAGAAATTTACTTTTTCTTTTCTTTTTTTTGCAACTAATTCAGAAGGGTTTAATGGAAGAAATATCAGGCAATGGAATATTCTTGTGATCAAAATACATCACAGGAAAGCATAAAATTACAAACAAATAAAATTTTAAAATGGGGTCTTTAGGGCCTACTATACACATATTTATAACTTTTGAAACAATTTTACATTTTGCTTTTTAAGCTGAAGGACTTTTATTTACTTGTCATTACTATTTTCTCTGTCAGGGTTTCTAGCAGGACATAGAAAAGACAAGGCAAGGGTGAGTGTACTAGAAACTTCCTGATCCTCCACAACCTGCTTTATAATTTCCTTTAATGACAGCAACATGAGCTGTGGGCACGTCATAAGAACCTGCTACTATGCTGAGGTATATTCCTTGTATGTTGATTTGTTGATTGAGTTTATCATAAAGGAGTGTCAGATTTTATGTTTTTTTTCCTGCATCCATTGAGATGTGCATATCTCTTTTGCTTCACTTTGTATTAATTAATGTATTTATGTAATTTATGTAATTAATGTATCTTATTTCTTGAATTGTGTGTGTTAAGCAGAAATTTACTTTTTCAATTAGCTGTTATTTTGTTTTAATTGTTATCAGTTTTTACCTCATCAATTTCCTATTCCCAGTTTTCGTTGATTTTAAAGAAGCTTTGGGGTGCTGAGGAGATACTCAATCAAGTTCTTGCTTTGCAAGCATGGTGAACTGAATCCAATTGCCATAACACACGTGGGTGGTGGCACACACTCACAATTCTAGTGGTAAGAGGATGGAGACAGACAGGTCCTTGAAGTTTCCTACCAACCCAGGGTAGCCTGCACGGTAAATCCCAGGACAGCTAGGGACTGTCTCAAAATGAGGTAGGCAGTACTTGAGTCCCACCTGAGGTTGTCTTCTAACTACCATATGTTCCCTTATACACATGCGTGTGTGCACAAACACACACAGACACACACACACACACAAATGGTTCTTTAGTTTTCTGAACATAAATATTAAATTTATCTTTATTATGTATTGGTTAAGCTATTTTGTTTCTAAAGTTCTTTTCCATATAGGTTTTTCATGGAAAAAAAAAAAACTTATTTTTTTTCTCAGTAGCAAAGAGTTTTGTCAGCTGTTTGCATGAAGGATTATGTCCTCAACTTATGATGTTCACTGTAGTCAATGGACATCATTAGTTATTATCGTTCCATGTGTGTGGGGGGAGGGGACATGAATACTTAGGCTAGAGGAGAATTGAGGTGTTTCTCTTATCACTCATCCAAGTGTTTTCTTGAGACATGGTCTATCCCTCAACCAAAGCTGCTGTCTTTTTGTGAGCCTCAGTCTCCAACACCCCCCACCCACCACCACCACAAAGACTGGTTTTATTGATGTGCATGGCCATGCCTAGGGTTTTGGACAGTTGGCCTTAGCAGTCCCTGTCACTCAAGCATCAAGGGCTACTAACTACTGAGCTATCTCCCGAGCCCAGTAATAAACTTTTTAAAAAGATATAATTTTTATTTATTTGTGAGAAGAGAAAGAGAAAGAGAGACAGAGAGAGAGAGAGAGAATATGAACAAACAGACATGTCAGGGCCTCTTGCCACTACAAACAAACTCCAGACACATGCACCACTTTGTTTGTGCATCTGGCTTTATGTAGGTAGTGGGGAATTGAAGCTGGGCCAATCCAGGCTGATAGATTTAACTGCTGAGTCATCTCCCCAGCCCCTAGTTGTGAACTTTTTTGTTTTGTTAATTTGTGGCTTTTATTAACTCCTACACAATTGTTTGTCTTCTGGTTTGTTGAAGCAGTAAGTCAGACAACATTTGCCACAGTGATGCCTGTCAAAGTGGCTGGCCATCAAGATCCAAGCACCACACTCATCAGAAGGCACTCTCATAGAAGGACACTGATGCCATTTCCATCCGCCATATAGTATTTCACGGCAGCCAGTTTAACCTTCTTTCTTCATTCTTATTTTTCTTGGGCGTGGCATAAGACTTCTTCCTTTTTTAGCACCACTGCAGAGTCTCAACACAAGCTGAAGGGTAGACTCCTGAAAGTAGTAGTCAGACACAACATGCCCATCTTCCAGATGCTCACCAGCAGAGATGGGCCTTTTCTGAGCAGGAGGAATTCTTTCCTTATCCTGGATCTTGGCCTTGATACTTTCTGGAGTGTTGGAAAGTTCAACCTGGAGCATGTATGCTGTTCCCTATAAAGGTTTTTATAAAAATCTGCTTCTTGACTCTGGCTCCACTGTAGAAGGCAGATCAGAAAGGAAGTGAAAACACAGTTATGAACTTTTTTGTTATCTTCTTAAATTTATTTATTTTCAAGCAGAGAGAGAGACAGAGAGAGAGAGAGAGAGAGACAGAGAGATTGAGAATGGATAAACCAGGGTCTGTAGCCATTGCAAAGGAACTCCAGATACATGGGCCACTTTGTGCTTCTGGCTTTACATGGGTATTGGGGAATCCAACCCAGAACATCTGGCTTTCTAAGCAAGCACCTTTAACCACTGAGCAATCTCTCCAGCTCTTGTTATGAACATTTAAGTCATATATTTTACTTAGTTTTTAACCTAATATTCCTTCATGTCAGGCATAATTTTTGTGTTTTTATAGAAGTTAATCATAGGATTCAGTTAATATTATCACAACCTTTTGCCTTTCTGTCCACCTTATGACATCACGTCTGTTAAAGAAAAAATCTTTTAATGTTTTATTTATTTTGGTTATATTTTATAACATGTTACTTTTATTAGCATATAAAGAATTAGGTTTCATTATGCTGTTTTTGGACTCTCTTGCCTGCTCTTTCTTCTCCCCTTTTGCCCTGCTTTGTGTCCCATTACAACCCCCTTTCAGCCCTCATACTACGTTTTCACTTTTGTTCTCCCCAAGCCCTTTTTTAACATCACCTTTTTTCCTCCCTTGTGGTTTCCTATCTTCATTCACAGACTTTAGTCAGCCCTGTATTCATTTACATGTATATCCTTTGTAAGGCTTATTCCTAGAAACTTTACTTTTTGGAGCTATTGTGAAAGGGATATTTTTTCCCTAATTTCTTTCTCAGCAAGCTCATTGATCATATATATATAAGCTACCTTTTGTTCTGGGCTGTTGACTATGTATCCTGAAAGTTTGATGAAAGTGTTTATTAAATATAAATACTTTCCAGTAGAGTCTGTGGCATTATTTAAATATACAAAATACAACTTTTATTGGGGATACTTTCATTTCTTCCTTTTCTATTTTTATCACATTTATGCCCTTCTCTTGTCTTACTGCCCTAGCTAAGACTTTGAGTAGTGGATTAGAGTGAAGATAGCAGACACCCTCATCTCAGACCAAGTTTTAGAGGAAATGTTTTCAGTTTCTCCACATTCAGTATAACATCACCTAAATGTTTGTCACGCAGCCTCTATTATTTTGATGCATGTTATATCCTAACATTAATCATGGATCAATGCCTGTTTCTTTTATAATTATATTGCCCTCATATATAATAATAAAAAGTAGATAATGCACAACACGCTTATTGTAGGGTGGGCACTGTTTTAACTAAAGCGCTTTCATGCCAGTGTCATTTGCGCAGCAGTGCCCTCAGAGACGTAAGGAATCTCTCCACTTAAGCCACAGATACGTCAGTCATGCTCCTCAAGCTTCTATCCCTGGCTCACAGGGTAGAAAACAGTCAAATCCATATAACCCGACTCCAAACAGGCTACAAAATAAACTTCTGTGAACCCTCACAGTGAACACTCTCCACTATCCATAAATAAGGTGGATTTTGATCCAGTACTTATTAACAGTTCTTCCCATTCTTCCGTTGCTTTTACTCTTCCCTCCACATAACTTAACCTTTCTCTACTCCTACCACAGGCTGGCTTGTGTGCACTCTTCTCTATTGTACCTACTTGACACCCTGGCTCTCATCCCCAACTTCAAGTGCTTTGCAGTTATTCAGTTTCAAAGGTTTATGAATTTATGAGGATAATCTTTACATGCAAGAACACAGTTCTAAATTATTTTGCTTCCAACATTACCCACATCTTAAATGTAGAAGCCAGTCTCAAGTACGACTTTACTGTTTCATTGTTTCTCGTATACTTAGGAAGCAACTCCTTATATTGATTAATCTTTAAATATAGAAATGTTCTGGATCAAAGATCTGATCCCTTTAGTGAAAATTCATACTTTTATCTACTTACTGTATGTCTCGAATGACATCTGAAGCTATATTAGAAGGAGATTTGGATTTTCTTTTTACATGTACTTAAGTTTCTAATGTGTGTAGCTTTTGCCCACTCAGGTGTGCTGCCCGACCGACTGACTGAATTCAGACCCTGGGTTTCATGAGCTGCACCATAGATGCCCTCAACATGGTGTTTTAGGGTTTAGGACATTACAGCCATAGTTTAGGGACCAGCAAAACAGAAGTATCTGAATTCCTATCCCTACAGCTGCCCTCATGACAAGCCAAACCTCGTGGCTCCTGTCAAAGGCCTTTTGGTGGTTTGCTAAATTCCAGTAACTATTCCTCCATTTATATCCTCCATACTAGTTGATGAGGCCAACTCTGGGGCGGGGGGGGTCATCATAGTTTTTCTTCACTCTTCCACACTGTCTTGATTATAGCAATAATTAAACTGTTAAACTATTGTGAATCACAGATTTTATATTGGTATCGTCCCTACAGAACAGTGACAGATAAAATAATAGGTATTGTGGGTTGTGGTAATCATTACAGCAATGATTTCCTAGTGAGATATTGGAGTTGGAATGAACAAACATGATATGGACATTAGAACATCGTTGGTGAATTCACTAAGAAAACAAGGCTATCTTACTAAACGTAATGTGGTAGTCTTGTAGCAGAAGTCTTGGGGTTCCTTGCCAATATACCAATATATGGCAACACAGCAATAAATTTGGGGTATCCCTGATTTGTTATCTTATGAGTTTAAAGAATTAAAAGCGATAGACCAGAGGGTAATGTTCAGAGAGACCTTATTAGATTGAGAGAAGGACAGAGGAGGAAGCACAGAGAGCTCTAATGGAGCTAAGGTGAGTCTGAGAGACAGCTGATTGGTCTGGACTCCAGGCTGACTCAGGAAGAGATCAGCTCACCTGAGCGCGGAGTGTGAGAGAGCCGATTGGTTTGAACTTGGGACAAAAAAAAAAAATTAAAAAAAAAAACTATTAGGTGGCTGGAGAGATTGCTTAGCTATTAAGGCAGTTGCCTACAAAACCAAAGGACCCAGGTTTGATTCCTCAAGACCCACGTAAGCCAGATGCACAAGGTGGTGCATGTGTCTGGAGATTCTTTGCAGTGGCTGGAGGTCCTGGCCTGCCCATAGTCTCTCTCTATCTGCCTCTTTCTCTCTATCTCTCTCTCAAATAAATAAATTAAAATAAGAATAATAATTTAAAAACTATAAGGGCATTGGTGGTTCATGATTCGACTTTAAATCATAGAATGAAGAAAATGGGTGGACATAAGTAAAGCAGATACTATGAGCTCCCAATTGTCTCACATCTTCCTTGCTGCAGGAAGACACCCCCATCTGCCCCATACTGCTATATTCTGTTAGGCCTGTCAGCACATCAAGAGCTGGCATTCAAACAATGCTTAATGACTGTATTTAGAAAACAGTTCAACGAATTACCCTTATCTACAGGATCTATTAGGTAAGGAGATTTCATATAACAAATAATTTGTAGGATCTTGCCACTTAGCATGGTCTTACAGATCATTACAAGAGCAGGGTATGACAGTGCTATAATATTAAATAAAATAAAAATAAGATGACACCTGCCACATTCATTTGGCCTATTCTCTTTGTATTTAGAATTATTTTTTCTCTGTGCATTTGGGTGGTCTAACAATTTGTGTGATGGGTTCACAGAAGACATGCCTTAGTAAGAGTTATAATTATTTTCATAATTCATTTAAATGCATCTCAAAACAACATCTACTACTAATAAATACTTCAATATGTATGGTAAGGATTAGGATAATATACAAGGTACAATATTAATTTTCTCTACATAACATTAAGTTGTACTTTTTGAAACATATTCATTGTTATATATGTTATTAAGCATGCATTCATATCTACTTGAGGAGATCCTGCCTCAAAAATATAAAACGGGGAGCTTGGAAAATGGCTCAGCCATTAGTGATGTTTGCATAAGCTGCCAGCCTGAGTTTGAATTCTCAGTACTGAGGCAAAGACAGATGCACAGTGGTGCATGCATCGGTCATGCCAACTCCTCTAAGGCACTTGGAGATGGAGGCAGGAGAACATGGAAGCTTGTGGATCAGCCAGACTGGCCTACATTAAGCAACGTGGCAAAAACAATGTCAAGGGAGACCTTAAGTAGGGTGCAGTGAGAGGGCAAACACCCTGAGTTTGTCATCCAAACTCCACATGTAAACCATGGCACATAAGTGTGCATACCCCCTGCCCACACATACATCACACACACCCACACATATATACAGATACACACAAGAAGTAATTGAACAGATGATATTATTAAAGGGTGGGGCTACCTGAATCAGTTCCAGGGACGTTCTCCTGAGGGACTTTGAAGTAAGACGATGGACTAGAAATTGTCTCAGTATGAGCCAGGCAATAGGAAAAACAGAGGCAAAACTTTGTGGCACAATTACACAATGTAATTTTGCGCAACAATAAAGAAAAATGAAACTATGCCATTTATAGGAAAATGAATAGAACTGGAAATCATTATGCTACTTATGTGAAATAAACCTGACTCAGACAAATAGCACATGCTTCTCTCATACATGAAATCTAAAAAAAAAAATTAAAATAAAATCTAGATTTTAAACCATATACATACAAACATATGTGTATATATGTGTATATGTTTATGTATATATACATATGTGTATGAATTTATGAAATATCCTGTGAACATATGTCACGGAAAAAAGGAATCACGGGAGGAAGAAATGAAAGGAAGGAGGAAAGGGAGATGAATGGGCTGCATGTGACATGATCGTAAAGGGGTTATCTGGAAGAAAGAGGATGGCTAGCCAGTGGGGGAGGGGGCAGGGAGCACAGAGAAGGGCATCAGTGGAAGGGGATAAATTAGAACAAAATATAATGTCATATATATATAAATTATATATAATATATAATTATATATATATATCAATTAATTGTTTTGTATGCTAACCTTGAAATTAATTTAAAAATGGGGGCTGGTGAGATGGTTTATTGGTTAAGGTATTTGCCTATGAATCCTAAAGACCTAGGTTAATCTCCCCAGGACCCACGTCAGCCAGATGCACATGGTGGCACATGTGTCTGGAGTTTCTTAGTAGTGTCTAGAGGCCCTGTTATGCCCATTCTCTCCCTGTGTTCCTCTCTTTTTCTCTGTCATAAATAAATAACAAAATAAATAAAATATTAATTAAAATGAAAATAGGTGTTGAATAAGGGAAAGATAGGTATATATAAGGAGGAAGGCTATGAACAGCGGTAGAATTTGAAGGGGAAATATGTAACACTGTTTCAGTGTTTGATAAAGCGTAAATCTAGAAGTACAAAGGTCGCTTTCACGAGGGCTGTAGACGTAGTTTAGTAAACGGCTTCTGAGTTGGTCATTATAGAGCTTTGATTATGTAAGTGTTGAGAAATCACACGGCTCTAGGGCTGGTGATGAAATGTATGCAAAGACATATTTCAGTGTGACGGCTGTGGCTGTAGTGATGGGATGAACTCATGGTGAGTCTGGAGAAGATGATGGGGAAAGTACAGGCATATGGACAGGGAGGTTGGGAGAGGCCAGCAGAAGTGGGATTTCCCTCTGGGGAGGTTATAATGCTGTCTACTCGTCCGCAGAGAAGACCCCCCTTTTGCATAGCTCCGTGCTTCCAAAGTGAGACGAATTAAATTTAGATTGGCAGATTTAACATTCATGAAATGTAACAGTTCAAAGAGCTCCTGGTTGCCCTACAGATTTCTGTTCTTCTGTGGATGGAGATTGGCAGGGCATGGGGTGAAGGCAGAGGTAAGAGACCTTGAACAGCACCCCAGGGGACTGGCAACCTGTGGAAGAGGAGGTGGTCAGATGTTAAAGGAAGTCTTCAGAGATGGGGGAGATTTGCAAAGGAACATGATCAATGTGGATCTTGCATGGTAAGTAGGAGAGCGTGGGATGGCGGCAAGGAGTTAAGATTGAGAATCTCAGTGTGACTGAGTAGAGGTAGGAGGAAGGAGAGGGTGGGTGTTGACACATCTCTCTCACAGCTTCATGCTAGGAGCTAATTACATCTCAACTTTTGCCATTCAATTTAGTGCAATAAATTTTAATTGCTAGGCAAACCTCCTCAGTCCACATTTTTCTTTTTAGCAACACTAAACGTCTCATACATGAAATGCTTATCATCTTAAAATAGTTAATGTGTGAAGTAGAAGCTTATGCAATTTTCTTATTTGAGGGAAAAAAATACCTGAGAGGTTAGGGAAATTAAACAACAGATTTAGATTTTTGAAAGCAGTGCTTAAAATTTTTGCTTTTTTTCACACTTACCTATGGCACTCCACCAAATGTAATGTAGTCAATTAAAATTTCATTTATCTAAAAATTCTATTACATGGAATAAAAATATATTGAGCTTCATATTTTGTTAAACCAAACCCTGAATGCACATTACTTGGAAGCAATGGAATGTAATAGAGTACACCAGATTTCTAGGCTAAAGATACAAACAAATCTAGTTTATTTTTCATGTAGAAATAAATCTGCATAATACAAAAGGGACAGAATGATTCTGTGTTAAGTAAATGGTTCCATAGGATAACATATGGCACTTTATAATCACTGTATTTTAATTACGGATGTCAATAACAGATTTTAGTCCTTTGTGTTTTCAAAATATATTTTGCTGGTTTCATCCTTTGTTTTTAAATTTTTAAATTTTATTTTATTTATTTGAGAGAGAAAGAGAGAGAAAGAATGGGCATGACAGGGCCTCCAGCCACTTCAAACAAACTCCAGACACATGTGCCACATTATGCATTTGGCTTACGTGGGCTCTGGTGAGTCAAACCTGGGTCCTTGGGCTTTGCAGGCATGCGCCTTAACTGTTAAACCCTGACACTTTTCTGACCATTAGTCAGTAGAGGAAATGGAGGATAATGATGGGCACTTGGGTGGCATGTGCTACTGTTGTGTGACTATTTTAGTGCTGAGGATGAAGCCACATGGGTGGTTTAAAAGTTTTCTGGTACCAACAGTGGCAACAATTTTGGTGTTTTCTTTAAAACAAAAATGCTTTTTGAAAGTACAAAACTGTACACAGAACTGGAAAAGTTGAATGTCGCTGAGAACCTTAAACTTACCTTTGTAAACTGTCTCCAAGCCTAAACTGAAGTTTCTAGAACAAAGAAGAACCATACTTGTGTTAAAAATTCTGCAAGCCCATGTGACTGAAATTTGTGATTACGCAAAGTTGAAATCTTCAGGCCAGAGCCAAATTCTCTTGGGCTATTTTTAGTCTCTTTGAAAGCTACTTATTGCCCCCTCTGTGTCTGGCTTTTTTTTTTTTTTTTGTATGAAAACATTCAGAATATTTTTTTAGTTGATCTTTAGCTTTCACTGGTGCACAGGCTGAGAATGACACCAGAGAACATCTGAAACCTCGAACACAGGGTTCCTCATGTTGCTGTAACATGCTCCCTGTGCAATGTGTTTGTTCAATGCCTCAATTTAATTCCTTTGTTCTTGCGGTGGTTTGGTTGAGATGTCCCCGGGATGCTCTTGAGTTTTGCATATTTGTTCCCCTGCTGGTGGCAATATGGGAAGTAGAGTCTTGTTGGCGGAGGTATATCACGGTGTACGCCTTGAGGTTTATTAAGCCCAGCTTGCCACTGCCAGCCTGCTCACTTGGACTACTTCTGCCCAGATCTGTGACAGCTTCCTATTCATGCCACCCTTTCTCTGTCATCACGAAGCTTCCCCTGGAGACTGTTAGGCAAAGGGAACTGTTGGAAACTGGTGGTGTTCTGTTTTTGTTCCAGCAATGACAAGGCACTTACAACAGTTCTGTGGCTTAGAAAATCTCATGTAATCACTTCCACTGTGGATCACGTCATTAAAGGCAACCAGAATCCATGTTTCTAGGCAATGGCCAGTCATATTTGGCTTCAGAATATATTATGTCTTATCTTAATCCCTTTGAAATGAGAAATGAGAGCTGGCTTTTTTTTTTTTTTTTTTTTTTTACATAGACAATGTCGGTGATTGTTACAGACAATGGACTTTGGAAAACAGGACTTGTCCTGTGCTCCAACAACTGAGGTAGCTTTCCCAGCTCTTGGAAGTTAGAACACTGAAGCTAAGAAATGCAGCCTCTTGCAGTCATTTAGATGGTGTCTCCTTCTGTCCAAAGCTTCCATTCTTGTTTGGGTGTTGGGACTGTCATGGTACAACCTAAGGAATGAGGACGACTGGTTTCTGAGTGTTGACTCTGGCTGCTTCCTGCATTCCCTCCCCTCCTTTGTCTTTATTTCTTAAAGTCTTTTCTAAATGGGAGCATCTAACTAGAAGGAAACTAGTGCAGTAATTATTCCCAGACTTGTAGATACTACAGAAGCCTGATCTCATAATCAATTTACATGCACAGCCATTTTTAATTTAAATGTTAATATCCTTACATTTTTGCATAAAAAAGAAAAACCTGTGATGCTATTGAGATGTAAATTAAGAAGTCTACTTATAATGTTTCACTGGAACTTCCCTTAGTACAGAAGTCTGGGCTTCCTGCTGACTTCTTGCTTTGATAATCTCGTGTATCATTTAATTTTGTTGGTTTTGGTCTCTTGTTTGGGGCAGGCTTGGCAGCCAAAATACAATTAAGTAGATTCTTTTCATATGCAAATATTTGTGTGATTATTAAATCAAGCAATAATATTTATTCTGTAAAAATGTATAATTTGAAAAGTTGGAAATTAATGGCAGAGTTTTATACCTCTGTCTCTCTGAATAAATGAGTTTTTAAATATAATGCTACCAATTCATAAAGATAATTTTGTCTTCAAATCATTCTAGCTTATATCTGCTTGCTGAAGTTTCATGTGATAATTAATGAAAATGCAAGGGGCATTCACTCTGTGGTGGTTAAAGTGCCCATACATATTACAATGTGTGTTAACACAAAACAAAATACAATTCTGTAATATTGTTGGCCTGAAAATTATGAGTAGGTTTTGAATTAGGTAAAACATCAAATAAGAAAAATTCAAGCAGAAACAAAAATTTGGGGGGATTTAGTTGAACTTGAAATGTGACACTATTGTTTTTTACTTTAGCTTTCCTGTTTTTCTTCTCCACCAGCAAAATAATATTTTCATATGTTATCGTCATTTTAAATTATGATGAGCTGGATGTTGTTGCACACACCTTTAATCTCAGCACTCAGAAAGCAGAGGTAGGAGGGTCACTGTGAGTCTGAGGCCACCCTGAGACTACATAGTGAATTCCAGGTCAGCCTGGACTAGTGAGTGAGACTCTGCCTTGAAAAAAATATATATATGATGAAATGTGACCTCTTTTCCTCATTTCCTTTTTCGGTTCGTTTTCTACTTACTCCTGCTTTCCCTGTTTGATCATAAGCAATTATTCTAAAGTGTTTGATCTTCATCCTGATATTTATCTGTATCCTTGAAAAACTGGGTTTCCTTTGGTGTGTATATTTTTGAAACTGCTTTTGTGCATTTATACAATTTACAAAAAAATTACAAAAAAATTTCAAAAACTTAAAAAGAACTTGGATTTATAGCTCTTAGCATGTTATCATTTCTGTCACTCTCTCAACCTCTTCAACACTTACCCCCCCTTTATGTTTGTGTATAATTTTTTTTGCAGATGTGTGTGTGTGTGGTATCCATTTATGTGTGTAAACTCATATCCGTATGCATGAGAGTACACGTGTGCACAGGTACACACGGAGGCCAGAAGCCAGATTTGGATGTCTTCCTCAATCACCCCACCTGGTTTTTGGCACAGGGTCTCTCTAGCTGAACCTGGAGCTCAACAATTAGAGCAGAACAGCCATCTAGTAAACCCTGGACTCTGTGCCTCCCCAGAGTTGGGACTGATTACAAGTGGCTGCTACCATTCCAAGCGTTTCTGTGGGTGGGTGCTTGGAACTTGGGTCCTCATACTTATGGATCAGGCATTTTACCAACCAAACTACCCCCCCACCCTGCTTATTTAATTTATTATTACCTCAATTATTTGCCACAAAAATCAGTTGCAGACTTATCACCCTTTTGCCTTATACATATTTAGCTTGAACCTCCTAGTCATTACCTACGCCAGCACATCTGTATGAGCCTAACAGCCTTTCCTCACTAAGACCATTAATACCATTTAATATCAACTAATCTGCTATCCACAAACCAATCATGACCAAAAGACCTATCTTCAGTTTTCTTTTTTTTTCAATTGATGATCCAGACTCAACTTTGCCTTTGGTTATGTTTGGTTCTCTGGCTTTCTGTGGTGGTTTGAATCAGATGCCCCCCACAAACTCATGTGTTCTGAATGCTGATGGCAATTTGGAGGTGGAGCCTTGCTAGAGAAGGTATGTTGTTGGGGTCAGCCTTAAGGGGGTTATAGCCAGCTTCCCCTTGCCAGAGTTTGGCTTACTCTACTGCTACTGTCTTCCACCTGCACTGCCAGAGATGATGTTCAGCCTCAGCTCGTGCCATGCTTTCTCCTTGTATCATGAAGCTTCCCCTTGAGACTGTAAGGAAAATATATATATATATATATATATATATATATATATATACATATACATATACACACATATCTTGCCTCTCATCAGATGCTTGCTGTGAGCTTTGTCCCAGCAGTGAGAAGGTATCTACAACACTTGCTTCTATGTGCTTTGAGCATGATCTTTAGTACTTGTTGAAGCACGTTCCTATTTACTGGTTCCATGAGTGTGACTTGCTAGTATTTATTTGTATTTCCTGTGTCCTAGACGTAGAATCGGCCATTTCCCCACAGAGCCCTGGTTTCTTCTCCTGAAGGGTAAGTCTGGCGGTAGCAGGGTGGAAACTTTCTGCCACACTGTTGCCCAGGGTAGCCTGAGGAGTTCCTGTCATTTTCTAGGAAACTGTACTCATGCAAATCTGGACTCTTCACTTCCCAGAAGAAAAGAATTTCAAAACAATTCAGTATCTTACTGCAAACCAGAATTGCTATATTTTTTTGGTTAGACATGCTGACCAGGGAACCCCCGAAATTCTCCTGTCTCCAACCCCCACACAGGATTAGAGTTATAGGTATGAATGGACACATCTAGCTTTTATGAGGGTGCTTGGGAAAGAAATCAGGCCCTCACAGGGCAGAGGCTATAGGTATGGGTGGCCACGCCTAGTTTTTATGTAGGGCTCTTGGGATGGAACTCAGGCCCTACCAGGCTCTCGTGCTTGGGGAACGAGTGGTCTTACATGCTGAGCCATCTCTCAGCCTCTTAGGATATCTTCCTTGCAATTAAAGTCAATAGCATTGCTTATGATACTGCCAGAAAATGTCCAGGAGAGGACTGGCGAAGATCCGCTTGTTGTCATAGTCTTTTACACTAAGGCCTTAAGCAAGTCTGTTTTATCGTTATTTGTCCATGAGTCAGCAACCTTAGTGAAGTAGCAAGTGTTGCTAACTATACTGGATTCTCAGCTGCTGAGAGGCTCCTTTAATTAAACACTCCCTTCTCGTTTCCTCATAATTCCATCTGTCATTCTATTCTGCCTCAGGTTGAAAACGTGGTTACTTGGTTTTCTCCACAGTTCCTGCAATGTTCCTGTGAACAAAACGGAGACATACCGTATTTACAACTTATGAATTTATACAAGCACATGTAAACTAAAGTTCAGCACTAAGTTATTTCTCACAGTCTTTCCTTACAGATTTATACCTTACTTTCTTTTCTCAGCACAACCTTCATTCCGACAACAGCATATGTTTTTTCTGTTTGCTCAGTAACATAATATACAAACGTTTTCAAAATTAGGACTGTAAAATCATCAGTAAGAAACCAATGCAGTTCAATCTTTCTTTGAAATGTGAGGTGCCCCATCCAAGTGCAGCCATTAGAATATGCCGATTATACCATTTGCTAAAGGGGAAAAAATAAGTATAACGGTTCTCATCTCAAAGAGAGTGAGAAAGTTTATTCTGGAGCCAAATATGTGTAATATGGTCTGCGAACACACATTTAGTCACCCCAAGTTCTGTGTTCCGACGTGTTCACAATTTCATGAGGCTTTTGTAGTCACAGAACAAAGGGTGTTCATAAATCAAGGCGTCCTCCAAATACACTGGTGGAAACATCAGGTAGGTAGGTTACAGATAAGCCACGTGATGACCATTCTTAGCTTTCAGGTTGGTGGGAACCAGGAGGTCTGTTCATACATTTCAAAAGGATTGAATTAATAGTTATAGTCTAAGCCTAACCGGAGGTAGACAATAAATGGCCATTACAGGGCTAAAGATGGCCCATGGCAATGAGCCTTGTGAGACATGTGGAGGTCTGAGTCAGTGAACTTCGGGTTGTTTTCTATAAACAACTGTTGGTGTGCATCTATGCATAGTGTTTGATTATGATAAAGACCTGTTTGTTTTGTAATTATGATCATATTACAGTCATGACAATGTAGGTGTTTTGCTGAATTCATCCAGGCTGTCGTTTCTTCTTCTGGGGTGTATCCCAAACCATGCCCTCATTCCTCCTTATTTAACTTTTCCTGAGACATAGACAAATGGATGACCTTAAACTGCTGATGTGCATAGAAAGCTGCATTAAGGGGCCAGTCGTGTCACTTGATGAAGTTCTGGGAATTACTCTGGAATACAAACTCAGAGGCAGGCTCACTAAACACTGGAGTATAGATACTTAATTTGACCTCCAGGTTATTTTCTGTACATGTGCTCATATACCTTCTCACCTTTTGGGGGGATAATTAATTTTATGTAAAGAGGACCTTGTTATTAGCAGCAAGAAGTCATTCTTTAATATGGGACCAATGGTAAGGACTCAAATATGAGGTACTTTCCTCTTGCCTTACAGAAGTTTGTTAGAGAAACTAAGAGAATTTTAGTCTGCCTTTAAAATATGCTATTTTCTTCTGAATGTTGGATAGTAATTAAAACTTTTAAAATATTCTATGATACAGTCTCATCAACAAGTTTATATTACTTCCCCTTTATTATTTCAGCAATACAAAATAAGAATGAAATTGGGAAAAAAAGGTTATAAAGATTCCTGCTAAATATTTCCAGGGATATGTAAATCAAACTTTTAAATTAAGTACACATAATATCTTCTTCAAACAGTTATTATCATAATAGAATTAATATTTTAAATGTGTACGTTGTTATTATATTCTCACAGTTCTAATATTTTGACTCTTAAAAATTTAATACATTATTGTGTTTTTAATTGAGGAAAAAAGTTTTGGAGTAGAAACTTAATAAACCAAGCTGTGTATCAGTCACTTTCTCATTACTGGAACACAATTCCGACCAGAAGTAACATAGAGAAGGAAAAATTTTATTTTGTGTTGCGGTCAGCTTTTCCTTGCTGGACAAACACCTGACCAGAAACAGCTTATTGGAGGAAAGAGTTTATTTCAGGCTTACATAATCCAGGCCAACACCATCAAAGGCAGAAGAAACCGACTCATTTCCATAGAACATTCCAGAGAGACAACACCAAACACCAAAACCCACAGGTAGCCAGAGCTCCAAACTGCTTTCCACATGCCTTAGGGCTGGCCTCAAGATCTTCCCCCAACACACTTTAGGGCTGGACTACAAGATCTGCCCCCAGTGGTTACTCTCCCACCCTGTAGCAGGGATCTGCCCACTTGGACTCAAGTTAGTTCAAGTTCAGTAAAACACCTGAGTGTATGTTCTGTGTTGGCAGCATATGTGTGTTCAGCAATAGGGTCTTACCTTTTTCTTCAGGTGCATAATCAGGTGCGTTCACAGAAGCCAGTCTTGTTTTGGGGACCACATACATCTGTCCGAGCAACAGCTCAATGTTGGTAGCACCTCTTTCTGGTACTGGGAGTTATAGGTCAGAGTCAAAACTTTTTAAGGATAGGCTACATCCCAGCCTCTCCAGGTCTCTTCTTTTGGGTTGTTCCCATAAACTCATGCTGAGGGTTATTCTTTTAGTCTACTTCCAAGGAGAAAGGTTTCTATGGTACCAGCTCATTTTGGGTTTAGTTTTGTCTTTATTTACCACCAATCTCCTCATCTACTCCCCCCATACCTTTACATCTCTATTATCTGGACCTTAAATTGCCTATCTGATATACCAGCAACTCAAGCTGATCCAGGTTAGGAACTGCAGACAAGGGAGAACATGTGGCATTTGTCTTTCTGTGATTGTATGGGTTCACTGAGTATGATCTACTCTAAGTTCATCCATCTTTCTACAAATGTCACCGTATCATTTTTTTTTCTTACTGCTGAGTAGAATTCCACTGTGAAAATGTACCACAACTTTGTTATCCATCTGTCCAGTAATTCCAGTTCTTAGCTATTATGAATTGGGCAACTATGAATAAGGTTAAGCAAGTAACTCTGTAGTGAAACATGGAGTATTTATGGTAAATGCCCAATAAGGGAGTAACTGTGTCTGTTTGTACTATATTCATCTTTTTCAGGAATCTCCATATTGATTCCCACAGTGGTTGTACAACCTTGCATTCCCACCAACAGTGAATGAGGGTTCCTCTTTCCTCATATCCTCACTAACATTTGCTGTTGTTTGGTTTCTTAAAGATTACCATCATTTCTGGAGTAATGCAGAATCTCAAAGTTGTTTTCATTTGCATTTCCCTAATGGTTAAGGATGTTCAATGCTTTTTTAAGTGTGTATTAGCCATTTGTATTTCTTCCTCTGAGAACTCCCCATTCAGTTCTTGGCCTCAGTATTTTGAGTGGGTTGTTTGATTTTTTTTTATTGTTTAGATTTTTGAGTTCTTTATAGATTCTAGATGTTAGGCCTCTGCTGGTGGTATAGCGGGTGAAAAGTAACATTAATGAAAGTACATATAAAAGGGGCATAACAGATTGACCATACAATTTTTCAGTTACTTACAAGAGCTGTGATGGTTGTACACAGTCACATCATTTTATCTTTTACATAAAACAAAGCAGTTTCAGTGTATGAGTGTACACTGTAAAGCTAGAACAGAGATCAGCATTAGGCCAGGTAATGCTGTGAAGAGAAGATACTGACCTGAAAGGCAGAAGACTAACCAGAGTTAAAACCAAATCACAATGGGAGAGGATTACTTAAAAGTTTTGCACCTCTGAGGCTGGAGAGATAGCTTAGCTAAGGCACTTGCCTGAGAAGTCTAAGGACCCAGGTTCAAATCCCCAGTACCCATGTAAGCCAGATGCACATGTTGGTACATGTGTCTGGAGTTTGTTTGCAGTGGCGAGAGTCCCGGGAGTGCTTATTCTCTCTCCCTCTCAAATAAATAAATAAAAATAAAATAAGGAAAAGAAAAAAAACTGTTTGCATCTTTCACATACTCAGTACATGAAAGTCTCAGATCATTCCATGGTTAGTTGAGGAATCCCAGGGGAGGCAAAACTCTCACATGGAAATTAATTGAAAGCAATTTTAATTACAATGTCCCTTCACTTGTTACTGAGGAGAGCAGCCAGAAGCATGTGAAAAGACTGGTAAACCACATTCTGCTAATGTTCAGTGTCTCAGTGTAAGTTTGATATCTCAGCACTTCATGTTGCCTAAGGTGGAAATGCCAGCCATGAACCAAATGGCAGGACAATATACCTCACAAGCTCAGAGAAAAAGGAGACCTCCCAAGTACTTAATTATTGATGGAGACACTCAAGAAGCTCAGGCCAACATGGTTTAGCTAATATTTTTCATTAGTTTCCCTGGATTAAAGAATCTTCCTTTTACTAATTATAGAGACTATTTACTACACATTTTCTTGTTTCTCCTATGTGCATAGCCTTTATCATGAAGGGACAATGATGGAGTTTCATTATTTACCAGGTCTCGCAGCAATTTTATATGTTGTTCCAACTTGACCGTGACTCAATGACTAGGTGTTGAACAGATGTCATCCTGGGTATGATTGTGTGAATGGGATGGACACTGGAATATGTAGACTGAGTAGAAGAAATTGTCTTCCTTTGTTGTCATGGTTATTCTCTGGCCATCAACTTGACAAGACTTAGAATCACCATTGAAACACATCTCATGTCGGGTCTGATAGGATTTCTCTACAATAGGTTAATTGAGGTGGGCAGATCCACAGTCACTTTGGATGGCGCCATTCCATGGACTGGGAGTCCTGGACTGTACCGAAATGAGAAAGCTAGCAGGGCACTAGCATTTCATCGCTCTCTGTCTCCTCCTGAGTGATGTGAAGACGTGACATTGGTTTCTTGCTCCTGCCATGCTCTTTTCACCATGATGAGCTTCCTCTAGAAATTTGTAAGCTAGAAACAGACCATTTTCTTTCTTAAACTGCTTCTGGTCGTGCATTTTGTCCCAGCAATGAGAAAGCTCCTGAGACCCTAGTGGTGGTCAGCTTTGTGGCATCAATTGCAAACCTCAGTAGAATAAAAAGGTGGGGCATTCCTAAAAGCTGAGAGAGACTTCCTCTGACACCATTGCCATGAGAGGGACCCCCAATTCCTGCTGCCTGTGGGCTTCAGCTTACATACCTGCTCTTCCTATGTCTCCAGTCTTCTCGTTTGGGCACTGTATATAGCACCACCTGCATCAACACTTTCTCAGGATGTCATACTCATACTGAAACTGTTTTTGGCCACTCTGAGTCTCTAGCTGCTGAAATTTCCCAGTCTTCATAGTCATTTAAATGATCTTATAATAAATCTCTTTCCATATATGTACATCTAGAGTTCTGTGTCTTTGGATAAGTTTGATTAAAACTCCAGGTATTAGTGGTTGGATTTAGGAAAGAGAAATTAGAAGGTAGTCAAGTCCTGAGCACTTTCAAAACAGTTAGAATTACTGAATAACTACATAGGTTGAAAGAAAATTTAAATATATATGTTTAAGGAAATCTGTTTTTGTAATACTTTGTTCAACTGTCTGTGTGTGTGCTTTTGAGCAGATAATATTTCTGTATAATTCTGTTTTTATGACTGATGAGTATGCCTTAATATAAAGGAAATATCATATATTCCCTGCAAGGAACTATGTGTATTCCATACTGGTTACTTAAGTCTTCTAGTGCTGTCTAAATTTCCAAAGGTTTGAACTTGATAACAACTTTCTAATCTTTGTAGTGACACAGTAATACACCAATAAAAATTCAGGCCTCATGCTGTTTTTATAAGAGAGATAATTTTAATTTACCTTTGAAAAGCATATGTCAAAAGAAAGAATAAGGATATAAAAATAGATGGAAAGTATCTTCAGAATTCTGTAAAACAGAAGTTCTATGATACAGTTCCCACTTCTAACATTAGCCTACTGTATAACCTCAGATAATAATTCACTCCTCTCTTTTTGATCTTGAGGTTTAACTATTTAAAGTTTTCTTTGCTATCCAAAAGGTGGATTAAACCACTTCCTTATTTGGAATTATTTTTTCTGCTTACTTACTTTTATAACTAGACATCTCTCTTTCTCATAAGGCCATGTCTGTGTAGGAATGGGAGGTTTAGGGGCGAGTCTTCACTTTCTTGCCTCCGGTGGTAGAGTCCAGCTCAACTTGGAAGTATCAGATAAGCTGGTTGAACTAAAGTGGGTGCTCACGTCTGTTTAAACCTTAATGATCTGTCACGTACTGCCATGACTGACAAGATACGTGAATTTTCTCATTTCCTGTTGCTTCTTTGGAGGTGGTTCTCCCTTGGATTGCTGGTGGATGAGAGTTGAATGTGCTTTCCAACTCTGTTTTGCTTTGATTATCTTTTTGGCATGGGTGGAATAGTCAGAATATGATTAATGAAATATTTTTTCATATGTAAATATCACACTGATTATCATCCCAGACTTCACTGGGTATCACAAAGAACAAATCTTTTCAACATGAAGTTTCAAAGATTAGATAAAATTACCATGACTTTCAGATTTCTAGTGTTCTTTCCAGGGGACCACCCTATCTCTTTATGTTTCCTTTCTCTTTCAGTTAGTTACTTTTCTTAGTAAGAGAACTCTTTACCAAGTGTTGACCCTTGCAGCTTCCCTGCCTGTGCATACCATCATCAGAATAGATGGATCTACTCCTCACAGAATTTCTAGTTGCCCTGCCAAGTGATATTTTTCTGCTTCTTTGAGATCTCACATTCAAATATTTTGATTTTGAATAATAGCAAGGCATAGTTTAAGAATAAAGGAAGGGTGCGGAGTTTTTATCAGTAGCTGCTGACACTATCAGGACTGATCAGAACTGAGCATAATGAGTTCTGACTTCCCCGAACAGAAGGAAGCCTGGAAAGTGCACTGGTTCTCCTCCGAGAGGTAAGCACTATTCTGTGTCTGCTATAGGTTTCACTTAATTTACAGTAAACTTGTCCATAAATGTCTTGTTACTGCATATATTTTATTCGTTGGGAAATTGTGGCAGTTTGAATGTATGCTTCCCCGCCTAGACTCAGGTGTTTTATTAAAGCTTGTAACTAAGCTGGGTGTGGTGGCACACGCCTTTCATCCCAGCACTTGGGAGGCAGAGGTAGCAGGATTGCCGTGAGTTCGAGGCCACCCTAAGACTACCCAGTCAGTTCCAGGTCAGCCTGGTCTAGAGTGAGACCCTACCTCAAAAAACAAAAAAAAAAAAAAAGAAAGAAAGAAAGAAAGAAAAAATAAAGCTTGTAAGTTTGGTCTCCAGAAGCCTGGCTGAAGGAGGTATCACTGGGGGTGGATCCTCGGATCCAGCCTGAAGGTGTATTTGGGGGTGAACATGAGCGCAGACTGAGTTCAGGCGGGGTTCTACTTGACAGTGTGTGCTTGCTGATTTATGGGATTTGCTGGCTGGTGGTGGTCTCTCTCTCTCTCTCTTTCTCTGCTTGGATTTAAGAATGGGAGCCAGCTTCTTCCACCACTGATAGAACTTCTCCTAGATCTGTTAGCTTTAGATAGAGCTTCCTCCCAGAAAACAGCATCTGGTTGAATGTTCATAGCAGCAGCATGAAACTATCCGTTGCAGAAATGGAGTCAGAGAGAGATTTGGCTAAGTGAGTTCAAAGTCTGCCCAAATGACAATTTAGAAAACGACCACAAAGGAATAAGAAATGTGATTATAAGAATGACTTCACAACTGTGTGCAGGTATGTGACACTTCTGCATAGAAGCCAAGCAAATCAGTCCCATCCACATGCTACTGTCCAAGGAGACTCTTGGGGCTTCTCCTGAATGCAGTAGGTTGATCACATTGAGTGCTGCAAACCACAGTGTGTACTTGACATGGCCAAGCTGATGTCGGAGAACTAGTATAAGTTCCATATGATCTTAAGGTGCATATTAATCATGCCATCAAAAGTAGAGGAACATAGTTATTCCAAGATGGAAGTATGCATATGTTGGACAGGAATATAATTTATAGCTCTTGAAATAGTCATGTCTTTGAACTGTGATCTCAGTTGGTATTTTATCATATGTTTATTGGAAATTTGTCTTCTGTGACTCTCCCAGTAATACCATTTACCCATTATTTGATTAATTTTATTTCTGTTGTTATTGAAGAGTTTTTCTCTTTTTAATATTTTATTTTAATTTATTTGTTTGACAAAGAGAGAGAGGGAGACAAAGAGAGAGAGAGAGAGAATGGGCACACCAATGCCTCCAGCTACTGTAAACAAACTCTAGACTCATTTGTCACCTTGTGTAT
The DNA here is from genome assembly GCA_036346955.1 of Dipus sagitta. Classification (NCBI taxonomy): domain Eukaryota; kingdom Metazoa; phylum Chordata; class Mammalia; order Rodentia; family Dipodidae; genus Dipus; species Dipus sagitta. The sequence continues at coordinate 50,229,486 of CM070785.1, forward strand.
CTGGCTAATGTGGGTCCTGGGGAATCAACCCTGGGTCCTTTGGCTTTGCAGGCAAACACCTTCACCACTAAGCCATCCCTCCAGCCTTCCCTCTCTCTCTCTTTTTTAATACATCAGAAAAATATCTATATTTTTAAAATGGGAGTCATAACCTACTTAAATTTTAGGGCTACATTAAGAAATATATTCATTAATAAATGTAAGAATTTACCATGCATTTATGTGAGCTTTAAAAATATTGCCTATATGTGGTTCAGGAATCCATAGTCTATTGTCTGGCCATTTGTTTACGTTAGTAAAGTTTTATTAGGATATTGCTTATGACTACTTATTCAAAAAAACAAACTTTAGTGTTTTGACAGAGACAGTAGGTTCCATAAAACATTAATGTGTTTAACCACCTTTTCTTTTACAGAAAGGATAAACCTTCTATCTGGACTGATTATTTTATAGACATACAATGGAGTATGGGTACTCCAGTAATGTTTTGGTTACAATGGCTGAATCCTGTGCACCTGACTCTAGAATACAATGAAGGTGGGGACTGCAGAGGACTCCTCTGATCTTTCCCACCATGACATGTCTTACATAACTCCTAAGTCAATCCAATTCAACAATAAAGTCCACTGTCATAGCATACTCAACATGGGTTCAAGGTGGGTCAGGAGTCCATTAAGAACCTCATCTACATAATAACATGTCCTCTCATGGGGACTTCAGGAGCATTCTCTTTTTCCAGGTCTCAATTCCTACTAAAACCCTCTGTCAAATAACATCAAAATTAATGATTGTTTTCCTTTTTAGAATGCAAGTTTCTTGAAAACATGGCCATAGGTATTTGGGGGTTGGGATAGGGGACTCCTTACCTTATTTACTTACTAAAGTGTATTTGTGTTTTTCCTGCTTCTTAGGATCCAGACTCTTCTTCAAGTAATGGACTACATGTTTGAAACACTCACAGCTTGAAACTGGTCAAGGGATTGTAACATTTTATGGGAAGACTAATCACAGACTCTGAATCCTCTATTCATGAATGACTTTGATTGTATAAGAGTAATATCTTTATGCTCCTGTGGTGGTTTGATTCAGGTGTTCCCCATAACCTTAGGCATTCTGAATGCTAGGTTGCCAGCTGATAGAGATTTGTGAATTAATGCCTCCTGGAGGCAGTGTATTGTTGGGGGCAGGCTTATGGGTATTATAGCCAGTGTCCCCTTGCCAGTGTTTGGCACACTCTCCTGTTGCTATTGTCCACCTTATGTTGACCCAGAGGGTGATGCCCACCCTCTGCTCATGCCATTGTTTTCCCTGCCATCATGGAGCTTCTCCTCAAGTCTGCAAGCCAAAATAAATCCTTTCTTCCAAAAGCTGCTCTTGGTCAGGTGATTTCTGCCAACAATTCAAGCCTGACTGCAACAGCTCCCTTGGAAAAGTCCCCTTCTATTCGTATAATTCCTGTGACTCAGGTTTCTGTCACAAGAGTTTGGTTTCTTGTTATCATAACTGGACCCATGTAGGTGAAGACACTTCTCCCGTCCTGTATTATTTTTAGATATTTTTTAATTCCTATTTTAGCAATTTCTGGCCTGAAGAAGCTAGCTACCCCTTTTCAGGAATGCTGGTAGTCCACATTGTACATTTGTGGTCAGGGAAGCATTCCTTTTGTCCTTGATACAGAGAGGGTTAGATGGATCTTTCTTGAAGGAAGGTAAGCTGGTAGATGCCTTAGTTGTATGTAACAGCATCTGTTCAGCCATCTCTCTTGTGAAACTTTGATGTCTTCCTATATAGTGTGGTCCTGTAGTGATGCTATTTCCCCTACAGTTAATGTGGACCTTCACCTCTTCTAAGCTTTGAGACCATCCAGCCATAGTACTAGAATGGTTTCTTTCCACATCCCCACTAAAGGATTAAATCCATTCACCCGGGAGTGTTCCTGTGTTGAAATGTTCAGTTATGTATCTGTATACTTTCCCATGCACAACCAGAACTTGCTAGAGAGGCAGGCAAGAAGAGCTTAGCAAGCTGGAACATCTCTTAGCTTGGGAAGTAACACGCCCCTTTTCTAACCATGCTCTTAGCAGCCTGTTGGCCACCTGGGACCCCATCCACATACATACATCAAGTCCTGTGTGCATTTGGCTCTTAACAAAGGAATAAGTTTCTCTTACCCTAATATCTATAGGTAACTCCTCCTTTGTGAACAATATCTGTTCAAATATGTTCTTAGACATGTCTAGGATCAGAACACAGAGCTCCATCTGACCTGATTTGGTTTGGGATACATGCACAATAAGGCAAACTTTGTCTCCTAAGTGATTTTTTTTAGGGAAAATACCTATTTACCATCTATGCCTAGGCATAACTAGACATACATATTATTAAAACCACATGCAGGAGCTGGGCATGGTGGCACACAACTTTAATCCCAGCACTCAGGAAGCAGAGGTAGGAGGATGACCAAGAGTTCGAGACCATCCTGAGACTACATAGTGAATTCCTGCTCAGCCTGAGATAGAGTGAGACCCTACCTTGGAAAAGCAAAAAACAAAACCAAACCAAAACAAAACAAAAGAGATGCAGTATGGGAAGGACATACAGAGTAGAGGAAAGGTTATATAACAAGAATAAATGAACTGCGTAACTCTCTGCCTATGGTACTAGGATGAGGTTCAGGTATTGGAGGACTTGCCACCTGTCACACTCTGTCCTCTGGGGGTACCCATCCTCTCTCTGATTCTCTCACTTACTCTTAGGCCTCCTCTTCTCAGTAAGCACGTATAGTTTATCTGTTCCAGAATCGAGCAAGTCCACTTGCGGATGGCCTCTCACCAGAAGCAGAAGGCACCTGGTCTTCTCTGGACCCACAGATTGAGAAATTCGGTCAGTATTCTCTGTGGTGAGGTGGGAGGCCAGAGAAATAGCACACTTAGGGTGTTGTGGTTACCTTCTTGTGGCTGGCACAAATCACCTGACCAAAAGCAGCTTGTTGGCAGGGGGAGGATTTATTTTGTCTTAGCCTTGAAGGGAAACTCCATGATGGCAGGGGAAAATGTGGCATGAGCAGAGGCTGGAAATCACCTATTGGCCAACGTCAGGTGGAGAGAACCATGAGCAAGAGAGTGTGCCAAACGCTGTCAAGGGGAAGCTGGCTATAACAATGATAAGCCCACTCCCAACAGCACACAGCCAACAAGGCTCCAACTCCACACTTGTCATGAGCTGAGGACCTCGCATTGATATTATGGGGGACACCCAGTTCAAACTACCACATAGAGACCAACCAGGAGAAACTATTTGTACCCTACTCAGCTCTACAACCCTATTTGGCAGGAAACATTTCCCACAAGGTCAATCTTCTGCCTTCTGCTTCTCTGGCAAATGAGGGTGAACAGTGCCTACAGGGAAAATTGAGGCAGACAATCTCGGGGAGTAGTTTAGCAACCCCGCTGCATCTCCATCCAGCCACAGGTACAGCCCAGTAATTTAAACAATGTAATAACTTCCCCCCTTCCCTAGTAACCACTGCTAACAACCCTTTTGTATTCAATTTCTATTCAACTATGTTCTTAGATATATCCAGGATCAGGAGCCATCTGCTCTGACTGGATTGGGTACATTAGAAATAAGAAAAACTGTGCCTTTTAACTCATCTGTCAATCAGAATAGAGAACATCATAGCTATGGCCCTTAGTCACCAGCCTCTCCATTCGTCTGGACACCATAAAAGGAAGCCTCAAACAGTAACTGTCTGTTCTTGGACATTGTGGCTCAAGGAGCCCACTGCTCTCCTGCAGAATACTTTTTCTCCCGTTTTTTTTTTTTTTTTTTTGTATCCCTGATTTACTCCATGATAAAGTTTCTTGCTGCTTTCCTTGTTTACTGTGCATATTTTCTCATTCTTCATATAAAATGTGAAGTACCTGGAAACACTGAGACAGATACCAGAGGCAACTCTTGGAAGCTGCTTTTGCTGGATAGTACTGACTCCACGCTCGGGCCCATTGGTGACTAAGAGTAGGATGAAAGACAGGTGCCTCTGCCTTCATTGTGCGCCCTTCTCCTTTATTTTAGCTTAGACTCCTGCTTGACGCTGCATTGGCATATTATTCACTCAAAGAGTGTGTGCCTCCTTAATACATGTTAAGTCTAAAAGTACAGAGGTAAGTTATTATCTCTGAACTTTCCTCTTGAGTCACTCTGAATTTTAGGAACAAAAGGACTGGTTCATAAACATTTTTTTTTTTTTTCTGAAAAAGGACAGAAGGTGTTTCCAAGCAATGGTGAACCTTCAGGAGATGTCATCACAAGAGGACTTTCATCTATGAAGAAGGAGCTATGTACTGCTGCAAATGATGTTGCAGGATTAGACTATCCCACGATATGATGGCAGCCCACAACTTACCGGACCAAGACTGAGCTGAAAAAATGATGGATAGAAATACATCTTGTCCAATTTTAATTATGCATACCTAGTGCTCCCTGATACAATTCTTTCACAATTTGTTGTTGTTGTTGTTACTTCAAGGTGTTGTCTCACCCTGGCCCAGGCTGACCTGGAATTCACTATGTAGTCTCAGGATGGCCTCAAACTCACAGCGATCCTCCTGCCTCTGACTCCCGAGTGCTGGGATTAACAGCGTGCGCCACCACATGCTGCTTCTTTCACAATTTTAACCTAAAATTCATGGCAGTGTCCTGAACACAATACAGAGACACCGGACTCCTTTATTTTTCTCTTCCTAATTCATTGACTAAATCTCTTTTTTTTTTGCATTGCTCCATCATTCATGTCTTTAACTAATGTATTGGAAGGAGAAACCAAGCTAAGCTTGTTGGGATTTGCAGATTTAGGGCTTCTGCCATAGACCTCTGCTCACATATTGATCTTCCATCCATAGATTGATTCCAGTTACACACATCTTCCTGAGCACATTTCATTCATGTCCTGTGGCTCTTCTGGTCTGTAGCCTTGTTTCCTCTGGAGAACACCAGCAGCAGATCCATTGTCAGTTATCGATCCAGTGGCCATAAGAGAGAAGATACTGATCTGGAAACAGGGAGGCTTGGAAAAGACAATTAAAAATAAGATTTCTTTCTAACCTCTTTACAAAGAGAGAAGAGGAAAAAAAAAAAGTTCTTCTATTGAACAGCATAAAACTAGAATCTGATGTGTATCATTGCAAATCTACTAAAAGGTCTTAAAGATAGAAAGAAATCTCACCTTGAAGCATTATTCATGAGCTTTAGTTCATCTTAAATTGCCTGTCAATTGGATTGGCCATCTGTGTTGTCTAATTGTTTTTATACCAAAGAAAAATAGCCCTTTTATTATTTTAATTAATTAAATAATTAATTTTTTGAGAGAGAGAGAGCCAGAGAGAGAACAGGTCGGCTAGGGCTTTTCAGCTGCTGTGAATGAACTCCAGATGTGTACGCCCCCTTGTGGGCATGTGTGACATTGCATGCTTGTGTCACTGTGCTGGCTATGTGGGACCTGGAGATTTAAATATGTGTTCATAGGCTTTGCAGGTAAGTGTCTTAAGCACTAAGCCATCACTGCAGCTTGAAAATTACCCTTTTTATATCTGTATGGCAAGAAGTGGTTTTGCCACACGGATCTTGGGGCCACTGTAGTTAGGTTTTTTCTCTTCCTAAAACATTCAGACAGGATTCTTAAGGCCCAAGGAAAGATATCACTGGGCTGCATTGCCTGGGGCCGGGGCGGGGCGGGGGGAGGAAATCTTCTTTAACTGTTAAAAGATTTACATATATTTAAAAGATTGAAAGAGCTTGAATTATCTGCTAACTTCATTAAAGGAAAGAATTAGGAAGGTCTTTTTTTAAAATATATATATTGATTTATTTTGTGAAAGTGTTGTACCCTTATATCTCCTTTCCCCCATTTTACTGAGGCTGCTCCTTAGTGGGGTTATTGTTATTCATTGTGGGGTCCTGCAGCCCTCAGTCTGTCGGGGGGGGGGGGATGTGCAGTGCCTCAGGCTAATCCCAACCACCCCAAGGCTCTTGTGCTCTTTCTGCCCCTTCTTCTGAGATACTCCCTGTGCCTTGGTAGGCACGATAGAAATCTGATTTAATGTTGAGTTCTCTGTAATCGCTGTACCTCTGTGTTGATGAGGTTTGGGTGACCACAGTGTCTGCCAGCATCTCCCAGGGGACTGGTTTTCAGTAAGACCAGAACTCACGTTGCTGCTTCCTCCACAGTGACTCCTGGGCCTTGGCAGATGTGGTAGAGGTGACCATTTCCTTACAGGCAGTCTTATTTTAACATGCGGAACTAAGTCTCTCACTTTCTATTTATACTTATGACTTAGATTTCATACTTATCTGCCAGGCCAAGTTCTTGTTATCTTACAAAAAACATGTGCACACGCACGTGTGTGTGTGAGAGTGTGTGTATGTGTGTAAAAATACTCAACAAGAAGCAGCTTAGGGAAGAAAAGGGTTTACTTTCAGCTTACACAGTTTTTAACTTTATTTTTATTTATATATTTGAGAGGGGCGCAGAGAGAGAATGGACACGCCAGGGCCTCCAGCCAGCTGCAAATGAACTCCAGACACATGCTCCCCTTGTGCATCTGGCTTATGTGGGTCCTGGAGACTCAAACCAGGAGCCTTTGGCTTTGCAGGCAAACGCCTTCCCAGCTAAGCCATCTCTCCAGCCCCACTTTTGAGCTGAAGAACATACTGGTGGGGAGAGCGCAGCAAGAGCAGTGGTTGTCCCTTTGTCCCATCAGTAGGGCGGAGAGTTGAGAGATGAAGACTGGTACTGAACTTGTTTGTCCTTTTTATATAGTCCATGGAATTATGTTATTCATAGTGTGCGTAGGTCTTCCCAACTTAATCTAAACTAGAAAATTGCTGACAGATGCTCCTGCCCCCATGGCAATTCCAAATCCTGTGCAGCTGACAAGAACAGGGTAAGCATCACAGTACCCTGCTTAGCAGGAAGCAGTGAACAATTCACCAGTCCACAAGCACCCCTGTTCTCAGGTGCATCTATGCACTCTGAGCCACGTTCAGAACCAGCAGTCCTCTTGTTCCTCCAGCTCTGTTACACATACTGCTGGCTTTGTTTGCTGACCTTGCTATCTAGGCTCTCTTTCTTTTGTCTTTAAACAGTGAACCCAGCATTCCATTGTCTTTTTTTCAAAACACATTTCCAGTAACATCCTGCAACACTAACACCCACATAACTGTTGTTTCATAAACTTTAAATTCTCAAATGAATGACGCTCCTCCATCCTGTGGCACCTCTTCTGTAGATATCCCATCACACTGCACCATGGTGAATGCCTCAAACTATTTCCAAGGTACTGTATTGCAATGGTTTATTAGCATTTAGCTCATCAGCAATTAAGAGATTGTAGTATAAAATCACATTTTAGAGTCTATGTCTCAAACCACCCCTGATAGTGTAATTTGGAGAATCAGTTCCTCCAAAGCAGACTATGAGATAGAAATTGCCCAGAAGGAAAATTTTATTGGAGACTGGTGTTATAACTGATAACAATGGGATCACATCTTTGTGAGTGTGAATCCCAAACAGTCAAGGCCAAGAAATAAAACAGATTTATTTTCTGCAGGAGGTAAAAAGAATATCACAGTTGTTTCCAAGCACTACTTTCCTCAAACAAAATATGGACATTTTATTTGGTAAATATGTGTGTGTGTGTGTGTGTTGTATAGAAGAGGTACTGGGTCATATACACATGCATACATACATACATATGTGTGTATATGTATTTATAGATATAGATAGATAGATATATCTATACATGTCTATATATACATTATATATACATATATGTATGTATCTATAGGAAAGCACTTTAGGTTTGAAACATTTCAGAGCATGCTCAGTTAAGGAGTATATTTGTGAGTGTACATAGTTTAAAGTGATGGGTTGGCATATAGCTGAGTGCTCCCCTCACTGGTATGGGACCCATAGCTGGAGCTGGGAAACAAGTCAGAACCATATGCAAACATAAGCCCACTCTCCAATATCAAGCTATCATCAATTGTGGGCTACAAGAGGGCCTACACCTATTAAATTCTCTATAAAAAAAAGTAAGGGTTATCTCATTTGTCCTGCTGCTAACTTACTCTCCGTTGGAGAATCTGCTTCTCTTTTTCAGATAGATGTAGATCCTAAGGAGAGAGCCACCTCATCATACCTCAAAAGGGCCCTGGCTGAAACTAAGAAAAATTGGAGAAACAAGCAAGGGGGCTGTTTTCCTGATGAACCGGATACCAGCACAAGGGGGAAGGAGATCAGCACAGAGAAAAATCAACTCCTACCAAATCAGAGAGCCAGAGCCTCAGAGGCCCCCAACACCTCATCACTGAAGCAGACCAAAAATGAACCCAACATGGCTCAGGGAAATTTTGCGGAAGAGGGGGCGGAAAGAATGTCAGAGCCACATGTTGGGTCATGATATGCAGAGACATTTAGCTTACCCATAACTGTGGGCTAACTCCACAATGCATGACCCGTATACCTCAACAAGGAGGGGCCAAGGGGAGGGGGTAGGTCACGGATGAGCCTAATAATGGTACCAAACTGACAGTATTTGCTGAATACAAAACTGACTAATAAAGAAAAGAAAAAAAAAATATTTAGTAGCTTCATACCACAAAAAAAAAGGAGTCACAGAGCCCCCTGAAAGATTTCTAAAATGATCCTCGGCTCTATGGAGAATAAAAGTTTAGAGCTATGAAAAAGGAAATAAGAGATATGACTCTAAACTGCCGTTTTAGTTACTTTGACCCATTGCTGCGAACTAATGCCTGACCAAAACCAATTTAAGTAAAGAAAGGGTTTATATTTATTACTCCTCCTAAAGTTTCCATAACCCTCCCAAACATTGCCATTAGCTGCAATCCAAGTACTCAGACACATGAGCCTATGGGGGGGGGGGGTAGATATTTCACATTTAATCTGAAACGGATAATGTTGAATTAACTAGAGTGAAAGAGTATAGCAAGGGAAATGAGAGAGAGAGAGACAGAGAGAGAGAGAGAGAGAGAGAGAGAGAGAGAATATATCACTTGGAGAGGGGAACACTGAGACACAGTACCAGATAGATAATAGGAGGAAAGCCATCAAGACTTTAGTGAAGGCTGAGAAATGGCCAGCATATTTAAACCAAACCAAACACTACACAGTAGTGTATGGTCATGGAATCCAAGAGAAGAGTTCAGAGAGAAGGCTTGTCCATCAGACGCCATTATAGACATTTCAGGGTCTCTGAAAGGGACACTGGTGAATGTAGATGTTGCGAGGTGAGTGTTCATTTTGAAACACTCTCAGGAGAATTGAAACAACAGGATTGGTGGCTTACTCAAGACCCACTTCAAAGGAGAGGAGACTAACGGACAGAGGGCTGCAGGCGGTGAGTGGGCTCAATTAGTCTCTGAACACAGAAATAACCAAAAAATGATTTAAATACATGTGTAAGTATATCAGTTTTAAAGGGCAAAGGGTGAAAGGGAAAAGAGGAAGGGGGTTGTTTGAGTCCTCAAAAGGCAGAAAGGAAAGATATTTCTAGATACAGCTGTAGCTGTGGTGTTTAAAATACTCAAGTGATGAATGTTGGTGAAATAATAAAAAATAAGAGTTTTATCCCAGGAATAGAAGAAAGTTGAGATTATTAGTTTGATATTATAGCTTTCATTTTAAGGTAGCATCATTCATTTTTATTTCAAGCTTTTATTATGCAAACTTTCAAAGCCTTGAAAAGCAGTGTAATGAATATCCATGTCTGCCTCATTTAAATGTGAAGTATTGATATTTGCTCTATATTTTTCTTCCTCTGTCCTTTCTACATATATAGAAGTACTTATGGTATGCATATATGTTTATAAGGATTTATGTAAGTATGGGAGCCCTCTCTTACCTGCAACTTTGTTTTCCACAGTTTCAGTTCAGTCATGGTCAGGAATTGTTAAGTAGAAAACACCATATTTTAAAACTATTTTTTAAGGTTGATTGAAGAATAGCATTGATGTACAGAAGCACTACAGAGGACATACGCATGGAAAACAGAGGACATTTTAGCACATCTATAAAATTTGGAACTTTCAGATCAGGGTAATTAGCATAAGTATCACTTTAGATGCATCTTTCCTTTTGTTAGGAACATTAAAAATCATCTCTGATAAACATTTTGAAAGTTCAGTTAAGTTTTTACTTGCATGCCGTTCTGAGTAGTGTGGTGATTTTGGTCTATCCTACTTGTCTCCTCCAGAATATGAATCATGTCTGTGTCCTTGCCATATACAGTGTGCCCCCACCCCCTGCCATGAGTCATGCGGTAGTCCTCTAGGTTAACAGAACACGGTGTGTACAAGCAAACTTTATCTCACTCAATGTTGCCCTATTGCAAGAATAGTTATGCCAAAGAGGTACTGAGACATAAAACAAAGAAATGACAAATTAACTCTGGCATTATGGGGTAATGCTATAGGACATATAATAAGCAAAAACATAGCATATATAGGGTGCAGAACAATGCATGGTTACAGTTATTTAGGGTGGGGAGGGGTCTTAGAGCATATCTTCCACAGGCAAGAAAGGACTACTATAAATATTTATTTTAAATTTCTTTTGGTTCATTTTTTTATTTGTTTATTTGAGAGTGACAGAGAGAGAGAGAGAAAGAGGCAGATAGATAGAGAGAGAATGGGCACGCCAGGGCTTCCAGCCACTGCAAACGGAACTCCAGATGCGTGCGCCCCCTTGTGCATCTGGCTAACGTGGGTCCTGGGAATCAAGCCTCGAACCCGGGTCCTTAGGCTTCACAGGCAAGCGCTTAACCACTAAGCCATCTCTTCAGCCTCATACTATAAATATTTTTGTGTTGTATCATTTTTATGTATTAACAATATTTTATTATTTTATTTTATTATTCTATTTTGGGTTTTTTTAAGGTAGGGTCTCACTCTAGCTCAAGCTGACCTGGAATTCACTGTGGAGTCTCAGGGTGGATTCGAACTCACAGTAATCCTCCTACCTCTGCCTCTTAAGTGCCAGGATTAAAGGCGTGCGCCACCACGCTTGGCTTTATTTTTTTTTTTTTTATATTTTACTTTTATTTATTAGAGAGAGATAAAGAGGCAGAGAAAGAGAAAGAAAGAATGAGAATTGGTGCACTAGGGCCTTCAGCCATTGCAAAGAAATTCCAGATGCATGTACCACCTTGTGCATCTGGCTTACATAGGTCCTGTGGAATTGAACCTGGGTCCTTTGGCTTTGCAGGCAAGACTGTTAACCGCTAAGCCATACTTCCAGCCCAGAATTTTTTATTTAACTTTATTTACTTATTGAGAGAAAGAAAGAGAGGGGGAAGGGAGGGAGAGAGAAAATGGACTTGCCAGGGCCTCTTGTCACTGTAAACAAACTCCAGATGCATCTGCCACTCATTTTGCTGCATTAGTTACTAATCATCAAGCAATGTGTGGTTCATATGTATATACTCATATAACTGTTTTGGGATTTTTAGAGTGCATACAAATTTAGTAATATATTTAAGTTGTAAATTTTACCAAATAAAACCACATTAATTCTTCCCTTCCCTTTTCAAATTGATAAGCTCTTGCATAGGCATTCTATTACAATGTTTTCTACTGTCTGAAGCTTTCCCTTGTGACGGCTACTCAGTCTTTATAATAATTTAGTCTGTTAAAATAAAAAGTATTTGCTATTGTATACTTTTCAAGAAAACTGATGTTTAAACCATTCTGTGCTCAAGCTTTCAAAGTATGAATGAACACACCTATGCCTGTAGTGTTGTTTAGTTTAGCTAAAATTAATTTAAACTCTAGAATAAACAACATTGTTTAAATACCTCATAATGAACATAGAACAGTGCAACATTGAAGTCTTCCAAAAGATGTGAATAGTGTTCTCAGGTCAATTCATAACAAGAAACCTATCATGTTATTACACTTATACCTTGGATTATTAAAATGATCATCTTCTAAGGAAGTTTCCAAGACTTTTTGAAATATTATCTCATTTATCTTTCCAATATCCCCAGAAGGTCAGAATTAATCTTATTACTCCTGTCTACTAGGTGCAGAAACTGTCTTGCAATGTGCAAGAATGATTTTCTGGGAGTTACAGATCATCAACAGGTAGAGCAGACTTACAATTCAGTTAACAACTTATCTTTAGCCCAGGACAAGGGAATTTTACATGTACCAAAATCAAGTTCATTGTTATGTCTACCTTTGCTCAATTTATAACTATATGTCCAGAACTCTCCCAAAAGGATCCTACCTTTGACATTAACCACAAACCCTCCCTCACTTACGTTGACTCTTTCTCTAACTCATGATATAAAAATCACTGGTAAGAGAGGGAGGGTCTGGAGAGATTGCTTAGTGGTTTAAAGCATTTGCTTGCAAAGCCTGGCAGTTTGGGTTTGATTCCCCGATGCCCACCTAAAGCCAGATACACAAAGTGGTGTGTGCATCTGGAGTGTGTTTGCAATGGTAAGAGGCCCTGGAGCACTCATTCTATCTCCCCCACCCCCACTCAACTTGCAAGTAAGTAAATTTTTTTTTTTTTAAAAATCAGTGATAAGCAAAGGTAGTTTTTCTGGGCACACCAGCTATGCGTATGTGACAGCAAAGGCATAAGTGATGGGTACTGCACTGTAGCTCCTATGTTGTCTATCAGTGTAAGGATCATGCCATTAAGACAAGTCATGTTCAGAGACCTGGGAAAGCAGACGTGGCCGTGTCACCAACCAGCCTAAATGAATAAATGCTACTCATCATGTAGCCTTTTGTCCTACCTTGGAAGACTCCAGGTGACCAGACTTAATACAATGGAAATGCTCAGATTTTGGTAAATGCTGGCACATTGAAGTTAGAGGCTGTTTTTTTAAAAATTATTTTTATTTATTTATTTATCTGCAGGCAGAGAAAGAAAAGAGGAGAGAGAGAGAATGGGTGCATGCATCAGGGCTTCCAGCCCCTGCAAATGAACTCCAGATGAATGTGCCACTGTGCCTCTGGCTGTACCTGAGTACTGGGGTATCGCACCCTGGTAGCTAGGTTTTGCAGGAAAGCACCTTAACTGCTGAGCCATAACTCCAGTCCCAGGGGCTGGTTTTCAATGTCTTGAGGAATGGGAATTGGGAACAAATGGATGGATTTCCTTCTCACGTGTTGTGGTTTGAATGTGAGTGTGGTTTGAAACGCAGGCTCATGTGTTTGAGGAAATGGCACCCAGCTGGTGGTGCCGTTTGGGAAGGTCGTGGCGCCTTTAGGAAGTTGACCTTTCTTGGAGAAAGTAGATCCACTGGCCTTGAGCTTTTGTCACCCAGCCCCACTTTCTGCGTGTTTTCTGCTTCCATCAGTTGTCCTGGTAGAGTGTTTTGTCCCAGCAGTGGGAAGGTGACTGTTAGTTACAGCAGCTTAGCTTAGCTCAGTGTTAGATCACTTGCCTACTAGGCACAAGGCCCTAGGTATGATCCTTAGCATCAGATATCAAAAAAAAGGAGGGATAGAACTCTGGTGCTGTGTTACAACATTGTAAAGCACATAGAAAAAACTACAGTATATGTTTGTATATATACTATATATAAAATAAAATATATAAAATATAAACAAAATATACGAAATAATATATATATATATTTGGATTTTTGAGGTAGGGTCTTGCTCTAGCTTAGGCTGACCTGGAATTCACTATGTAGACTCAGGGTGGCCTCAAACTATATTATATGTTATTATGGTAATTTCAGGAAGCTACTGTTGGTAGTAAAATACATCCCTTGTGGATAAGTTATTTTGTTGTTATTGTTATTTTTGAGGTAGGGTTTGCTGTAGCCCAGGCTGACCTGGAATTCACTATGTAGTCTCAGAGTACCTCCAACTCATGACAATCCTCCTACTGTGATTAAAGACTTGTACCACTATGCCTGGCTTGAATCACAAAAGTACCAAAAACCAAACAAATAATTAATAAAATAAACACACAATGAAAACTTGAGTGACTGGTAGCTGCTAAGTTTACAGACAAGATTGCTATATGTCCACATTTTGAAAGGTTTTCCATTAGATATTGATCCATGTCTTGATTAAGAACTAATGTGACTATAACATTTCTTTGTAGCTCTAAAAATTTATCTCTCCCAAGTCCTTACTAACTTGGAAATATTGACATAAAAAAGAAAAAAATGTGGACAAAGTAAACCAAAAGCCTTCATTTGAAGAAAGCAGAAATTTAAATTGGCTATTTAATGTATTTGTAAATAGTAAGATAGTTATTTTTCTATGTAAAAGCAAGCACTATGCCATGGTTAAATGTCTGTGGTTCTAGAGAATACATTTCCTGCTTCTCCTCTTCGGAGAGCTCTGATTCTTCAAGGAAGGAAGGATTTGGTAATATAAATAGTTCTTATTTATAAAAGTGTACTGGTGAAACATGTCTTCCTAAACATGGTTGGTCATGCATAGTTTGTGGACTAGCCTTTTAGCTCGAGTTAAAAAGGTTAGGAGACTACTTAAAATGTTCCTACTCAGGCTCCATGAGCCCCTTCTATTCTGTGTGGGCTATCAATATGGGTTTATACAAACTTTGATATGCCTCCTATCCTTAGTTACAGATAGCACTGTTCAAAGTTATTTGCATAAGGAATACCTATAATTGATCATATCATGAATAAATACCATGTTATGGGAAGAAGGAAATATAAACAAAAGGTAAATCTTAGAGAAAAATGCCATTTAAAGGTATTATGCTCTAAAATTCAAATGCCCAACATAAGTAAATAACATCATCCATATTAAATTTATTCTTTTAAGTTTTAAGTGAGAAAAGAGTTACTGAATATGACTACTTTGAATGTTACTTCTACTTTTATGGAGTTAATAAGATCTTAAACCATGAGTTCTCAAATATATTGTATTAAATAATGATTAAAGGTTATTGTTTCAGTAAATCTCATCAGACAATATAATTTTAATTACAATATTCTGTCTCTCTGGAGATGCTTATTTTTGACTATATCTAAGTATTCTCCAAATTAGTTTATTTTCCTGTGCTTGGCTTTGTGAGTATCTAATGATGACTTTATATAATTAAAACAAGAAATAGGCTGCTGAAGTTCTAAATATGTAGTATGTCATATTTCCTATTGCTTATTACATTTGATTTTATCTTCTCTTCTAAATTTCTAATGGGGAGAGATTCCATTTTGTACCTGCTTTCTTTTATGATACTCTTTGTAAATAAATATTACAAAACTAATTAAACTCACTTTTGGTAAGATAGCAAACTACCATTTCTAGAATTTTGGTGTTTTAATGTTACCTTTGAGTATTGATTACTACTTCTGTTTTGAGATTCTTTTACCTTCCTTAGGATTCCATTACTCTCACCATGTCTCTACTATTTTCTTTTGTTCTTTAAAAACATTTTATTTACTTATTTGCAAGGGGAGGGAGCGAGAGAACATGAGCACGTGTCCAGGCATTCTTGCTACTGGCAAACAAACTCCAGATGCATGTACCATTTTGTGCATTTGGCTTTATGTGCATACTGTGAAATTGAGCCCAGGCTGGCAGGCTTTGCAAGCTAGTGTCTTTATCTACTGAGCCATCTTCCCAGCCCTGCATTCTATTTTTTGTACTATAAGTATGGTGCTCTAAAGGGATTAGTTTTGGTACTTGTCATATATCTAGAAAGGGTCTCCCTACAACTTATAAGAACTATGGTTAATGGAGGGTTAACAAGAAAAGGTGTTTGTCTATAGCAGACTGTTTACATACAAAGAATTTACCTTCCCTGTATATTGAATTCAAATGTCCTAATATAAAGTCATGGTTCTCCTGACATTAACTCTGCTTTGCAGTAAAACTCGCTTATGTATACTCTTCTGTGAATGCACACATGTTCTTGGCTTTTACGTTGTCTAGCATGCAAGTTCAGTCATGCATCTTTCTAAGGTCTGTATTGCTGCAGTAACTTCATCTGTCTTTTGTTCTCATGACATAGGAAGTCAGGAAGGGTAAAAGTTTTAGTTAGTTGTAGGGCACTGTGATAGGATATATATAACATACTTCAGTAAGATGTAGGAGTTTATGAATCAGACAACTGGGTCTACCACTTGCCCTCTGTCTGAATTAACCAGTTTATTATCTCTGCATATTTCAATGTTCTGTGCTAAAGTATTATTTCTTTCTTGTTTCCTTCCTTCCTTCTCTCCATTCCTCCCTCTCTCTCTTCTCTCTCTCTTTAACCTTCTTTCTTTTTTCCCCCCTCTCTTCTTTCTTTCCTTTCTTTCTGCCCAGTCTGGCCTTGAATACATGATCCTCCTCAGCCTTACCCTCCCAAGTAGCCTTGTATTATATGCACAGACCATACCTAGTTATAGTGTATTCTTGTTTCAACTTTTATATGATATCTATCATCTGATATTCACATCATTGTGAATTTTTTCACTGACATTTAAACTAATTGGTAAGTATGAGCAATGTAACACACTAGATATCATAATGGTATATCATTCCAATTTAAGGTTATGAGAAATGTTTTAGTTTATCTGCCCTCTCCCCTTCTCTGTCTCTGTGAGTCATATTATTTAAAGAAATGCTTGTCAGTAGTTACTTGGTGAAACTGGAAGCTGACTATAGCCTTTTCAAATTTTGGGTGGCTGTAGCTCTCACCAACAAAATGACTTCCAACTCTGAGAGTCTCTGAGACAGGACTCAATGGACCTCAGACCTCTGATGTCAAAAAATTCTCTCAGGGGGTTGAGAGATGGCTTAGCTGTTGAAGGTGTTTGGTTACAAAGCTAATAACCTGAGCTGATTCCCTAGTACACACATAAAGTCTTATAGAAAAAGTGATACAAAGTGTCTGGAATTCATTTGCAGTGTGAGAAGGCCCTGGTTTCCCAGTTCTCTCCTTCTCTTTCTCAAGTAAATAAAGAAGTATTTTTAAAATATCTCAGTGATAAATGTTTGTTATTTTATGAGCATATGTTTTTGTGATGGAGCAATAGATAAACAATGCAGCCACTAACTAATAGGGGTCCTTGACCAAGACCATTAGCCTTTGGAAGCCCTTCTTTCATTTCCAAAGTTAGGATCTTGAATTCTTGTATTATGAGTTCAAGCATGAACCATTTATCATTTTAAACTATAGTCAACAGAAAAAAATATTACATATATATTTATATACACGCATATATACATATATATGCATGTATATATATAAACTATATATATATTTATACACACAAACATATAGATAGATAGATAGATAGACAGATAGATAGATAGATTATTTGTTTAACAAAGTTGGAATACAATATTAATGGAACTAGAATAGAGGTAAGGTGACTAAAGGTTCATAGAGTCTCCTGGGTACAGTCTTACTTTAAAAAAGGTTGAATGATGTCTCAGTGTTTAAACTATACCTGAATATTTTCCTTGTCATATCAAAGATTCAGAGCTTGGCATCTATTTATGTCACAATGCCTATAAAAATATTCATTTTAACTTGCTAATGACATATATCACATAAATATTTACCTTTCTACTTTCAGGGAGTTTATACAAATTACTTTATTTATTTCTTTATTTCGAGAGAGAAAGAGACTGAGAGAGGCAGATAGAGAGAAAATGGATGCACTAGAGCCTTTAGCCACTGCAAATGAGCTCCAGACATATGTAATACCTTGTGCATCTGGCTTACCTGGATACTGGGGAATTGAACCTGGGTCCTTAAGCTTTGTAGGCAAACACCTTAACTGCTAAGCCATCTTTCTACCCTTTTTTATCCTTTTATAATACTCTGTGAATATTTATTCTATATGGACTATGACCCTGACACAGTAAAATTTAAAAGGTAAGAAGTATCTGTTTCTTATCCTAGATTTTCTTTTTTTTTTTTTTGCTTCTCTATGGTGATTAAGATAGAAGACATGAATTAAGTGACTAGAAATTACAGAAACTACTCTACAAACATGATGTATTTATACACAAAAAGTTTTGTTTTTGAAATTTGTGCATTTTCTGATCTTAAAAAGGGCTATGAGCTAAACAAAATTGATGTTTGCTGTTGAGGCAGGGGAAGTCTTTCTTAGTTACATTCATTTCTGGGGGAAGAAATATTCCCATATTCTGCCCTTGAGATCTCAAGAGAAGATGCTTGGGGAAGCGCCATGCCAACCTATGAAAGAATGGGCATCATTATCATCCTCATGAACTAATGCCAGCAATTCCTCAGCTGCTCTGGGTGGATGCACAAGTCCTCTTGGAGACACCTGAGCTGTAATCAAGCAGGTAGTTCCCTACTATGTCTTTTTCTCCTTATTTCTGTCCTACATGCCTGTAGGCAGATAATCTCTCCACACTTCATCAACTCCTGCAATAAAAACCAGTAGTGTGTGTCATTATCTTGCACAGAAATGATCAATCCTTTCCACCCCCATTAATGTTGAGTGTCGAAATTGCTTTAAGCCATGATATTTCAAAGATTTGTTCAGTTTCCCACATGCTTTATTTTCTTTTCCCAAGAGAATGAGTCTTGGTGAATCCAGTGTGACTCTATGTAGTTCTATCATTTGCAAAGGAAGACTCTTAAACTATTGGCTGGATACCACTTTTAGTCAGCCCAAACCAGTGATATAGTGATATGGGTATGGAGATCTTTTGAATCATGAATGCACAAGAGGTCAGTGCCTGGGAGATTTCGTTTCTTTATATATATATATATATATATATATATATATATATATATATATATATATGACAATTTCAGTTCACTTAAAAGTGAGGTGGTAGAGGTGGAGAAATTGCTCAGTGGTTATGATACTTGTGAGCAAAGCCAAAGGACACAGGTTTGATTCCCCAGTGCCAATGTAAAACCATATGCACAAGGTTGAACATATGTCTGGAGCTTGTTTATAGTGGTTGGGGCCCTGGCATGCCCATTCTCTCTCTCTTCTCTCTCTCTCTGTGTTTCCCTCATAAATAAATAAATAAATAAATAAATAAATATTTTTTTAAAAAAGTGAAATGCTATGAGAAATACCAGATTTACTTTTCTCCTTACATTTTTAAGAAGTTAGAACTGGTTATTTCTAGTCAATTATCCAATAAGTTAATGTGATTCATTCTAAAATGACTTATTTATAAGGTATGGGACCACGAGAAAGCACCTGCTTCTCACATAAATCACAACAAATAATTATTGAAACCCAAACCAAATACTTTACTCAAATATTTATTTTGCAGACTGTGTGTGGTGGTTTGAATAGAAAATGTTTCCCAGAGCCACAAGTGTTTTAGATTAAGTTTCGTACTTAGTCCCCATCTGGTAGAGTCTTTGGGAGGCAGAGCCTTGCTTAAGAGGTGAGTTTCAGGAGGCACACCTTGGGCTTTGTTAGTCTAATCTACTGCATGCTGAGATCCAGCCTGCCTTTCCTCCTCTCTCCCTCCTCTCTCTCTCTCTCTCTCTCTCTCTCTCTCTCTCTCTCTCTCTCCTCACCATGAATATGTACAGATGGGAGATGGATGCCAAGCTTCTCTCTGCCACAGCAAACCTTCCTCTCAAAGTTATAAACCAGAAATAAATCCTTCAGCTGCTTCTGATTGGGTGTTATGTCCCAGCAATGGGAAGGTGAGAAGGTAACTGCAACACTAGGCTTCACTTGATTTTCCTTCCTGTTTAAAATTAATAAAACACAATCAAACAGAAGTTGTAGAGTTAAGTTAATTTCTCATGGGGGGTGTGGCTCTACTTCTTAGAGCATGATGTGTTCAGGTAAGGTGGGTAAGGAGTGGTAATTCCACATATCTCCATCGAAAATATTGACAATACAAAGCAAGGCCAATTAATTATGTCTATCAGATTATATGCACCTCGGAATTTCACCTCATACTGCCTTAAGCACTTTTACTTAAATGCTTTATCATAGCATCTCCTCTTATATTCCCTATCTAATTTTCCAAACCTCAGTAGGAATGACTGTCATACTAATAAGAGTTTTCGTTTAGGGCTGGAGAGATGG
The DNA here is from genome assembly GCA_036346955.1 of Dipus sagitta. Lineage (NCBI taxonomy): Eukaryota > Metazoa > Chordata > Mammalia > Rodentia > Dipodidae > Dipus > Dipus sagitta. Next base: position 50,249,543 of record CM070785.1, read on the forward strand.
CTTAGTGGTTAAGGCACTCGTCTATGAAGCCTAAGGACCCAGGTTCGATTCTCCAGTACCCACATAACCCAGATGCACAAGGTAGTGCATGCATCTGTAGTTTGTTTGCAGTGGCTGGAAACCCTGGCGTGCCCATACTCTCTCTATCTGCCTCTTCCTCTCTCTCTCTCTCTCTCAAATAAATAAATGAATAAATATTTTTAAAAGAGCTATGTTTGGAAAAAAGACAAATGACAAAGTTGAAGTCATGAGCTATATCTAGGCAAATAAATGTATATCAAGTTGCATAATACTTTATGTTGCATAAAAATAAATAAACACAATCTCAGTTTCTCCAGTTGTAGATTCATACATGTTTTGACACCAGAAGTGTATGTGTTCCCCTTACCTCGTGGGATCACTACTGCACCAATAGACAACTAGCCTGATTTCATTCAAGCTGAGGCCGGCTACCTGGGACTAGTTTCAGATCGACATGCTGAGGTTTCTGTCCTCAAGATGGCTCCTTCCCACTTCTGACTCTAATGGAAAGCCTTAGGATATTCCTCATTACTCACTCATCCATAACCGATCTGAATTCCCCAAGCCCTCTTCTCAGGTATGATGAATTTGCAAAAGGCACCTCCCAGATTTCAGTGAGATGTGTGTACTGGATACAAGTGAAGAGAGGAATAGTGGCATATGCATGTGACCCTCCAGGAGCTCTCTGTGCCTTGTCCACTGGATTCTTATGGAGACTTCACCACATCCCAGGTTTTTCCAGTGACCAGCCTTGTAGACAGCTCTCTTGGTTGCCAACCATCATTCAATTCATTAGCATATAAAATAGGCTATCCTTTTGGATGTGCCAAGGATTTTAAGAATTCTATACTAGATACCATGGAAAATGATCAAAAATTATATTTCACACTATTTCATAGGCGATTTGATAATTTCAAACTAAATCACAATGACTTACCACCATACAGTTATTAGAATGGCCAGACACAGAATCCCTGGCAGCAACAAATAAGGACAAAGTTTGGGAATCAATGTGAACTCAATTCACCACTGCTCTTGGAAAGATCAAAATGGGATGGCCACTATGGAAGAGAGTTTCTCAGATTATTACAGCCCTAAAGATGCCATCATCACATGACCCCAGTGGTCACAGTGCTCGGTATTTCCCCAAAAGAGATGAAAATTTATGTCTACCCAAAACTCTGCACGCAGGTATTTTGGTTTTGTGTTTGTTTTAGTTTGTTTGTTTGTTTCTTCTTTGTCTTGTTTTTCAAGGTAGGGTCTCACTCTAGCCCAGGCTGGCCTGGAATTCACTATGTAATCTCAAGTTGGCCTTGAACTTACAGTGATCCACCTATCTCTGCTTCCCAGGTGCTGGGATTAAAGGCCTGTGCCACCACGTCTGGCTACACACTGATATTTATATCAACTTTTATTTATCACTGGCCAATGGGGCAGTAACCAACATGTCTTTAATGGGCAAGTGGATCAACTATGGTAGTTATACATTGGACTATTATTCAACATTTAAAACACTAAAGCCAAAGAAACATAGAGGATTCTTAGTTGCATTTAAAAAAATAGGTTTATTTATTTTATTTTAGTCATTGGCAAGGAGAGAGAGAGAGACAGAGAGAGAGAACGAGAGGATGGACCTTCCAGGCTCCATCACCACTGCAAACGAACTCCAGACACATGCAGCTTTGTACATGTGGCTTTGTGTGGGTACTGGGGAACTGATTCCAGGGCCAGTGGGCTTTGTAAGCAATTTCTTTTAACTGCTGAGCCATCTTCCCAGCCCCTTAGTTGCATATTGCTTTGCAAAATAACCCTCTCTGAAAGGCTATATTCTCTATCTCTGAAAACGATACTATTTATAAATATGTTTTACAACTTTATACTTTAAATGCATAAGAATGTTCTGCTCATTTTGATTTAATTTTCATTTCTGGTATGTCTGTGCGTGCGCATGTCTGTGTTTGCCCACGTGCCTGCGCCATGGCGTGCACACGGCAGTCAGAGGGTAATTCAGACGCACCCTCACCTTCGCTTTTGTTTGAACCAGGACCTCTTGTTCACCACTGCACGCAGCAGGACAGCTGGCCAGGGGGCCTTGGGGGATTCTCTTGTCTCTGCTGCCCATCTTGCTACAGGTAATCCCAGCATACCTGGGATGTGTGCTCCAATGGGAGGATAGTCCGAGATTGTTTAAGTTCAATAAGAGACAGCTGGGCTTGGCTGTCAGCATTCAACCACTTTCTGGAAACCAAGAGCTGGCTCTTTTCCATCTCAGTCAAAGATATCACAGTTCTCTGGATATCTGGTTTAGCAAGCTGAGACTACACTTGTTATAGTGACCTTGCTTATACTAGAAGAGCTAGAGTTATAAGTTAGGTGGAAAGAAAACAGTTCTCTAACCATAATCTCATCTATCTTAAGCAGGAAAATAATAGTAGCAAAATCACCATGGTTTCTTGTTTACTTATTTCCATTGCAGAGAAGCTTGATGACATAAATCATTGTGAATCTCTTGGCGGGTCCTCCAGGCGTCCTGTGAGGATTTCCTCTCCTGGATTAAAGCTGTTGAGATTAGTTAGCACTTTTCATCTCCATGTTAAAATTAACTTCTATGATTCTGACTTAAAGCTCACAGAAATAAAAATCTTGAGTTTTTTCTAGACGGTGTCACAAAAGCACCCAAGCTGACATGGAACACATTTTACCAGCTCCTGAGTCCTGGGCCTGAGTTTATTAATTACATCCTCTTCCAGGAACTGGAAAGGTGTTGACACGAATTCAATCACCTCTACTACTTACCTGGACAAAAAAAAAAATCATTATTCACCTTTGAGAGGCAGAGCTATAGCTAGAGAGCTCAGGTGCAACATAGTTAGTAACTTCTTATGAAACAAAGAAGAATTTACATGCTATTCATTCTCCTAGACAGTAAATCATTAATTTATTTTTAAAATAACCATTTTCCTTGATGTCTCTTTGCCTTATGTGGGTAACAGAAGTTTAACCCATACTGTCCCAGGATAAGTGTTTTATAAAGACATAAAATAGGAATATTTTACATGTAGTGTTGCAGTCAGATTTGCATTGCTGGCAGAGATAACCTGACTAAGAGCAGCCTTTTTATATCTTTATAAAACACTTATTCTTAGAAAATAGCAATAGGAGAGTGTGCTAAACACGGGCAAGGGGAAACTGGCTATAACACCTATAAGCCTACCCCCAACAATAGACCGCCTCCAGGAGGCTTTAATTTCCAATTGCCATCAGCTGGGGAGACCAGCATTCAGAACACCTAAGTTTATGGCGGACACTTGAATCAAACCCCCACATGTAGCAGCGAACATGATTCCTTCTTTCTTTGAGTCAGGAAGTATTTTGTGACAACCTAGGACCTTGTGAAGGTTAAGTTCTGTGTCGACATCATCCAATTAACTATCAAGTAAGAGAGTCTCCTTGCGGGAGGATCTGGAAGGTGTTTCCAGAGGGATAGATAGAGAGAGGAAACACTTTCCCCAGAGTGGGTGGGCTAGCTATAAAGAATCTCCCAGAGAAAATGGGGCATTTGCCTGGCTGTTCTTGCTCCTTGCTGGTGAGTGCATCTACTCTGAACATGGGAACCCATCTTCACTGAGTTTCCAGTGTGAACTGAAGCCCAACGGCCTTCCAAGAATCCTCAGGGAAGACATCAGTGCCAGATTGGGACTTGATGAGGCATCCAGCCTTTTGGACAAAGCAGATACTGGGTTTCCAGCTCTCCAACCAGCAGACAGCTATTGATGGACTGCTCAGCCTGTACTGTCAGCTAGTCCAATAAATCCCTTTATAATACATGTTCATTCTATCTGCTCTGTTCCTGTAGAAAACCCAGACAGGGACTCTTTTCACCACTGCTGACAATACTTTTTATTGAATCTTTATTGCAGGAACAATACAGAAATTTGGCCAATTTCAACTACAAAAAGATGTAATAAACTGCTTGAGAAACCCTGGAAATTTAATCTTAATTTGCTTTCTCTGACCAGTCAGTAAGAAAATACCTGCTTAACCCAACTGCCATTATTCCCTGAGTAAAGCTTAGGAAGAGGAGTTCAGAATGGATCGCTTCCCCAAATTATCTGGAAACCACTTAATATAAGAAGTAAATTTTATACTCCTCAATGGTCTATCCCCACACAAAAACAAAAAGATAAAACCCTCGTACTGAGCCTAAGATAGATATCCTTTTTGATCAGACTGCTTTGAGTGCTGTTTTATTGCCTTTATTGAGAATCCTAGACATAACAAGAGTAAAGTTTTCTGTGTATTAGAATCTTTTCAAAAACAGATATAAAGGAAAATGCTGCCTTGAAAGACTAAAGTATAATCTTTGTTCTATCAGCTGAAGTTAAGGAAATGAATGCCATTGTTTCTCCCCCCATCAACTTTAGTGGCTGGAAGCCTGACAAAGAAAGCTATTTCTACAATAGTTAATTGATCCAAAAATGAACCTTTTGCTAAACAATAGCATTACGTGACATTTTCGAATTAAGACAATTAAACCCATTTTCTCTCTTTGTTTTCAGACATTATAATAGCCTGCTTTCTGCCGATAGGATATTCTTTCTACTTTAAATTCGTTTAAGTGTAACAACAGAGCAGTTTAAAAAATATCACCCTCATTACATATTTCACAGCGTGTTTATTATTTATGATATTATTAAAGTATTGAGATATGCACAAAATGGTTTAGTCCTAATTTCATGTATTTAACCATTTTCATTCCATATTTACATATATTTTTTATTTTACTAAATATATGCTATTATACTTCCATACACACACACACACACACACACACACACACACACATACACATGGTTTGAATGTAAAATGTCCCCATAACCTGAAGTGTTAGTGATTAAGTTTGTGAGGTGGCGCTTTGCGGGAGGTGGTGTGTCATTGGGGGTGGGTCTTGGAATGTTATAGTCCAAGCCACCTACCGGTGCTCTCCAGTTCTTTCTTGCTGATTCATCTCGGCTGATATGACAAGATGTGACACTCCAGGTGTCTGCTGAGCTCTTCCAGGCCTTCCTTGCCACGATAAAGCTTCTCCTTGACACTGTAAGCCAAAGTAAAATCTTTCTCCCCATGAGCTGCTGCTGGTCAGGAGTATTGTCCCAGCAAGGAGAAGGTAACTCTTAAAATATTCTTATTAACAATGCAAAATAATCATCAACTTGTTAATTAATTACATTTGATACACAATCATTAGTTTTTCATAATACAAGTATTCATGATTATTGGTTGAATATTATAATTTGTTCATATATGCCAGGATTTTATTTGTTTTATTATTTTTTTTATTTTGTTATTATATTTATTTTATTATTTTTATTATTTTATTATAATGACTGTTACCCAAGATGTTGAAGATTTCAGTCTTTTGTTTCATTTTTTTCATCTTCCTTCCTTCCTTCCCTCCTTCTTTCTTTTTCCTTTTTCCTTCTTCCTTTAGGAGATGAGGCCTTGCTAGTGCTCTGTCTGTTCTTCCACTTGGGACAAACTTCCTCCACCTTCCTCCCATGTATAGTCATCACAGCCATGCACCACCAAGCCTGGCTCAATGGTTTTAATTTCCTTCAGGGAGTTAGGTAGGCTGTAATGTTTCACCACTTGCTGAAGTCATTCCATGGTATCTATTTATCAGTACTTAGGTAACAAAATAGTATTATCACTATAGATAGCTTTTTCTATAAGTAAGTAATCTTTTCACTTCCAAAAGCATGATTCTTTAATTATCCAATAAGAATGTATTATCTAAGTTAAAACATTAATAAAATAAGTTTGATTAAAATAACTTATGTAGGCTGGGGAGATGGCTTAGTGGTTAAGGGTCTTGCTTGTAAAGCCAAAAGGACCCAGGTTCGATTCCCCAGTACCCACATAAAGCCAGATGCCCAAGTTGATACAAGTCTCTGAATTTTGTGTTCAGTGGCTAGAGGCCCTGGCATGCCCATCCTCTCTCTTTCTCTCTCTGTGTTTGCATCTTTCTCTCTCTCAAATAAATAAATGAAATATGTATTTTAAAATATAAAAAATTATGTAATATTTGAGCTTTGTGACAGAACATTCTTCCCTTTAAAATAACCTGTAGCGACAGTAATATTTATGGTAATTAAATCTGTTACTGCCTGCTTGTGCATTGTGCCTTGGTGTTCCTCGGTTTTAGCATCTTGCTTAAAGAATTGAAAACTGGTGCGCACAAATATTGAAGCAGCAAGAAACTTTATTAACAGCAAAATGTGAAAGCCAAAGGAAGGCTGGGGCTCCTTACAATGAGCTCCTTCAGACACAAAATGGCCTGGATATCCATGACCTCACAGAGTCTAACACTACCTACACAAGACCATCATAATAGGAGGAAAAGATGATGACATCAAAATAAAAGAGACTGATTGAGAGGGGAAGGGGTATGACAGAGTTGCAAAGGTGAAAGTTGGGGGGGGGTGACCATGGTTTATTTTCTATAATTATGGAAGTTGTCAATAAAAAAACTTACAAATTAGAAAAAAAAGAAAACACCCCGTGGTGCTGGAGATATGGCTCAGAGCTTAAAGGAGCTTGCTTTCAAAGCCCAAAGGCCTGGGTTCAGTTCCCCAGCACCCACATAAAGCCAGATACAGAAAGTAGTACATGTGTCTGGAGTTTATTTGCAGTAGCAGTAGGCTTTGGTGTGCCCATTTTCATTCTCTGTCTCCCTCACTCTGCAAATAAAATTTTAAAAATAAAAATAAAAACAGAACAAAAAAGGGCAAAGCAATATAAAAGTATGAATACCTGTCAAGAATGGGAGGGTGCTCAAGAGTAATTGCACAGCATGTTTTTATTTATTTATTTATTTTTATTTTTTAAGGAACCCGCAGGAAGGAGGGGTTAGTTGCAAGGAGAGTATTTTGTGCCCTACTCTAGCATAATTGACAGATTTGTGTTACGTGGCCACTTCTCTGCTAATGCATGTCCATTATCTGATGAATCTGATTTAATCATATGCCATGCATAGACATAAAATAGCTAGCAAGGATTTTTTTCTCTAAAAGTTCACTTAGGGGACAAAGTTTGCCTTATTGTCTATGCACTCACAACCAGTTTTTGCTCAAGGAGCCCATGCTCATTCTGGGTATATCCAAGAACACATTTGAATAGATACTGACCACAAATAATAGTCATTAGGGAAGGAGAAATGTATTTGATTGTTTGGAGGGGGAGGTACATTCAGCTTAGTGCAGGTGGGTGTCACAGCATCCCAACACATTGCTAAGTGCATCATTTAGGTAAAAAGAGAGAGAGAGAGAGAGAGATTAGCGAAGCCAGCAGTGTGGCAGGAAGCTGAGCTACTCTCTACACTTTCCTGCCTCATATGTGCTTTTCATTTGATTTCACAATAATCATATCAGGGACATAACACCCAAGAATATAGGAAATTTTCTTGTGGATGAATATATTTTTACAAATCAGTGGACTTCAAAATTGGAATTATATATATAATTATAATTATATAATTGATTATCCTGTATAATATATGATCAATGATTATATATATTATATTATACATATATACATATATATATATATATACATAAAATATATACATAAAATCAATAATGTAGTTCAACTTTTTCATGGAACAATAACAAAATGAGTCAGATTCAAATTTTGGAGTGGGGAATCAAAAACAGTTCACAAGTAATTGTGACATAGAGGTGCTTAGCAAGAGAGGGGGAGAGGGAAACAGAGGGATCCATCAAGCAGGCTTCATGAAGGAGTTGACATGAGAATAAGATGCCGAGTGGTGGAAGACATCTGACAGACTGAGAAAAGGGACTCTGCAGGTCCCAGAGAGGACTCAGCCTGAGCCCTGATGAGGTGTAGGGACTTCTCTATGATCCTGCCACTTCATAGACTTCACGAAGTCATAGGAACCAAAGCTTGGAAAATAAGGTTGATATCCGCTGCTATGTAGAGTTATTGATCCTTCAAAATTTCACTGCCTAACCCAGCAGAACTATCCATAAAGGTGGCAGTTTCTTTGTTACTTTAGGAGAAATGCCACAGCACATGGTTTAAAATACAGTAGAGGGAAAAGTAGGACTATTTTATAAAGAAGACTCACCACATCCCTCCTGTGATATCCTCTAATAGCTACTTATTGTCTCAAAGTTTTCTTACTGATTTTACTTTTAAACACTAAGAAGTACCTTAATCCTTCCTTGTATTTCTTTAGACTCACTGAAAATACCATGTACAGCCCAAGGAATCATGTTTAATCATCTCATTTTATAGACTAGAAGAATTGTAGGTGAAATCTGTTATGAAAAAATTATTCAATGCTTCCTATTATAAAGCACATTTCTTAATAAAATAGTAAATAATGAGAATGGAAAAAAATCAGATAATAATATGGCTTAGATATTAGAAAATTATATCAGAAAAATTAGGTAGTTTTTGTTTTATACAATTCACTTGCATTCTTATAATAAAATGTAACCTTTTGACAGATTTGTTGAACTGTATTGAAACTGAACATCTTGCCCCATCAGGGCTTATTTAGTACAAAGTATATTACTTTTTTGGAAAATAGCTATTTGATTTTTTTTTCCTTTTCGTCTAAAGCAAGCAGAGTTGGCTTTGTAAAAGGAGGAAAAAGGAGACATGGATTATTAATGGGTGAAAGAGATTAACTCTGATGGTGGATACGGTTTCCACTTGGGACTGCAAAAAAATATTTCTTTCACTGAAAATCAAAGTGTTTCATTCAAGAGAGATGGCTTTGTATTAGACTCGCGAAAGGAATAAAGGATGAGCAGTAATGTGTGGTAGCAGGTTTGAATAAGAATAAAAAAGTCCTCAGCTACATTCGCCAGGGAAGTTTTACTTCTCTCAAGGATCTTTGAAATCTTGAACTTGAAAGGAAAACAAAGGTGGTAGCTTTCCTTGCTTAAACTATTCATCTTTATTCCCCTACTGTGCAAAGAAAATTCCAATAATTAAGCCCGTGGAGGTAATGCAACACAAAAACTTAGTGATTATATAGACACTCATTTTGGCAACAGAACATTTCAAAGCCCGAGTTACCTGTTTTTATGCAGACACAGGAAGTAGTGTTCGTACCTCCTGTTTCTCTATGTGTAACTGAAGCCACATGATAATATATAAAGAGGGGGACCCCAATAGGTCTGGCTAGCTTTTACAGACTAAAGTATATTTTGATCATGTGTTTTTATACTAATTGCTCCCCAAATAAAGAAGAACTTGTATTTCATTGGTAACTGTCAATTGTCCCACTTGATTACAACTATAACTTAAGGGACTGTTTACATTTTAACCCCTTAACTAAACATCTTTGCAGTTTTGCTTAGACCATTAAATCCTGACATTCTTCTTTGACGCAATAGGTTGATGAACTCAATATATCTATTATATTTGGATTTCTTTTAATAGAAACATAGAGAACATATAGTGATAGGGCTTTTTACATATTTATTTATGTGTATATCTGACTGTGTCTCTCCCATCTATAGCCATACCACCCTGAATATGCCCAGTCTTCTCTGATTATGCCTCATACAATTTATTACTATTGAAGTATGCATTCTTTGTAAGAGTACCTTCAATATCTTGATATAAGACAATATAAAACTATTACGTCTGTAAGATCTCTCACATTTCCATTGATCTCTAGGTTCAGTCAGATATAACTATATAGCTCCCCTTGGGATTGAGTGATTAACCTGAAGTAGGTAAGTCAATAAGACAATAAAACAGTTCTTTTACCCACATCTTTACAAATTGAACTCATACATTTATAAGCCCTTCATGTGAGTGTGTGAATTCATATTTTAAACCTCATGTATAATTAAATGTAATATTGATTTATTACCAGGAAATTAGTAAATTGTTACAACAAGAGAAAAAGATGCTCAATAATTCTTCCTTCATGTCTCTAGTTCTCTATATGCCATTTCAAAAAATTTTTTTTCTCAAGTAATAAGTGCATTTTATACTTTGCAAAAAATAACATTTCCTGAGTATGGAAAGGCGGACCTTTGTCTCCAGAACTCCTAAAATTTCTCAACTTGAATCTATGTCCTTGTGGTTGGGGTTCCTTGGTCCCAAGTTCCTCCCTGAACTCTGAACTCCCAAGATGGCGTCTGTCAAGTGTCCGTGTCAGAGCACAGACATGGCCTCTGCCCAGAGCCCAGAGGTGCCCACTGTGGGCACACAAGATGGCACTGCTCACATTCTGGCATCAGGAGCTTCTGTCACAGAAACATCTTCCCTAGCTCCAGGAGTGTAATAGTTAATCTTGTCAATTTGATGGGAATTAGGATCGCCATGGAAACAAATCTTTGGCCATGCAGGAGGATCACCGAACCACAGAAAAATGTCTCCATGTCAACATTCTGCATTGGGTGCATGGTGATATATTTCTGTCTGTATCTGAAGTTTCTTCAGACATGTATGGACTCTGACCTCTGCAGGCAGTTTCTCAGGCACAAATTCAGGACACATACAAGCCCCAAGGATGGATGTCACTCTGAACAATTCCAAATCATGTGAAGAAAGCCCTGGTTCTGACCTGAGTGGGATTTTGTCTAGTTCACTGTTGTAAAGGTGCATAACCTCTAGGAATCATATTGCTTTTGGGAAAACATGTTATGAATTAGAGTAGTTTCTTTTTAAGCATTGGTGACAAAAATTTCTAAAATAAAATGTACTGTATTTTCACCAAGAATGTTGCATCTAAAAATATAAACCTACTATGCACTACTAATGAACTCTGATGTCCATCAAAATGTAGTTTTACTGTTTGATGATTAATTTAATCTCACAAGAAAGTATATTCGGGCATACACAGCTTTCTGAACATATTATAAATCCCTACTAGCTTTTCAAGGACTCAGTGTCTTTCACAATAGTATAATTAAACATCAGTTGGCACTTTATGCAGAAATGCCTGCAAAATGAATTTATAAATGTTTGACAACCTCTCTCAGAATGAAGATTAAAAAGGGTAAATTTCGTTCAAATCTACTTCTATAATTGACAAATAAAACTGCATATGTTTATAGTGTACACATTCAACTCTTAATATCTATTGTTTGGTTAAGTCAAAATAATTAACACATGCCTTATCTCTTCCCCGTCTCTCTTTTCATTTGTCATGAGAGAACTTACTGCATTTACTGAGTGATACTTGACAATGTTATTGTTGTGTCAAAGTGTCTCCCTGGAGAGATGTGAAGACATGTCTACTGATCCCTGGTAGGAGAAAATGACAGGTCAATGGACCATTGCACCAAAATCCAGTTTGGGTGAACCAATCAGCTCACTGGGCTTACTTACAGAACACGAGTAAAGGGTTCCTTAGAGTTTCAGGGGACAGCTCAAAGAAGCTCTGTGTCTGGAGTACATTGCCTCACTTGGGCTGGTCAGGAGTTCTTTATAGGATGTTGGAGAGAGGCCTTGTGAGACTTGCATCAGCAACTTCCTAAGACTCCTGAGGTTCCTGGGCTTACTTACTTCCTGAGCCTTAACAAGTTCCCTGAGTCTTATGAGCCTCCCATCAGGAGGAAATATTTTAATTCAGAGGAAAATTGTACGTAATGTTTAACACCTAAAAGCATCCTAGAAGCAGAAAGTAGAAATGTGGTTATTATGGGCTAGAGCTATAGATGGGGAACTTTGGAAAAGGTTGGCTAAAATATACAAACGTTTCGTTAGAAGAGATACACTCAAAGCCAGGCGTGGTGGTGCACGCCTTTAATCCCAACCCTCGGGAGGTAGAGGTAGGAGGATCACTGTGATTTAGAGGCCATACTGAGACTACAAAGTTAATTCCAGGAGAGCCTGAGCTAGAGTGAAACCCTACCTTGAAAAACCAAAAAAAAAAAAAAAAAAAAAAAAAAAAGAGATACACTCATGTTATCCCTCAAACCATGTTACCCTATAGCTAATAACAATGCATTGCGTGATTGAAAAAAATCACCTTTTAATGTTCTCAGTAAATAATATGATGGTGACAATGATCATTTAATGACCAAATAATACTATTATTTGTACCATTGCTTTTTTTTCTTCTAACAAGAACATAACAAAACATCCAAGTCGCTCTTTTATTTTAATTTGATCTTTGAGGAATAGCCGACAATCTTAAAAAAGAATCATTTTTGAAAGAAAAATACAAGAAAATTTGAATTCTGAGTGTGGGCTGGAGGGATTGCTTAGTGGTTAAGGCGTTTGCCTACAAAGCCAAAGGACCAAGGTTCGATTCCCCAGCACCCATGTTATCCAGATGCACAAGAGGGCACATGCATCTGGAGTTCATTTGCAGTTTCTGGAGGCCCTGGAGCACCCATTCACTCACCGTTTCTCTCTGTCAAATAAAGAAATAAATAAATAACAATAAAAATATTTAAATACTGATTAGTAGAAAGCTACTATCCTACCATCATGTCAAACTTCTGCTCCCCAAAACAGAAATGCTTTAAATAAGTGGAAAACCCTTGCGTGTTTCTGTAGGGAACCTAGTACATTACAAAATAAGCAGAATACCTGTGAGAAATGAAAAATTATCTGCCAATCAAACATATCAAGAAGCCAGAATCTCCCTCCTGAAAGTTCTCCTTCAGGATTGGCTACTGGACTTGCTTTTTTCCGGTGAGGTTCTTACAATATCTGGGCATTGTCTTGGCTACGCTTCCCAGGATAGACAGCTCCAAGCCTACGCCAGAGTGTGTGATCGTGGCTCTAAGCAGATCCGTAATTGGTGTAGCGAAGTGGAAGACACTGATGAGATTTTGTTTTCCATGGAGGTATTTAATAACCCATTAAAACATCACCATTTTGTCTTATTCTCCAGAGTCTTATTTCTAAGGCAGGATAACGCTTACGTATTCTTTGTCATCCCCACTGGTCAGGAACGTACATTCTATCCCAAACTGCTCTGCTAGCCTTGTTTTCAGTGTTGTGCCTTGTGAATCAGAGCAGCTGAATTTTAAATTCCTTCAAAGATTACCTCATCTTTCTGGGCCTGAGATACTTCACAAACAACACCCGTCCTCCTCCAAACCGTCCAGGTATGATTGCACCCAGGAAATTTCACATTTACACAAAGGACTTTCTTATATGTATTGATAGTGATGATAAAGTAACCATATGAGGACCTTGTTGTCAAGCCCAGGGCTGGGGTCTGTACATGACTACAGACAAGAGTCACCCTGTTCCTTTCTAGTTCCCCACCACATGTCAATGAGGAAACTTCTTCGCTTTCCAAGGAAATTGGGAGCTACACAAATTCTGGAGCTTTTGCTAATAACTGTTTCTCTTCAGAGTGATGTGGGTATCTTGTGGACTGTCTCCAGTTTTCTGAGAACAATCTATATTCTTGCTGCAGATATGGCAAAAAAAAAAAAAAAAAAAAGCATGCTGTGTTTTAAAAAGCTTATTTTTAAAGGCAAGCCCAACAGATTGGTCTTTTTTATTTTTATTTTTATTTCATTTTATTTTCTTTTATGTGTGAGAGCAAGTGAGAGAGAGGGAGAGAGAGAGAGAGAGAGAGAGAGAGAGCGAGCTGGCACACCAGGGCCTTCAGCCACTGCAAACGAATTCCAGACGCGTGCGCCTCCTTGTGCGTTTGTGTGACCTTATGGTTCTTGCATCACTTTGTGCATCTGCCTTAGGTGGGACCTGGAGGGTTGAACATGTGTCCTTAGGCTTCACAGGCAAGCACCTTAACTGCTAAGCCATATCACCAGCCCTTAAAAAATACTTTTTTATGGACAATCTCCATACATGTGGACAACATACCATGATCATAATCTCCTTTCTTCACCCCCTTTTCCCCTTCTCTAGACCCCCTCCTCTGAGCCTACAGGGCCTGGGCCCCTGCAGTGGAACTACAGACGCTTGCGCCACCTGGTGGGCATGTGTGACCCTGCACTTGCCACCCCTTTGTGCATATGGCTATGGCCAGATCTGGAGAGTTGAACATTGGTCCTTAGGGTTAATAGGCAAGCAGCGTTAATTGCCAAGCCATCTCTCCAACCCCAGAATCCCTTCTTCTTTCCAACTGGTCTCTCTTCTATATTAATGTCATCATTTCCCCTCTTACTATGCAGGTTTTCTGTAAGTAGAGTCAGTCACTATAAGGAGAGTATCTGTGTATACTATTTTACTGTGTATAATATACTGAAAAATAATATTTTTTATAAATGTTATTTTCTCATAGTCACATCTTTTACAGTGGCTTGCATGTCCTTGCACTCAAATATCCCTCTTGATCTGTTTACATTTATAAAACATGAGAGGAAATGCAAAAGACAAAAACACGATTCTATTAAATTTAAAACCTATTTTGAGCTGAATGTTCAGTGACATTTTCTGTCAATGTAGGCTCCTTTGAAGCGAGAAGGCATGTGGAAGTATTTCATTTGTTAGCATGTAATTAATTTATAGTCAAAGTGTGAAATTTCTCATGGGAATTTGTTTCTTTTTTACTATTCATATAATTTAATAAAAAAATTAGAACCTAATTTTTTTAATGAATTCATGTCACATATATTTTATGACCTTTTTTTCCCGAGTCTATAAGTGTTGATAATTTTAATGAAATTTGAATAAGTATACTAGCCAGGTGCATATTCAATCACCTTAGATGTTTTCGCATTTCACAGGTAACCCGATGTTCTCATTTCTGATAGCCCACTGGAGCTGTGAAAAGCACTGAGGCCCCTGATGTTCTAAACTCAGGCCAGGCCACTCGTGCACTTTGGCTTTCTACCAATGCAACTTGAGTTGCAGCCGCTGGGCCATGGGGCCTAGGAGGCAGCAGGTAGGGTTAGCCTGTTTTCTGTCGGGTGAGCAACTGGTGAATGGTGGTGAATGGTGATGAACCCAAATATACTACAAATGGTCATGTTCTTTCTAGCCAAATGTTATATTGAATGGTGCCACACACATGTTCCAATACTACGTAACCAAAGGAAGTTATGATGGGAGGAAAATTTGCTGTCCAGTACACAGCTTCTGTGCAATAAAATCTTTCAAAAAATATATTTATTGGGGCTGAAGAGATAGCTTAGTGGTTAAGGCACTTGCCTGCAAAGCCAAAGGACCCTGGTTCAACTCTCTAGGACTCACATAAGCCAGATGCACAAGCACAAGGTGGCGCATGTGTCTGGAGTCCGTTGGCAGTGGCTGGAGGCCCTGGCATACCCATTCTCTCTCTCTCTCTTTCTCAAATAAATAAATAAATAAATAAAATATATTTTAAAAGTCTCTCTCAAATAAATAAACAAAATATGTTAGAATATTTATTTATTTATTTATTTGAGAGAGAGACAGAGATAAAGAGTCAGACAGAGAAAGAGGGAGAATAGGTATGGGTTCACCAGGACCTCTTGCCACTACAAAAACAATCCAGATGAATGTGCCACCTTATGCATCTGGCTTTATGTGGGTACTGGGGAATTGAACCCAGACCATCAGGCTTTGCATGCAACTACTGAGCCATGTCTCCAGCCACTTTAGAAAAATATAAGATAAACTCATTTTGATGATAACATGTTTTTCAGTTAGCCCCATGATAATTTCACCAGTTCTCTGTTAATTGAGGCCTGTTTGGGGCAAGGAGATTCATTTGAATTGAGATTGAGTCTCATCAACTCAGAAGTCACTGGGTTGTTCTTTCTGATTCACATGACACAGGTAAAATGACTTTTGTTCATCTCTGGTTTCTGGTTCTTCTTCGACTTCTATATGAATCATCACAGCACAAAGAACTTCAGCCATCAAAGCAGATTCTTTGCTTCCTACGTCCCCAAAGAGTACTGTATTTAGGGCCCATCATAATGTGTATGTGATGGTTAATCTCTGGATGTCAACTTGACAGGATTTTCACCATGGAAACAAATCTCATGGCATGTCTGTTAGGAATCTTCATGATTAGATCAGCTGAGTTGGGAAGATTGTGTCCATGACTGTGGTGGCATCACCCCCTGGGCTGAGGTCCTGGACTGATTAAAAAAAAAAAGAGGGGCTGGAGAGATGGCATAGTGGTTAAGGCATTTTGTCTGCAAAGCCAAAGGACCTTGGTTCGATTCCCCAGTACCCATGTAAGCCAGATGCACAAGGTGGCACATGCATCTGTAGTTTGTTTGCAGTGGCTAGAGGCCCTGGCGTGCCCATTCTCTCTCTCTCTCTCTCTCTCTCTCTCTCTCTTCTCTCTCTCTCCCTCTTTCCCTCTCTCAAGTAAATAAATAAAGAGAGAGAGAGAGAGAGAGAGAGAGAAGGTTAGTTGAAAAATAACATTCATCTCTCTCTACTTCTTCCCTATGCTTTCCCCATTGTCATGAGACTTCCCCTTAAAACTGTAAGTCAAATTAAATGCTTTCTTTCCTTAAGCTACACCTGGTCAGGTATTTTGTCACAGCAATAAGAAAGTAACTGAAGCAATTTTAAAGACAGCTAATGGAGACAAGAGCCTGTGAATTTAAATATAGAAGACTTACCTACTCACCACTGTTGTGGTCAGCTTCACATTGCTGGGATGAACATTTGCACTGGACACAGTTTATGGGAGGAAGGGGTTTATTTGAAGCTCACAGACAAGGGGAAGTTCCATATGGCAGAGGAAGCTGCCCCCTTTCACAGATCCAAGCAGAGAGAACCACTACCAGGCAGCACTGCACAAAGGCCCAGGCAGGCAGCAAGCACAAACATGCAGCAAGCAGCATCAGCAGCCAGGTGGGAGGAAGGGGCTCTTTTCTCCCAGATCTCAAAACCTCTCTGCATATATTTAGACTGGAATTCAGATCTACTCCCAATGTGCACCTCTACCCTGTAGCAGGAATCTTCCTACTAGTGGCTGAAGCTGCAAACTCAATTTTTTGAAAATATTTTAATATATTTACCTATATGAGAGAGAGAGGGACAGATAGAGAGATAGAGAGACTGGGCACACCAGGGACTCCAGCCACTGCAAAGGAACTCCAACCACATGTGCCACCTTGTGCATCTGGCTTACATGGGTCCTAGGGAATCAAACCTGGATCCTTTGGCTTTCCAGGCAAGTGCCTCAACCAATAAGCTACCTCTCTAGCCTGCAAACTCAATGTTAATAAAACACCTGAGTCTATGGGGACATACATTAAAACTACCATGACCACCAAGTAGAGAATGTTTTGATAGGAAAAGGGACAGTGAGTTCAGTGATATAGAGATGTTTTAGGGTACAACCTTATCTTTAAATGTCTAAAAATTTGACTCCTGTTGTTGCCGTAGTATAGCATGTGAACTGTGATATAATATATAACATGACTTATTGAATATCATGATGTTCATTTCATGAAAACATTTGTTGATGTCATCCAATGATACCACAACATATCATTAAAATCTTATTACCAGGATATATAGTCATCATACAATGTCATTGAATACTGGACACATAGGAGCTATTCAATAGTGTTTGGATGAGTTGAACTAAATTGTACCAATCTACTCAATCCAAAGCAGCGAAAGCTGGCAGCATTAAAGAACTACTTGTGGGATACATGGTGCAATTTTCTTGAGTAATTTAGAAGGCATTGGGGAAGTCAGCAGCGATGAGGTTGATAGAGTAGGAGTCTACAGGGGAGTGAAAGGTCTTGAGAACTGTAAAGTTGTTTAGGTTTAATAAGATTGCTAGTGATCCCTGGAAAGGAAATTTGCCTATATCTTGTGAATGCATTGCAATGCTGATGAATTTTTAAAGGGCTGTATGAGAAGAAATTGACAATGAAAAGTTGGGAGTGTTTTCCTTTGTTCCAGGTTAGCATATAGTGATAAAGAAGTTCCCGAACATTAACTAAAAGACCAACTGCCATCAAGAAAACTCTGCATCCCAATCAGTGTGTTCTTCTGGGATTTCTATTGTCTATTTCTCTTCAATTATTTATC
The DNA here is from genome assembly GCA_036346955.1 of Dipus sagitta. Lineage (NCBI taxonomy): Eukaryota > Metazoa > Chordata > Mammalia > Rodentia > Dipodidae > Dipus > Dipus sagitta. Next base: position 50,267,537 of record CM070785.1, read on the forward strand.
AAGTGTATAAATACTTGTCAGAATATGGACATGTGCTTCTAACATACTTCTAAGCCAAACTCTCCAGTGCTTCAATAGAAATTTATTAATAGAATTTGAACTCTAATTGTTGATGTGGGGAGTTTTTACAATCATATCCTTGTGTGTGTGTGATAAAGTTATCATAATTCTGAAGTACAGCATTTCATGTCTTCAGCAGACATTAGTTAAATGTGTAGCATAAAAGATGGAGGTTGTGGGCTGGAGAGATGGCTTAGTGGTTAAACGCTTGCCTGTGAAGCCTAAGGACCCCGGTTCGAGGCTCGATTCCCCAGGACCCACGTTAGCCAGATGCACAAGGGGGCGCACGCATCTGGAGTTCGTTTACAGAGGCTGGAAGCTCTGGCGCGCCCATTCTCTCTCTCTCTCTCTCTCTCTCTCTCTCTCTGCCTCCTTCTCTCTGTCGCTCTCAAATAAATAAATAAACAAACAAAAAAAAAAAAAGATGGAGGTTGTGGGAATGAAGTGCAACAACTGAAAATGTACTATAAGAATACTATGAGAATGAATATAGGATGAGGTATGAGAAATGATAGTAGGAATGTTTCTTATGGACCTTACAAATAACTTTTCTTAGATTATTTCTGTGAGATCCTACATTCCTTACTTATTATTTGGCCTAAATTTAATCCTACAACTATGTAACCCACCCAGTTAAAGCAGTTTTACTAGGTTTCCTCTGCCTTGGTGTACTTTCGGTCTCAACAACACAGATGATCAAATTTACTTCGCAATGTTTATAAATGCTGACAGATCTTAAATTATGCTTTTTAGTCAATTTCCTCAGTGGCCTTGGACTCACACTCAGAGAAAACATACTTAATTAAGAAGTGCTGGTCATAGCGTTCAAGGCAATAAGGTCAGTGACTATGGGCCCACAGATTAGTTGCAAACAACAGGTGGGCTTAATGTGATTGCATTCATTATCAGGATATATATACCAGGTCATACCCCTAAATCCCTTCCTTTAACAAGTGTTTAAGGCTTATTCAAAGTCCTTACCCTTCATTCATACCAGGTACTACTTGTTCACATACTACTAGTTCTTAGCTGTTCAATGAAAATGCCAATGAGTACCTGTAGGCAGAAGTCACAGCTGCAGTAACATCTGAATGGTGGTGACAGCAGCTGTGGAGGATTTGTTAACGACTGAAACTGAACTTCTGCCCAGTTTCTTTTTTCCTCGGGCTGATGCTAGAGGCAGCTAACCCATTCCTGGACTGTGTATACCAGGATTTAGCTCTCCACACAACTCAGGTTCTGCTCCTAGAAGCAGTTTCTCCACTTGTAGGAAAGTTCCAGAGATTAGTCTTCCATAATCTCAGGGCTGTGCCTCCCCATCCCCCCCAAAAATAGAGTGGGAGATCCCATCTCTCAATGGAAATTTATAAAGCATTTTATTTATAAGTGATAAAGATGATTGACTTTTGAGGAAAACTAAAGAAAGAATTACAGTTTTCAGTGTAAATATTTTGTTGGCTGTTTTGGTGCAAATCTGTAATCTCAGCTTTCAGGAGGCACAGAAAGGAGAACTGATCCTAAGTTCATGTCTAGACTGGGTGGCATAGTGAGACCCTGTCTAAAAACATCATATTTTTATTGAAATATAAGCATTTTATTGTGGTCATTGTTTTCATTATATATGATCCTTAGGTTATAGGAGAACTATCAATATTCAACCCTCTTAATGCTTCAGAAAAAAAAAGTTGCTTTAAATTTTAAAAATGGGGACATGGTAGAGAAGTCAAGATATTGCTAAAAGTCACCCGTAGTCTGAGTGAAGAAGCTAAAACTCTGTCCTGTAAACATAGCTAGTGGAGAATATTCATGAACAACAAAACCCAGAAGACAGACACGTTCAGTTCCGACTGCAGTAAGTGATGGTACGGGGTCTCTTGCTTGAGTTTTCTCAATTGTGAAATACAACTGGGCTGTGTGGGAAGGTGTGAGGCTGATGTAGAATAACAGGCCTGCATGCTTTGAAGTAGCTCAGGCCCATGACACTATGGCCAGTCACAAAGGTGTCCTTTCTGCAGTAACACTGAGCCTTGGAAAGATGTGTGGTGGTGGGCTCAGGAGTAGCTACACCCTGGGGCACTCTTTCTCTGTATCTCACAAACAAAAGAATAATTTAAAAAAAATATAAGATGGACAGTGATTGAGGAAGACATCTGTCATTGACCTTTGACCTTCATACACATGTTATGTCAATCAACCCTCACATATGAATGTCCAGAACACACACACCCCACATATACCTACTAGATTCTGTTAACATTGTTTTGTTTTGTTTTGTTTTCTGTTAACATGTTGACTAAGTCTTTAAAAAATCTTAGCTCTGTTTCTTCAGGCCTTAATGTGGTCTAACATATTTCTGAAAACAGTAATAAAACAACACTATATATATTTGATGCCAAATACCATAAATGAATTTTTAAAATTTTAATTATATTATTTATTTGTGTGTGTGTACGCATGTTCATTTGGGAGTGTGTGAAGATGAGCTTGAGTATGCCACAGCATGTGTGTGGAGGTCATGGGACAACTTTCAGGTCATACTTCTTCCTTTCCGTCTCGTTTGAGCAGGGTTTCGCACTCTGGATTCTCACTCTGCTGTTCTTTCCTGGGCTCCTAACGAGCTTCCTGGAAGTTCTCCTGGCTGCACCTCCATTCTGCAGTTAGGTTCAGCACATTGGGAATACAGAAGCCCACCATGGTGTCCATCTTGGACTTTGAGGATTAAACATGGGTATTTGAGGAGAAAGGGCTTTATCAACTAAGCCATCTCCACAGCCCCATAAAACATTTTCTATCTTAAGTTTTTAATTATTATCATGATGGAGAGGATCAGTTGTTACAGTAACATTAACAGATGAATTAACAAGAGCAAACATAAACAGGGCTTCCACTTGTCATGGTAGGTATTTGTAGCATTAGCAATTGCGTCAGCCATTTGACACATTCACAGGCAATAGATAACACGTTTACATTAGGATGGGCCAAGGAAGGCCTAGACACTACTTATAAGGTGATAGGTCAGAGAGAAAGAGCTCAATCAGAAGTGGTTACCAGAATCCAAAGGAACAGAATTTTGTGAGCAGGTCGCCACCTTCAGTGAAAGGATACAGGTAAGAAATAATGTCAGAAATTCTCCATAACCAAGTAACACAGGAATTCACAGAGCAGTGATTTCATTCATTGACACACTCCAGACTTCTAGGGAGGAATGTGTTTTATGGAGAATGCTGAAGAGAATGTGTTGTATAAGAAGAAGATATCCAGCATGTTTGGTGCCTTGCTTGCCTTTGATATCTGATATACATTCATCCCTGTAAGGTGAATAGGGAGGGAGTTAAAGAGAAGATAAGATGAGGGGATTATGCCCAAAATATATTATGTATAATAACTGTCAATAAAAAGTGTATTGGTTGTTAAAGCATACTAATATAGCTTTGTAGTGAGTCTTAACAAATAAGTCATAATTGGCCTCTTCTGATAGATTTAATTTTAAATTAAAATCAGTGTGTGAAATTCATGGGAGAATAGGAAAAAAAAAAGGAAAGAAAAGAAAGGAGCCTTGAAATTTCAGCAATGTTCACATTTGTCTTGAATCTAGTTTTTATCATACATTAAAAAAATTTTTTTTGCTATTTTTATTTATCTCTTTGAGAGTGACAGAGAGAGAAAGAGGCAGATAGAGGGAAGGAGAGAGAATGGGCATGCCAGGGCCTCCAGCTACTGCAAAGGAACTCCAGACGCATGCGCCCCCTTGTGCATCTGGCTAACATGGGTCCTGGGGAATCAAGCCTCGAACCAGGGGTCTTTAGGCTTCACAGGCAAGTGCTTAACTGTTAAGCCATCTCTCCAGCCCTTATCATACATTTTCAAGCCTGTAAAAATCTCAGAAACTTTTACATATAGATGCAGGCAAGTGATCACTGTTAGATTTGGTGATATAACAGTGAAATCAACCAGAACAAAATCGCTATTTTGACTTGGTGAAATTTCTCATGAGGGTTTTTATAGAACTCTGAAAAATCTGAGCATTTTTCTTTATTTCTTAACAGAAGCCTAAGGCTTTTTTTCTCCCATGTTAAATTTTAATTTAAGATCTTAGGTATGAAAACAATATTAAAGTTTTGTAAGTACTGTATTTTTTTTTTCCTGTCATTTTAACTAGCTGAGTGTATGTGTGACAGAGAGGCTGGGAGAGAGTCCAAGATTGACTTCTGTTTGATTTTGGCTAAATCCTCAGGAAAGCATGTTGCAACAGATTTGTCATCTAGAAAAAAAGATCTATTTATAAATTGATTTTTTGTTGCTGACATAAAAATAAAATTTGATTCAAATCTTTCAATACCTGTATTAGTTTTCTTATAAAATAATTATTTGTAATTCATACTTAGGCTTAGAATTCAAACAGTACAAATTACATCAAAAAATGTTTTGAAACATTTCTAGGAATGCATTTTACTTGTATAAGACCTAATTTCAAGCAATTCCTCCATTGCTCCTTTTTGTGAGAGGTATAATCAACTGAACTGAGAGCTTCATGAATTCTGGGTTGGGGGGAATGTTATATTTGTGATTCTGTCTCATTTATTCCACACTTATTCCTGTTTTTTTTTTTTATCATAAACTTCAGAAGACGACTCAGAATCAGATACAACTCGATATATTTCTAACTGCAAGGTATCTTTTGAACTGAAATCTAACACATACTTAGCCTTCTAGACAGAATAGAAAATGACTTCAGTCATATCTGCCCCATTCAATGGCTATGATGACCACATTGGATGGAAAACCCCCTGCTCACACAGCACATGAGATTACTTGCCCAGCACACTGCTTCTGGTGAGACACAGGGAGAGAACGAGGGCAGGCTTTTGTCTCAGGTTACACTAGGAACTGTCTTTCAGTAACTTTTCACTTTGAATTAATATAATTCCCATTAAGTTAAAAAAAATGAGTACTCAGATACCTTGGTATATTCCTGACCATCCATATGGCTTCATTCTGGAAGAATGTGGCTTCATAGAGTAATAACCAATAGACACTGAGAGTATCATAAAATAGCCATTCTTCAGAGCCAGGTACAGAAGACCTACAGCTTTAATACTGATTCCTGCAGGGTAGGATATGATTTTCTATTTACTTGTTTACTCATGAGAGCTGAAGTTGCTATAGGACAATAGTTACAAAAAATATCAGTGTGCATCTGAAAGGAAGGCCAAACTTGTTGGTTGAGCGGGGTCTGGGACAAGAATGTGCCCTTCCTTAATAATATGGCTAACATGAAAACAATAATGTGGGTTGGGGAGATATTTCAGTGGTTCAAAATGCTTACTGTGCAAGCCTGCAACTGGAGTTTGCATCTCCACGACTCTTGTTATCGTAGAATGTTAAGTAGATGCAAGAAATGTGTGTGTCTGCAGTCCCATCATGCCAGTGGAAATATGGCCATCCTGAAGTTCTTGGCCCAGCTAATGTGGTGCTCTTAGAGGAAAAGTTAAGAGAGGAGAGAGAGAGAGAGAGAGTCCTTGCCACAAACAAGATAGAAGGTGAGGACTAGAACCCTGTAGTTGTTGCCTGTCCCCCACACACATCATGACAGACACGTGTTCGTGTATACTCACACACCAAAAAAGAAAAGAAAACAACAGCACCAGAATCAACAGAAACAAAACAATAATTTAAAAAAAAAAAACCAAAGCACAATGATCTGAGGCAGTCAGCAAGAGAGACAGACATGTTTCTGGTGGCAACATGAGTCAAAATAATTTGCCTCAGCAAAGTGGTCAGTAACGTCAGGCGTTAATTCTGAATGGGAACTCCATGCTGTTGTCAATGGCTGCTTCTTGCTTGGTAGGTCTTTGAATCTGAGGTGAGAAGAGACAGGTTAAGTAAATGCAGGTATTCTCTCTCACTGTCTAATAGAAACCTACCCATTGAAGAAGCTACAGCAAACAGCATCAGGAAAACAGACATAAAAAAAAAAAAAAAAAAAAAGATTCTCTCCCCACATGGAATTTACACTCAGAAATAAAATGAATTTAGTAAAGTCAACTAAATATGGCTTTAAAAATGATTAGACTCTTTGATAACATAGCACAAAAGAGAACTTACAGGCAGATGTGAAAGGAACCAGTGGAAATTCTAGAGAGAACACTTTCATAGATAAAGCTTCTCTCACCAGTACACACTCTGAGTAGAGTTGAAGAGACAAGTAGTTAATTTGAAAGAATTAGAGACAAACTTCTGTGTAATGTGCTTGACAGATTAAATTACAGGGTTCAAAGGCAGAGGTGTGAATGGAACTGTAATATACTTCACATGAAAGTTAAAGAAAAGGAGACTAGAGTTCTTAAAAATAATTGAACAGAAATAGAGACTTTAAAAAATCAACTAGAAACATAATTCTCCCTGTGGTGGGATGTGTGATGCAGGGCAAGAAACATTTTGGGCTCTGGTAGGATGCAACAGCAAGCTTTCTCAGGGCTTGGGACACCAGGGCATGGCTCCAATACAGAGGATACAAACTTCCTTCAGAGACCCATCCAGGACTATCTTGGTTTGTCCAAGCAACGGCTATTCTTCCTGCTTCTGTGTGGTAAAGAATTGTGGCATATTAGACACGGTAAGTATGACTGATTACATGAATAAGCTAAGAAACCTGACAACATCTCTAGTCTAGGCACCTGGCTCTTCCTCTACCCTTTGACTAGGCTTTATGCCTGTGATGCCAAGACTTATAGGCTACCATTGCCTGGGTCCTTGGCCTCATCTACCCCTTCTTTTCAGGGACTTAGTTGTTGTTAATGTACAATGTTGTAGCTCACAACATTTTACTTTCTTGGGTCCAGAACCATTCTGGCCAACACTTGCTTACATTTCTAGCTCCACATTTTAACATCCCATGATATTCTTCCCCATAGCACACATAAGCATTTCTGATACACAAGCAGGACAAGCTCTCCAGAGAGCACGCGTGGCCTCTTGATAACAGGGCTGTGAGCATCTGCAGTCACTGGTGGGTGAAGTCTCTGAGAACTTCTTTGGTGTGACTCTTTATTGTCCTGCTCCCCAGGAGGCTGCAGAGAAGGAAGGTAAATTCCAGCAGCCACTCGAACTCCTCCTTCTCCACAGAGAGGCTCAACACCCTCTCATCCCTTTGTCTTTCTCTCAGAGGCAGTCAATGTGACCGGCTCGCATTCATCTCCCCAAATTAGTTTCACTAACAGCGAAAAGTCAGCAAGTCCCTCAGGTCTCCTGTGAAGCCAGAGTTGCCTGAGCACTGTTTCACTCTAAATCAATCCAGTAGCAACTTCCAGTGTCCCTCCCCAGCCCCCACCCCCATGGGTCTCACATAGTGCTGTGGTTTACAGCTCACAAAAGAGCTTCTAAAATATATATATATATCTCAATGCACACAAAGAAAGCTTTTCTTCCTTTGATGTACAATGAGGAATTTGACTTCAGAATCTTGGCAAGGTCTCATATAAATAAAAACCTGCTCTGGCAATTCTAGTCATTCATCCAGAGACAAAAAGATCCCCTGGTTTTTGACTACGTATGATTCTTAGTTTTAAAATCTGTGGAAGTTTCCATGAATGTATGGTCTCTAAACACCTCCAAGGCCAGTCAGCCCTGTTACATGTCAGTAGCATAGACCAAGCCTAACTCAATCCCTCTTCTGTAGTGCCAATCCCGAGCTCCATATTGTTTAGCCAACTTTGCTATGGAGTAATGGTTACCTGGGCTTTCTTCAAGACCTGCCTTTGTGGGGAAGATACACACATCCTCAACCTGCTAAGACATTACATTCAATCCTTGACCACTGCCCCCACTTATAGTACTTGTCTTCTCCAGGCCAAGCTCATGGCCAATGACTATATCATGCAGCAGAAAGGAAAGAGTTGGCCATTTGATTAATTTGGGCAAGCTCTGAAGTTCAAACAATGCTCTGGATATCCAGTTGGGTCATTTCAAGCCTTCACTGAAATCATATTTCATGAGAGCTTCTCAGGCTGTATTGATGGCTCAGTGGTTAAAGGCACTTGCTTGCAAAGCCTGAGGGCTGGGGATTAATTCCCCAGCACCCACATAAAGCACAATGTACAAAGTGTCTCACACATCTGGAATTTGTTTCCAGTGGCAGAGGCTCTGGCTTACCCATTCATCCTTCTTCTCTCTCTCTCTCTCTGTTAAATAAATAAAATATTTTAAGAGAGAGTTTCTCTATTTTTTTAGCCCTGCCTCTCTCTTTGCCTCCCCAATGTACCCCACAGACAGCACTTTCCTTCCAGTAAAATCTCCCCATAGAATTCTCTAACTCAGTGCTCATTTCCAAGGAACTGAGTCTAACAGCTAGCATCAGAAGTGATAGGATCACAAAGACATGCAAGTGGCAAAGATTACCTTCTAATATGTAGGCAAGAAGCACTTCACTAGTGGTAGGGGAAGTCTTGATGGTCCAGACTTGCAGTAGATTGAACTTGTCAAGGTTACCAATGGAAAACTCAAATGAAAATTCACATGAGGATGAGTATGCTGGCATCAGAAACAACCCTATCACTGACAACTAGGAGAGAAATGATATTTTACAAACTGTGGAATCAGGAGAAGGACTGCTGAACATCACTGACTGGTTGTTACAGAAATAGAATGGTCGGCTCAGGGTGAATAATCAACAGGTCCAGGTCCGACTAAGTGTGAATGCCAGAGGGCTTTCCCATAACATAGTCCTAATGCTCTGTAGCCAGAGTACATGGATCAGAGAAAATACTCAGCATATCACAAGGAAAAGAGTGAAACTTCACAGAAGCTGGGGAAGGAAGCTCTGCCCCAGGCAAGTTCCTTTGCAAAAGCTAACACAGCAACTCTGAAACTTGAGGTTGGGAACTGGGGTGGTTCAGATGAGAACTTTCAGCAAGAGAATTAAAAGCTTGTGCCAGGACTGCACCAGCTCTTCCTCCTTCTCTCATGACGTTTCCCAGTGGCTCCTGGGCAGTTTGTGTGCTCTGGAAAACATGTCAATGGTGGATCCCACTAATGACTTCATAACAAGTTAGGCGTATTGGGCTGACGTGTAAGAAAGGGTAAATGGACGGAGGAAATGGCTCTGTGATTAAAAGCACTTGGGTGCATATCCTTGTTGATCCAGGTTTGATACCGCAGTGCCCACATAGAGCCAGGTGCATAAAGTAGTGCATGTATCTAGAGTTCATTTGCAGTGAGTGGTAATCGGCCCTGACATGCTCATCTCTCTCTCTCTCCAAATAAATACAAAATATATATTTTTAAAGAAAGGGCAGGGATGTTGGAATGTTTGATACATGCTCTTTAAAAGGTAGGAAATAAACACAGTGAAATTCAGGTGTGTTCCATGTAGGGAACATTTGTAAAGACCCAGCGGATTTGGGAACTGTTAGAATTTTCCCAGAAAAAAAAGCAGGACATCACAGCACTCTAAACTGAAAGAAATCTCAGAGCAAGGCTGCTCTTTCTAGATTTGGGCAGCTCCATATTTGTCATGTAGTCGCGGTAGTGCATTTAATGAACGCACGCACACATGTTCATTTGACTGGGACACCGATCAGAAACAGTAAAATGGGCTGCTCACTCCAAATGATCAAATGCCAGCTCTGTGTGTCTCAGTGTTCAGGGCCATGTCTGTCAGTAAGAGGAATGGGTGAGGGTCCTTGGAAAAGTTATGCACATTTTTCCAGAGTAATGTTCTTCCTTAGGAAAAAATAATCAGTTTTTTTTTTTAAAGAAATTGCATAGCTCTTGCAGCTAGGTTGAACTTTAATGACAGATTATTTTTCTCCCAGAGAGAAGTGTCTTGAATTTACTTACTCTTACAAGTTGATGCTTTATCTGAAACCCAGGAGAAATTTGTGAGCTTCTTTTGAGCTATTATTTGCATGAGATGTCTGTCAAAGCTCAGTACATGTGCCTTTAAGTAAGGAAGAAACAGAACAAGGAAGGGGGATAGAATGATTGTAGGGGAATTATTTGGTTACAGCATTAGTCTAAGGGGTGAGGCATGTTTGGTGTTGGTATATGAAATAGTTTTTACATGTAGCAATGGGATTTGGGGTTTAATAATTCAGTTTGAGTACACAGCTCCAGATTTGTTCCTCATTGGAAATAACACAGAGTCACTAGCTCAATTTCAAAATTTTATGGGACTAAGTTCTTTATTTTCAACTGTATTTACATAATAAAGCATAGGTCCCAAAACAAAGTTACTTTCTTTCCTCTCTTGCCTTTTAACTAAAGGCATTGATTGATTGATTGATTGACCCAATAGAAATTTATAAGCCCATCAGATAGATATGTTAACTAGTGGGCATGACAAATGTGAGCATATGAAAACAATTATGAAGACTCATTTTAAATACTGAGAAAAATTTTACTGTAAAGGAAAGAATCATATATGTTGATGTTTCTTTATGTTATTATCTTCAGATGCACATACATATAACTTATTTTTGTCAGATTTTGAGGAAGGGTTTTACTATAGCTCAGACATAACTGGGACTCATTCTGTAGCTCCAGGCAGGTATTGAACTCAAGATGATCCTCCTACCTCTGCTTCCCTAGTACTGGGATTAAACGCTTGAATCATCATACCCGGCAACCTCAGACATAATTTTTGTCTGTACTTTGTTGGGATGACTCGCTTTATCTATGAGAACGGAATGGCAATTTAGAAAGTCAATTTATTGGAAAGTGTTCCAAATTGACAAGGCTGCCTTCCAAAAAGGAAGAGAAACTAATCAGCTGAGTCACACCTTCCACAGTTTGATCTGTCAAATAAATGTAACACTCGTTTGGGATTTACTTTTACCTCACATATTGCATGTCTAAAGTACCTTTTCCTCCTCTCTCTAAGCATCCTAAGATCACCCACTTTCATACTCCTGAGTGTCCTTCAGGAATCATTCCGTGTTAGTATGAATTGTTATACTTTTTGCATAAGAAAATCACAATGCAAAATTTCAAGTTCATTTGTTTTATCTAAATCCAACTTTCTTCTGAATTTCATTTACCATTTGAGGAAATACTTCTTATTGATGTTTTCATACATGTTCATAATGTACTTTGAACATAATCAACCCCGTTGCTTTCTGTTGTCCCCCTCCCCCATGCACTTTCCACTAAACTCCCTTTTTCCCTTTCCTTTCAACTAGTCCTTCTATTTTGATGTCATTTTCTTGTTGCTTGACGCCACTATCCATGATCACATGTCACTTGGCCCAATATTGTTCCACAGCCACTGTGAAGTCAAGAAGGCTGTCCAGAAGACCATGTTCCAAGCATTCCTCCTTCTCTGCTGATTTGCATATGTATATATATATATTTTTTTTCTACCACCTGTTCTGCAATGTTCCCTGAGCATTGGCAGGTATGTTAAACTTGACTCATTTGTTGCTGGGCCATTGACTGTCCCTTCTTTTCATCATTTTAATAATTCTTGAGTCTCTCCAATAGCTACCACAACCTACAAAAAGAAGTTTCTTTGGCCAAAAATGATTCACCGCTTTCATGAAAAGTACTCCAATTCTAGAAGCATCCAGTGAGAAAATAACAAGTAGTGGGCAAAGTCTAGTGAAGTTACACGCCCAGGCTGGCACGCCTGTTTACTCATTGGTAACATGTGTCTTGGGGGAGAGAGTTAAGACACCTGGACTAGTTGTGTGTTACTTTAGAGCAGGGATTTGAGCTTCTCTCAAACGGAAGTTACTGAAACAACTGGATGATTTCAGATAGTTCAAAAGCATCCTAGAGAGAAGATAAATGACTTTCTGCTTTGTCAGCCTGCAGCGACTTCCTTCTTGCCTTCCTTTCTTCCCCAAACATGCCTTCATTTCTTCCTTCTTTCTTTTCTCCCTCCCATACCTCTTTCACCCATTTCTTTCTTTTCTTCCTACCTCAGCCTTTCTTCCTTCCTAAAGAAGATCTGTGAGTGAAAGTTGGAAGGAATAGCTTCATTTACAATTAATAGTCTAATAAATATTCTCCCCTCTGCCAAATAAAATTTTAAAGAATCCCCTCTTGCACCTGAATAAGGAAAAATGGTATTTGGTTTTTTTTGGGGGGGGTATTCTTTTCTTATTTTCCATACCAGGCAAAGAAAGTTTATTATTCTTGAGAGTAAGGAAAAGGGAGCTGGCTCAGAAAACCAAGCACTCAGGAGGCAGCAGAACATTTCATTTTGCAGGTCAAGTGAAGGAACTTTTGCAAGTTGGCCTGATGGTTCAAATGTCTGCATATATCCTCAGTTTGAAAGGTGTGCTGGGGGGGGGGGTCAGTGGGATAAAGGAGACCCACTTTGGTTGATGTGGTGGATTGGCTACAAGTCTTATCGACTTAGTTAGAGCTACATTTCCAGCCTTGTATTCTATCATGCTCTGGGCTTATTACAGACCTCACTTTTGGGTTGTAGTGTTATTTTATCTCTTGGCATGAAATTTTCTGGAAGGCAGCAGGACTCTTTTCTCCATCTTCTTGTCGATACTATAAACATGAAGCTGCTCCTGTTTCCTAAGTCAGTGGTCATCTGATATCCTCCTCAGCAACTGAACTGCACACACTTCTTAGACTGTCTCACTGGTAGTCCAATGGATATGGTGATGTAGTTGGAGCCTGGGGATAATGAGAGAAAGACGCTCTTCTAGTCCAGCCTGTTCATTTCTTGCACCTCTTCTTGATTTCCATTACAAAAGAAACTGCAATCACAATACCCCATGAAACTCCAACATTCTTATACATGTTACCTTTACCTATCTATTTTTTGAAAATATTTTTGTACTTATTTGTGTGGATGGTATGCAGCAGTGTCTCTTGCTTCTGAAAATGAATTCGAATTTCTTGTACCACTTTTTGTGTCTAGTTTTATGTGGATAGTGGGAAATTGAACCTCGGTCTATAGGCTTTGCAAACAAGTACCTTAAACCACTGTGTTCTTACTGTAGGTTATATTTTTAATCATGTATATATGCATATGAATATTTACTCTAATTTAATTATATAGCATCAAATATGAGACTACAAAAAGTACATAGTTACATCACTAAGTACATACACTTAACATTAAATAATACATATTTAACTTAAACAGGGTGTAGTATTGACATATAAATTTATACCTTGTATATCTCCTGCCCAATTCTTTATTAGACTTTCTTCAGTTTCTTAAAGGTATTTTAAAATTTTTGTTGATATTTGTGGTATATTAGAAAAACTTTTGATTTGAGTTTAAAATCAAACATTTGCTTAATATCATTATCAAATTGGTGAAAGTGTTATTAGGAATGGTTCACATATGAAACAAAAAATTTTAAGTCTTCATTGTTTCTCCAGCAATGATTCAATATAAATTCTCTTTGTACTTCTAAGCATGTAACACTTTGTGACAGGAAATACTATGTACATTGAATAATCATGATTATGTTTTTGGCCAACATGGAAAATTTTTAAATAATTATCTGCTGTTTACCTTTTATTTACCCATTTTTCTGATGAGCAAATATTCATGTTCTTTGTACTTTCCTTTACCCCTTTGAGTCATACTGAAATAAGAAAGGAAATTCATACAACTTTATGTATAACTGCATTTGTTTCCTGCAAATCACACCAGAGGTTGGGAATTCTGATTCAATATTTGGTTTTAATACATTTGATCCTTAAGTCTCAATGGACCAGTGAAGTGCTTTCATTGAGCCCAGGAGTTTTCTGAACGTCTCTCCATTTGGTAGAGACCTGGGTTGTATCAATGGCATTTGCTGGTAGTTCTGCTTGGAAAATCTTGCTTCTGATGGCCAAGTATGCTGGAGCTGGGTACTGTGGGCCCTTGAGTCTTAGCCAGCTGCCTGTACGCTCATGAGCATTTCACAATTGCCTCCATTTTATTTTTCTGATTTTCAAAGTGAGTATAGTCTTTTGTACTTAGCAGTGTTATGGTTCTGGTTTTGGAATTTCCCCCCAACATTCATGTTTTCAGAAATAGGAACTTTAGGATGTGATTGGGTCATGAGGTCTTTGACCTTGCCTGTGGCTTAATCTTTGCAGGTGCGTCCATAATTTGATAGGCTATTGGAAAAAGACGGAAATTTAGGAGACAGGATGTAACAGAAGAGTGCTTTGAGCATGTGGCTGGTGGGATGATATCTTGTCCCCAGCTCTCTGCCTGTGTCTTCTATTGCCCTGTTCTTCCAAACCACATATATTAGAGCAATAGATCTTGCTGACAAAAACTCTAAAATCATGAGCCAAAATAAGCCTTTGCTCCTTTCTCTCAGGTATTTTATCCTTCACAAGTCACCTAACACAGTAGTTAAACACATAAGGACACTAATCCTGTCACAGAGGCTCCAGCCTCATGACTTCAACCAATTACTTCCAAAACGCTATGTTTCCAAATATTTCAAAATTCAGGGCTTCATCATATGAATTTTGAGGGAAACTCAAAGACTCCGTAACAGAGTTTGTCTAGTGATTCACAGTTTAGTTTCATCGGTCTGTCAGGAAGCATGGTCACATGCACTCTGTTAACAATGGTGGGCAAGAGTGCCCATTCCTCAGGCACAGGGAGTAGGGCATGTGATATTTCCTTTAACAGAAACTTTCAAAAGGTGCCTGTTTTATAGCAAATTCCTCCAAATTGAAATATTCCCTCTGGGAGGAAGGAGGGAGGCTCAGGAGACTCTGGAGATCAAGTTTGGAAGAGCTGATACTTAAAAGGTCACAGGACCACTCCCCAAGGTCATTATCTGTTTTGTACAGGAGCTGAAGGGAAGATTCTGACCAGTGTTTTATCAGTTTTCTCTGAATTGAAATATTCCCACCTGGGAAGATGTAGGGGGGCTCAGGAGATGTAGGAGTCTCAAAGAATCTGGGGAAAAGGTTGCAAGACTCCTCACTAAGGTTAGTTATTTAAAGGGTAAACAACTGTTCAGACCAGGATAGCTGCCTACAACTTTCACAGTATGTAGCAGAGATGTGGTTCTGTGAGTCTCCACCTATTCTGGGTGAACTTTTTGGTGGTGCTGCTGCCTTGGAGTCATCCATGTTCCTGGGCCCAACCCATCAGCCTGCCCTGTAAATGACCCTATGCTTTGGTTCACCAAAACTGGTTTTAGTGCAATCATACTTGGAATGTTGTCTGTGCACTATCTCAACTGAATAGATACCTGTTGGGATTTCTCTAGAGAAATCTATCTTTCTTTCTTTCTTTCTTTTTGTATTTTTTCATTATCCCATGGTACAGCCCTCCCTCTCCCCCAGGGAAATTTTTCCATGTGACAATGCCCTTCAGAAAAGTCACCATTTAGTGGCCCTGAGGAGAGACTAGGAGGAGGCTCTCAGAACACCGAGTGAAGAAGCTGGGCTCTGAGCCATCAATCCCTGATGGGCTGCAGCTGACATTTTACATATGGCACAGTCATGAGCATCCTTTGTGAATGTTTTGACAAAAATAAAAATTATGTGTAAGGGCTGGAGAAATGGCTTAGCGATTAAGACGCTTGCCTGCAAAGCTTAAGGACCCAGGTTTGATTCCTCAGTACCCACGGATGCCAGATGCACAAGGTGGCGCATATGTCTGGAGTTTCTTTACAGTGGCTGGATGCCCTGGCATGCCCTTTCTCTCTCTCTCTCTCTGTGTCTGCCTATCTGTCTGTCTTTCTCCCCCTCTTTCTCTCGGTCTCAAATAAATAATAAGATGTTAAATGATCAATGATATTAATACTTTTTGATAGGAAAAGACAACAGAAAGTACATTATAAAAGAATGAATGTGATTTAGAGCGGACTATACATATATTCGATATTATAAATTAGAATTGATTTTGAATATGCATAGTTGGCCTGATATCAGATGAGCATAAATAATTTAAGAAATGTGCAGATGTTTTCTTGGTCAGCATAGTAAGTAGAAAGAATAATTGACTGACAGAAAAGAGATAAAGATTAAGAACCAATTAAACTCACCGATAAGTGAAGGACATAATAGGATTTCAATTAAGTGTGACTAAGTTTCCTCAGGATTGAACTGTGAAGCCTGTAATCAGGCTTCTCAGGTCTTTAAGGTTCTGCCTAGCATGACTGTATAATTACATACGGATGGAGTAGACATTAACAAAGTAGATGACAAGCTCACAGCTTTGCCTTGAAGAGAGTTTCTTGAGGCTTTTGGGGGAAAATATTTAATGTTCAGTATTATGGGTATCATACTAACCTGCGCTATGGAGTTTCTTAAACCTTCTCAAAGGTTTTGTGAATTGATGTAAAAATGGATGCAGGTCTTTTGTGCTTCCAAATGGAATCAGCTTATTCTCTCTGAGGGATCACATATGAGCAACTGTGAAAAACAAATTTAAAACTTGCATATGACAAAATTTGTAGCACCTACTATTATCTAAATTTTAAATTAAATGATCTCTTTTTAAATATTTTCATTTACTTATTGGCAAGAGAGAGAGAGAGAGAGAGAGAGAGAGACTGAGCACATAGGGGCTCTTGTAAACAAACTGCAAGCAAAGTCTTGATGCATGTACCATTTTGTACGTCTAGCTTTATATGAGTAATAGGGAGTTGAAGCCAGACCATCAGGCTTTGCAAGAAAGTGCATGTAACCACTGAGTTATCTCTCCAGTCCCTTAAATTATCTCTTAAAAATAACATATTTGGTGTTAGAGAAAAGATGTATGCCGCTGATGTAATATTCATCTATTTTAGGTTGTGTGTGCAGCACGTGTGTGTGTGTGTGTGTACATATGTACACATTTGATGTCAGAGGACAAACTCAGAGTGCCAGTCCTTGCCTTACACATTGAGAAAGTGTCTCTTATTTTTCACCCTTGTGAAGTACAGGCAAACGGCCCTGAAAACCTCAAGGATCCTTCTGGCTCCAACTCCTAGCTGGCTGTATGTAGTGGGCTCAAGGCTTCCAGACCTGTCTGGCTTTACATGAGCTTTGGGGATCAGAACTTGGGTTGTCAGGCTTGTGTTCCAAGTGTTTTTGACCACTTAGCCATCTCTCTTGCACAGGAGTTTATTTTCTGGTGATTGCATGGCAATTATTATTCAAATTTGTTCATTAATTAAAGAAGCAATAAGATGTGTTATGATCTATTTAAATGAGAATTCAAATGATCATATACTAACAAAAAATCTCCCTAAGTTTCCAAGTGGATATAACTCTGTTCAATATCCACGGATTAATAATAAAGAGCATTTATATGATTAAATTTACTTGTACTATATGTACAAGTCTGCATTATTTAAAACTTTCTACAAATTACAGGGTCATAAGACAGCTTCAAAACAGAGGAAGGAACGACTGTATAGGCAACTAACTCTGGATAAAATGTTAGGCAAGTACTGATCAGGTTTTGTCTTCTGCTCTTTTGGGGGGGGGGCTTCAGAAAGTAATTTGAATTAACATCCATGATAGAATATTATTGAAATAGAAATGGAATTGAAAATACCCACAGAAGAAGGGATTAAATGATCCCAACCCTTAATGAATATAATTTTTACAAACTACAAGCAATACAAATAATAATAATAAAAAAAGCTTTTCTTAGTAATACTCAAAAAGACAAACTTGATGTTTCAGTCATCTCAAACTTTCCCACACACCTTGGGTGTCTGAGGACAGGGCCTCACATGTCTGTGAGTGACGCAGACACCGGGGTCACTGTGTTCTTTGCGTCAGTTCTTCAGCGCGCGCCCCTCCCTCCTCATGTTTGCTGGTCTTGCTAACCCTGCATTTTCATACAATAGCAACTTATAGTGTCTTATCTAGACCTGCCACGACTATTGCTGCTTCCAGATGATCTAGACACATTAAAAGATATTATGGTAAACAAATATTTGATTGTCAAGTGCCTCAGATTCAATCCAGAAAAAATAATTCTATTGAGTTAGATTCCATGATGATAAGAGAAAATGAAAAACCCAATACTCTGTAGGTGAGCCTTCTTGAATTGCATTTATATTTATTTTTAAGGAGACTTTTAGTGTTTTTGGAAGCACAATGATTACTGTACATGTATTTGTATATATAGACACAAATTTATTTACATTTGTATTACTTAGTAAATTTGTTTTTATTTACACTAACCTTAGTATCCCATTACAGTGATTTACCACAGGAGTCAGTATTTGATTGTGAAATAAGGGAAAAAGTTATCTTAACTTTTCCTTGGGCTTACTTAACAAATAATATAGTAATACTAATGGCAGGATATATTTATGTTGAAATAATTTTGATAACTTCAATACAAAGACTTGGATCTTTCTAGTTTTTTTTCCCCTTTTTGGCTCTAATTACTTCTCTTTCATTTTATGTTTGTTTTCTCTATTTTAGAAACTCAGCTTTTAAAGTTACAAGTATAACATGCTAGTGAGAGCAACTTATGGAATGAAGAAAAACCTTTCTTTCATCAGTTAGATGTGGTTTGACATGCAATAAACCTGCAGGCATGGCTGGCTCGGATGTGTCCTGTCCACAACCCATGTGTTAGACACTTAATCCACAATGCAGCAATGTTAGGAGATGGGGCTTCGTGTGAAGGTGCTTAAATCTCAAGGGTTCCAGCTTCATGAACAGATTCACTCTGTTGTTGGAAAGACTTGCAGATGTGTTTTCATGTCAGCCCTCTCGACTTCCACCATGTGAGGACAAAGTAGAGAGGCCTATCCCAGAGACTGACACTCTAATTTTAGATCAATGAACCTCCAGAACAGTGACAAATGCATTTTTGTTCTTTTATTTTTTGTTGTTTCTTTGGGGGTGTGTGTTTAGCATACGTATATATGTGTAAAGATGTGTACACTTTATTCTCATTCACTTGCATGCAGAGGCTGGTGTTCTCTTTTGCTCTTCCAACTTATTTCCTTGAGAGGGGGTTGTTCACTGAACCAAGAATCTGCTGATTTTTGGCTGTACCGACTTGTTAGTGAGGCCCATCAATGCCCCTAGCCCTGTACCCCTCAGTGCTGGTGTTGCAGTGACCTTCTCATTGCTGACGCAAAGCACCCTACCAAAAGCAGCTCATAGGAGGAAAGGATTTATTTTGGCTTTTAGTCTCGTGGAGGCTCCATGATGGAGGGGAAAGGATGGTATTAGCCGAGGCTGGACATCGCCTCTGCCACAGCAGGTAGAATTCTGCAGCATGAGGGCGTGCCACATCTGTAAACCCACTCCCAACAACACACCTCCTCCAGCAAGGCTCAAGTTCCCAAATTGTCACCAGCTGCGGTCCTAGCTATGAATACATGAGATTCTGAGTGACACCTAATACAGTTATGTGGGGTTATACCTGGCTTCTTTTCTTGTTTTGTTTCATTATTTTGATTTTTCAAGGTAGGATCTCACTTGCTCTAGCCCAGCCTGACCTGGAATTTATTATGTAGCCTCAGGGTGGTTTTGAATTCTTGGAGATCCTCCTATCTTTGCCTTCCAAGTCCTGTGATTAAAGACTTGTGCCAACACACCAGGCTTATACCTGGTTTATTAAAAAAATACACTTTATTTTATTTATGAGAGAGAGAGAGAAAGAGAGAGAATGGGCATGCCAGGACCTCTAGGCACTATAAATGACCTCCAGATGTTTGTACCACCTTGTGCATCTGGCTTTATGTGTGTACTGGGGAATAGAACCTGAGTCCTTTGGCATTGCTGGCAAGCACCTTAACCACTAATCCATCTCTTCAGCCCATGCCCAATTTTTTACATGGTGCTGAGGTTTGAACATAAGTGTTCATACTCGCATAGCCAGCACTCTTACTGAGCCATCTCCCCAGTCACAGATTTCTATTCTTTTTATTTATTTATTTAATTTATTTAAGAGAGGGTCTTGCTCTAGCCCATGCTGACCGGGAATTCACTATATAGCTTCAGGGTGGCCTCAAACTCATGGTGATCTTCCTACTTCTGCCTCCTGAGTGCTGGGATTAAAGGCATGTTCCACCACACCCGGCAAGATTTCTATTCTTTTTTTTTTTTTCTCCATTTTTATTAATATTTTCCATGATAACAAAAAAAATCCCATGGTATTACCCTCCCCCCTTTCCCCTTTGAAATTCCATTCTCCATCATATCCCCTCCCCATCTCAATCTTTCTACTTACATATATACATACCAACCTAATAAGCCGCTACCGGGTCCCGAGCTGCCGCTGCCGAACCCGAGCTGCCGCTACCGGGTCCCGAGCTGCCGCTGCCGGAACCCGAGCTGCCGCTACCGGGTCCCGAGCTGCCGCTGCCGAACCCGAGCTGCCGCTACCGGGTCCCGAGCTGCCGCTGCCGGAACCCGAGCTGCCGCTACCGGGTCCCGAGCTGCCGCTGCCGGAACCCGAGCTGCCGCTACCGGGTCCCGAGCTGCCGCTGCCGGAACCCGAGCTGCCGCTACCGGGTCCCGAGCTGCCGCTGCCGGAACCCGAGCTGCCGCTACCGGGTCCCGAGCTGCCGCTGCCGGAACCCGAGCTGCCGCTACCGGGTCCCGAGCTGCCGCTGCCGAACCCGAGCTGCCGCTACCGGGTCCCGAGCTGCCGCTGCCGGAACCCGAGCTGCCGCTACCGGGTCCCGAGCTGCCGCTGCCGGAACCCGAGCTGCCGCTACCGGGTCCCGAGCTGCCGCTGCCGGAACCCGAGCTCACAGTAGGGTCTTTTTCCACATCCCCGCCAACATTATGATTATTTGTTTCATGATGGTAGCCAATCTGACAGGAGTGAGATGGAATCTCAATGTAGTCTTAATCTGCATTTCCCTGATGACTAGGGATGTAGAACATTTTTTAGATGCGTATATGCCATTCGTATTTCTTCCTTTGAGAATTCTCTATTTAGCTCCATTTCCCATTTTTTGATTGGTTTGTTTGATTCCTTATTATTTAACTCTTGAGTTCTTTGTATATCTTAGATATTAATCCTCTATCAGATGTATAGCTGGTGAAGATTTTTTCCCATTCTGTAGGTTGCCTCTTTGCTTTCTTCACCGTGTCCTTTGCAGTGCAGAATCTTTGTATTTTCATGAGGTCCCAGTGGTTAATCTGTGGTTTATTGCCTGAGCAATTGGGGTTGTATTCAGAAAGTCTTTGCCAAGACCAATATGTTGAAGGGTTTCCCCTACTTTTTCCTCTAGCAGTTTCCAGAGTTTCAGGTCTGATGTTAAGGTCCTTAATCCATTTGGACTTAATTCTTGTGCACGGAGAAAGAGAAGAATCTATTTTCATCCTTCTACAGATATATATCCAGTTTTCCCAACACCATTTGCTGAAGAGGCTGTCTTTTCTCCAATGAGTATTTTTGGCATTTTTATCAAATATCAGGTGGCTATAACTACATGGGGTTACATTTGGGTCCTCTATTCTGTTCCATTGATCTACGAGTCTGCTTTTGTGCCAGTACCATGCTGTTTTTGTTACTATGGCTCTGTAGTATAGGTTAAAATCAGGTATGGTGATACCACCAGCCTTATTTTTGTTGCTCAGTATTATTTTAGATATTCTAGGTTTTTGTGATTCCAAATGAATTTTGGATTGTTTTTTCTATTTCCGTGAAGAATGCCTTTGGAATTTTGATGGGGATTGCGTTAAATGTGTAGATTGCTTTTGGTAAGATTGCCATTTTCACAATATTGATTCTTCCAATCCAGGAACAAGGGATGTTTTTCCACTTCCTAGTGTCTTCTGCAATTTCTTCGCTTGAGTGTTTTAAAGTTCTCATTGTATAGATTCTTTACTTCCTTAGTAAGGTTTTATTCCAAGGTACTTTATTTTTTTTGATGCAATTGTGAATGGGAGTGATTCTCTGATCTCATCCTCTGTGTGTTTGTTGTTAGCATATATGAAGGCTACTGATTTCTGTGTATTTATTTTGTATCCTGCTACATGACTGTAGGTTTTTATCAGCTCTAACAGTTTGCTAGTAGAGTCTTTAGGGTCCTTTATATATAGAATCATGTCATCTGCAAATAATGATAACTTGACCTCTTCCTTTCCGATTTGTATCCCTTTTATGCATGTCTCTTGCCTTATTGCTATGGCTAAGACTTCCAGAACTATATTAAATAAAAGTGGGGACAGTGGACACCCTTGTCTTGTTCCTGATTTTAGTGGAAAAGCATCCAGTTTTCCCCATTTAGTAATATGTTGGCTGTGGCGTGATCATAAATAGCCTTTATTATATTGAGATATGTTCCTTCTATTCCCAGTCTCTGTAGGACTTTTATCATGAAGGGATGTTGGATTTTGTCGAATGCTTTCTCTGCGTCTAATGAGATGATCATGTGATTTTTGTCCTTCAACCCATTTATATAATGTATAACATTTATAGATTTGCGTATGTTGAACCATCCCTGCATCTCTGGGATAAAGCCTACTTGGTCAGGGTGAATGATCTTTCTAATGTATTCTTGTAGTCTGTTTGCCAATATTTGTTGAGAATTTTTGCATCTATGTTCATGAGGGAGATTGGTCTGTAATTTTTCCTTTTTTGTTCTATCTTTGCCTGGTTTTGGTATCAGAGTGATGCTGGCTTCATAGAAGGAGTTTGGTAGAATTCCTTCTTTTTTCTATTCATGGAAAAGCTTAAGAAGCAATGGTGTTAGCTCTTCCCTGAAGGTCTGGTAAAATTCAGCAGTGAATCCATCTGGGCCTGGGCATTTTTTAGTTGGGAGATTTTTGATTTAACTGTTAGGATCTCCATGCTTGTTATAGGTCTATTTAAGTGAGTAATCTCATCTTGATTAATTTAGGTAGGTCATATAAATCAAGGAAATCATCCATTTTCTTTCAGATTTTCATACTTTGTGGAGTATATGTTTTTATAATATGTCCCTATGATTTTTTGAATTTCTCTGGCATCTGTCGTGATGTTACCTTTTCATCTCTAATTTTATAATTTGTGTCTCTTCTCTCTTTCCTTTGGTCAGATTTGCTAAGGTTTATCAATCTTGTTTATCCTTTCAAAGAACCAGCTCTTGTTTCATTAATTCTTTGTATTGTTTTTTTTGGTTTCTATTTCATTAATTTCTGCCCTAATCATTATTATTTCTTCCCGTCTACTGATTTTTGGTTTGCCTTGTTCTTCTTTTCCAAGCTTTAAGGTGAAGCAATTAGGTCATTTATTTGCGACCTTTCTATTTCTTAATATAGGCACTTAAAGCTATAAATTTACCTCTTAGAACTGCCTTCATTGTGTCCCAGAGATTTGGTATGTTGTGTTTCTCATTATTGTTTGACTCTATAAATTTTTTTGATTTCCTTCTTGATTTCTTCATTGACCCATTCATCATTTAGTAATGTATTGTTTAGTTTCCCATGATTTTGTGTATGCTCTATATCCTTTCTTGCTATTGATTGTAGTTTGATTCCATTGTGGTCAGAGTAGAATGCAAGGAATTATTTCAATTTTCCTGAATTTGTTAAGATTTGCTTTGTGTCCTATATTGGTCTATTTTAGAGAATGATCCATGTGCTGCTGAAAAGAATGTATATTCTGCAGCATTTGGATGAAATGTCCTGTATATGTCTGTTAGGTCCATTCCTTCTATGACCTCGTTTAGTCCAGATGCCTCTCTGTTTATTTTTTCCCGGGATGACCTGTCAATTGCTGAGAGTGGGGTGTTAAAGTCACCACTACCACTGTGTTTGGTGTTTATCTTGACCTTAGATCTAACAGTGTTTTGTTTGATGAATTTGGGAGCCCCCATGTTAGGTGCATATATGTTTAGGATTGTAATGTCCCTCCTGTGGGAGTGTGCCCTTAATCAATATAAAGTGACCGTCCTTATCATTCTTGACTAATGTTGGAGTGAAGTCTGGCCTTGTCAGCTATTAGGATAGCAACCCCTGCTTGCTTTCTGGTCCATTGCTTGAAACACCATTTTCCAACCTTTTCACCCTAAGATAATGTCCATCCTTTGTAGAAAGGTGAGTTTCTTGGAGACAACAAATTGTAGGGTCCTGCTTTTTAACCCAGTCTGCAAATCTATGTCTTTGGTTGGAGCATTGAGGCCATTGATATTAAGAGAGTATTATTAAAGATGTGTATTTATGCTTGCCATTTTTTTTTTTTTTTTGTGGTTTCTGGTTCTACCTTTGCTCTCTTATTTTAACTAGTATTTGAGTGTTGTTTGCTGTTTTCCAGGTTCCTTATATTTGTGTTTTTCTTTCTCTTCGGCATGGAGGATTCTTTCAAGTATTTTGTGTAGAGCTGGTTTTGTCTTCAAATACTCCTTTAGCCTGCTTTTGTCATGGAATGTCCTTATTTCTCCATCCATTTGAATACTTCACTCCAAGCCCTTCTGGCTTTGAAAGTTTGTGTTGAGTAATCTGCTGTGATCCTGATGGGCTTGCCTTTGTAGGTAACTTGATTTTTCTCTCTAACTGCTTTCAATATTTTTTCTTTGGATTGTGTGTTTGGTAGTTTGATTATAATATGGCGAGGAGAGGTTCTTTCCAGGCTTTGTCTGGCTGGTGTTCTAAATGCTTCCTGTATCTGCATTGGCACCTCTTTCCCAATTTGGGGGAAGTTTTCTTCTATGATTTTGTTGAAGATGCCTACTATACCTTTGGATTGAAATTCTTCTCCTTCTACTATACCCTGAATTCTTATATTTGATCTTTTCATAGTGTCCCGAATATCTTGAAATTCCCATTCATACTTTTCTATTAGTTTGTCTTTCTCTTTGTTGGATTGTATTAGATCTGCCACCTGGTCTTCTAGCTTAGATATTCTGTCCTCTCCTTCATCCATTCTACTGGTGAGATTTTCTACAGAGTTTTTTATTTCATTAACTGTGTTCTTCATTGCTAGTAATTCTGACTGGTTTTTCTTCATTATTTCTATTTCCTTATTTATGTCTTGTATTGATTTCTTTATTTCGTTAAATTGGTGTCCTGTATCTTCTCTGATTCCTTTGATTTCTTCTTTGAGTTCATTGAACATATTTACAATCATTCTTTTGAAATCTTTCTCAGGCATTTTCTCTAACTCGTTTTCACTAGAGGTCATTTCTGAAGCATTGATGCTTTTTGGTGGATTTATATTGCCTTGGTTTTTGGTGTTTCTTGTGTTATAATGTATATACTTTTGCATCTTGGATTAAGTTACTGCTTAGATTTTCCAGTTAGCTGGGTATCCTTTGCTGTATCTATTGATCTGATATTGTATATCTTCTATGTAGGAGATTAAGATGTTAGGTGTGGCTCTTACCACTCTCAGAGTATCTAGACACGTGGTCCTAGGGGTTAAGTTTGCCTGCTATGGGGGTATTCAAATAGGTTGAGTGGAATAAAATACAGGTATATTCTAAAATTTAACTAAACCCTATACACATTCAGTCAAGAACAGCACCGAGCATTTATGCAAGATTAGGTATTATAAAAACCAGATCCTCTATCAACAAAGAAGTTAAGATTTCTGGTCTGTTGAGGGATCCAAGTCAGCTTGTGACCAGGTGAGACCCTTCCCTGGTTCAATCCCAGTTACCTCTTTGGATGCTTTTGGTCTCAGTCAAGTTGCTGGCTGGGATGTTGGGCTGCTGTTCTGCTTTCTGGAACTGGGTACTGGCTTTTCCTGTGGGGCAAACCAAGCCTGGCAACTGTGGCCCTGCAGATTGGCGCCCCTGATGCTGGATCCCCACTGCTGCCGCTGGAGCTGCCGCTGCTGGGACCACTGCTGCTGGATCCGCCACTGGAGATGCCGCTGCTGGGTCTGCCCCCGCTGATCCGCTGGAGCTGCCGCTGCTGGGTCCTCCGCCTCTGATCCGCTGGTGCTGCCGCTGCGGGATCCGCCTCTGCCGCTGAAGCCGCTGGAGCCTCCGCTGCTGGATTCGCTGCCCTGAAGCCGCTGTGGCCGGTACCGGAGCAGCTGATGGTGTTTTTGGGGGCTGGAGTCACGGCTTCCACCGCCGCTTCCGGCTTCCACCGCCGCTTCCGCTGCCGGGGTCTGAGCCGCCGCTGTTGGATCCCGAGTCGCCACTGCCGGAGCCCGTGATGCAGCTGCCGGTGCCCGTGCTGCCGCTGCCGCTGCCAGAGTCTGAATCGCCGCTACCGGGTCCCGAGCTGCCGCTGCCGGAACCCGAGCTGCCGCTACCGGGTCCCGAGCTGCCGCTGCCGGAGCTGCTTCGGCCTGCCCGTGTGGGCTCTGGATATCTCCTACTTCTCCGCTGCTGTTTTAATCTCTTATACACCTCCCTTGTGTATTTTGCTGGGTTTTCTTTGGCTTTTTCTCCCCTAGGCTGCTTAGGCGTGGTTCCTATGCCGCCATCTTGACCGGAAGTCCCCAAGATTTCTATTCTTTATGAATTACTAAATCACCTCAATTCTTTCACAATAGCACACACACACACACACACACACACACACACACACACAAAGGAGACTAAACATGTTTACTTAAATTAGTGGTGGATAGGGGCTTATTTTTCTCATCTACCCAGAAACATAAACATAACCGGTGACTACCTTTGATTGTGTCTCCACTGCATGGGCAATTTTTATAGTAAATTTCTCATGGTTTCAGTATCCATGTCCTAGTTGAGGGTGAGAAAGGGGTAAAAGCAGAGCCAGAGACCTCTCTTCCAGGCTCACGCTCTGCCTCATCCACTAGAATCTCGTACTTTGACAAGGCCAACTACAAGGAAGCGTTGGCCAGCCAGCACCTGGCTCTCCACCAGGGACAGCAGCGAGAGCGGCAGGACATGAAGGGGGACGAATTTCATTTCATGGGCCTCCCCTATCCTTTCATCATACTTCAAATTAACTCTTTGATGTGTCGTTTTGTGAATGGTATAGGTACCCAAGTATTTGTATGCATATTTTAAAATTTTATTAAAAGTATGGTAATACATATAGTATTCAGACACGTTCCTATTCATGTTACCTTTTTTAAATAAAATAAATGTGACTATTTGTATGTCTGTTTAATATATACCACATTAGTGGTTAGAATATGACGTAGAAAATTACATATGTATAAACAGTTTTCAAATTTGTCTCTGTTGAATCCATAGTATGTATATGCATAATATATGTGTCTACATATATGTATGTTCATATATATGGAAGAGCAAATATTTGTTTTGAACATGTATCATAGGTGCATGTGTAACTGTTTCTACACATATGTATATGTATGTTCATATATATACACACACCCATATGTGTATGCATAACTATTTCTGCATATATGTACTTTATACACATATCCACACATGTATTTGTAGCTCTTTCTGCACATATATGTGAGTACATATACCCATATGTACATGCATAACTATTTATGCATATATGTACATATATGTGTGTATATAGACACATACCTAAACATGCCTGTGTAACTATTTATGCATCTATGTGCACATATATGTATATATATACCCACTTGTTCATGTCTAACTATTTCGGCATATATGTGCATATTTATATCCAAACCCTACACATGTATGTGTAAGTATTTCTGTGTATATGTATATACATAGACGAACATACATGGATATTACATTCATCCAGATGAACAATTGTTTTATTTCCATATGACAGATTTATTACTCTAATATTTCTGCCTCAAATTTTTAAACATAATTTCTTTTAAAAGATAGCAGAATGGTTGTGTGGTGGTTTGTTTCAGGTGTTCCCCATAAACTTAGGTGTTCTGAATGCTAGATCCCCAGCTGATGAATATTTGGAAATTAACACCTCCTGGAAGGAGTGTATTGTTGGGGGCAGGCTTATGGATATTATAGCCAGTCTCCCCTTGCCACTGTTAGGCACACTGTTCTGTTGCTATTGTCCACCTTATGTTTCCCAGGGGGTGATGTCCACCCTCTGCGCATACTATCGTTTTCCCCCTGCCCTCATGGAGCTTCCCCTAGAGTCTGTAAGCCAAAATAAACCTTTTCTTTATCCACCAGCTGCTCTTGGTCGGGTGATTTCTATCAGCAATTTGAACCTGAATGCTACAGGTTGTGAGAATTTATATTTCCTTCATGATATTACTCAACTTCCTGTTCTGCAAACTCCAGCTTGGACAATTGTGGTATTTAAATAACTGGTATTGTGATGGGGTACATCTGCATGTTTGCTCTGCATATTCAGACATAATGGGGTCTCAGGTCAGACAGTTTCACTGAGTCACTGAAAATCTTCAATTATGTAGACTTGGGCTTTATGTTTAGTTTCATTTTCAACCACAATTTCAAGATAACCTCAGCTACCTGAAATTTGTGAGGCCTAAATGTTCATATTTATCCACATTTTCATCCTCAATATAGAACCAAAGCTTATATCATGTCTCTTTTATTTAAGGACAATGATTTTTAATTCTCTATTTCCTTTTATTTTATTTGAATTATCTGCTCTATTGAAGCATAAATCCTTTGCTTAATCTTGGATTGAGGAAGACACTTTTATCTTGCATTCCAGCTATACCTCAATGACAAAATAGCTCATCTGTGTGCTACTTCAGGAAAATGTAGTCTCTGATACTCCTTTGTGGTATGGACAATGTTCAAACAAATAATTCTTGGCCTTAAGAGACATGCTTGCTTAATCTAGAGATGAAAATAACCACAGTTTGAGGTTGATCAGAAGTTAGTAATGGCATGCGTATGTTGAAAGCACATTGTTCCCATGATTTTCAAAGCCATATTTTTAGGTCTTTCATCCAAGTTCTAGTTTATGTGCAGTTTACTGGACAACAGGGTTTCTCCGCTGGTCAGTTGAGGAACAGGCCTCCTGATACTTCCTGCAGATGTCAAGTGACTGAATAATCCACTTGAAACCTTTCTTCTGGTTTCCATTGTGTTGAAAAAAATAGTTTTGTTGCTGATGCATAAATTTTATTTATTTATTTATTTATCTGCAAGAAGAGAGAGACACAGACAGAGAGGAAATGGGCATGCCAGGGCCTCCAGCTGCTGCAAATGAACTCCAGATACATGCAACACTTTGTGCAGCTGGCTTTATGTGGATACTTGGGAATAGAACCTGGGCCATCAGGCTATGCTAGCAAGCACCTGAATCACTAAGCAATCACCTCATCCCCTGTGCATATTTAGACACTTGCACATTTACTATTTTCTTATTGAAAATTATTTTCTCTGTCTTCTATACTTTTAGAGGTAAGTTCATACTCTAGTGCAGACTAACCAGGAATTCACTAAGTAGTCTCAGGGTAGCCTTGAACTCACAGGAATCCTCCTACCTCTGCCTCCTGAGTGCTGGGATTAAAGGCGTGTGCCACCATGCCTGGATGAAAATTATTTACACTGAGCTGAGGAGATGGCTCAGTAGTTAAAGGCACTTATTTTCAAAGTCTGATGGCCTGGGTTCAAGTCCCCAACCATCTATACATAAAACTGGATGTAGGTGCAAACATCTGGCACATCACATTGCATCAGTATGAGGTCACCATGTCCAACTGTGCAAAAAAAAAAAAATCCTCACAAATAAATAAATAAATAAATTTAAAAGTATTCTCAAAAATGTCATCACAGACTATAAGAATACCCACTTAGGGTTTAGGGCTCTACTCTACTCTGTGTCTGCATTCTTCGGGGTGTTCTGTCAGTTACAGGAGGACCTATACCTGTGATATTACAAAGACATTAGTTTGAGCTACTGTGCCTTTATTTCTCAGTACCTGCATGTCTCATCCATAAATTATTCGACTGTGTTTAAATCACCATGCTATCTAAGAAAAGTCATAGTGCAGTAAAACAGTCACTGACAGAATTTACCTAGATTTCTGCACTGATGAAAGTTTAAATGTGTACAAGAAATGAGTACATTTTATGTGTAAAAATAGATTCAAGCATTATAAATTGAAAATCCTAAAGTTATTGATGTACTATTTATTCATCTCCACACTGTGCGGAAACAAATCAAATTTACAATAAGTGCATTTAAGTACCGACTGTGTTTGGAGAAGCTTATACAATAACTTATGTGTACCACTTAAAGCAACTTTTGTAATAGGAAAGATGCTTTATGTTCACAAATACAATATGAAAAATCAATATCCAATTTTATTTTCAAAGTGGTCCATGACAAACAGTTACAGGATTCATAGAATTTTAAAATTTCAAGTCACATTAAAATGTCCATGTAGAATAACTCCCATCCCAAGAAGCCTTTTCTCTGTAGTATTAAATTTCTGCTTCATTTTGGAGATTATCTTTATATAGTTATATTGTTGGAAAGTTACTTTTCTATTCTAAGCCTGCTACGGTGTAATTCCTACACATTTGCCGAAGCACTATTCCCATGAGCCACACTGGATACTGATCACCCTCTTCCACATGACAGCCCTTCTCAAGAATCTGTGAGCAATTCTCCCCATAAGACATTTTCACTTTGGCTAAACATCTCATTTGTACATCTTTTCTCACAGAGTAAGTTTTCTGACTCTTTTGTCATTTAAGTTACCAATATCAGCACAAACCTTTTATTTATATTTTTAATGTTATCAAAGTTGGTAAGTAGTCATATGGATTTTCCCAAGAGGATGTGGAAATAGCCAAAATGGAGTGAACTGGAAACAACACTTTTGATGATGCCTAACCAGAAAGAAAATTCCAGATTCATTGCTCCACTTATTTGAACACTGCTTCCAATAATGTTATACACAGCAATTTATTCTGTTAGAAAATGTACAGCAGAATGAAGGTTCATAATGTTTTCAGTTGTCTAAAAGCTAATCTTGTTTTTCTTTATGAGTGGGAAATAATACATACAACTTTACCAACCAGATTTAAATTGTAAATTCATTTGAAAGAGAAGTAAGAAACGTTTAAATCACTAATACATGCAGTTTTTATCACGTAAAATCAAGCACCAATCTTTATTCTTCGTGTGATAGCTTAAATGAAGTACCCTCCAAAGGGTCATGTGTTTTGAGTACTTAGTCCCAGTTTGGGCTGGTGGAGCTTTTGGCGGGTAGAGACTTGCCAGAGAAGGTGTGTTTCTAGGGTTGACTTTGGGGTTTGTTAGTTGAGCCATCCTGGGTGTTAGCTAGTTAGCTCACTTAAAA
This sequence comes from Dipus sagitta, assembly GCA_036346955.1. Classification (NCBI taxonomy): domain Eukaryota; kingdom Metazoa; phylum Chordata; class Mammalia; order Rodentia; family Dipodidae; genus Dipus; species Dipus sagitta. The sequence goes on from CM070785.1 coordinate 50,298,630, forward strand.
AAAATCTTATTTATTTGCTCATATGCAAAAAGTAACAGAGAGAAAGGAGACAGGCATAGGGAGATAAAGGACCTCTAGCCATTGCAAATGAACTTGAGAAACATGCTCCACCTTGTGCATCTAGTTCACATGAGTACAGGGGAAAAGAACCTGGGTCGTTATGCTTTGCAGGCAAGCACCTCAACCACTTGGCCATCTCTCCAGCTCTTCTTAGCTCACTTTAGATGCTACCTTCCAGCTGAAGTGTAAGATGTGATGTCCAGCAGCATCTCTGCCATGCATTCTCCCATCCTGCTGAAACTTCACCTTGAGTCTATAAGCTTGAAATAAACACTTTGCTCCCATATGCTGCTTATGGGTTTTGTTTTTGTTTTTATTGTTGCTGTTGTCACAGAACGAAGGTAACTGCAGCACTCATTTAAATACTTTATTTTAAATTTAAATGCAGATTTTTTTTCCCCCTGAAATTCATTCCTTATTCCTTTTGATTCTATTGCTGGATATTGCGTGAAGTGCTTTAGTGTTGAGCACTCTTACTGATGATGGGGACATAATTGTGAGCAGAACAGGCAACTTTGCTCTCCCAGGGTTTTTATGCTAAAGTATGTGGGTGAGAAGAGTGACTTTTACCAAGATAATAATTAATTATTTGAAGTTATACTAGACATGAAACCTGCATACTAACTCACATATATTCTGATAGATAAGATCCAGCAGTGCTATACTAAGTTCATAGATGGTTGTAATTTTGTCATGATAGTTCACAGTAACTAAAAAGAAATACTATTAATTATCCATGTAATTATTTACTAAGTATTAATGTTTTGTTTATTCTAATATTCAATATCTGTAAATGATCATTTCTAGTGTGTATATAGTTGAGAGAGACACAATTCTATTATTTCAAAACAAATTCTTTAATATGAATTAGTTAATTTTATTAAGTAAAACAGATGGCAGGAAAAGTTTGCTGTACTCTCTCACCTTTATTTCACATAACACTAAAATGGGAATTTAAAACTTACATGTGTTTTTCTGCTGTAAAATTTGTTGTTGATAATATCAGGAATGGGAGAATAAAAACATCTGTGGTGGGAGGGGGAATCCAGGAAAAGGCTGAGTGGGAAGGGGAACTACACAAAGTCAAAAATCCATTCTTGAAAAAAAAAAAAAGTGGCAACAATATTGTCACCTTTCTTAGAATTTTGGCAATTACAAGGTTCCAAATAAATGACATGGTTATTGTACTATAAGTCTGAAAAATGTAAAGGTATCAGAGTCACAAGCAGGATATTCTATAACACCACCACCACCACCCCCCCCCCCGCAATTGTTACAGTTACCTTTTCATTGCTGGGAAAAACATCTGACCAGAAGCAGATTATGGGAGGAAAGGGTTTATTTCAGGCTTACAGATTCCGGGGGAAGCTCTCTCATGGCAGGAGGAGCTGGCTTACTTCATCATACATCCAAAGCAGAGAGACGGTAACCAGCACCAGCAGGCATGGAAGAGTCTTGACACTTTACTGCTGATTCACGATCAGCCCCCAGTGACACACCTTCTCCAACAGGGCTTCATATGCAGGAGACTTAAGTAGGAAGCTTAATCTTAATAAAAAATACCTGAGGTTCTGGGGGACATTAACAATCAAACCACCACACCAATGGAATAGAATTAGAGAAAGAAGTTTGATAATTTCACAAATATTTGGAAATTAAACAAGACACTCTCAACTAACCAATAGATTAAGGAAACTGTCATCAAGAGAAATTAAAGAGGTCTTTGTGACGCATGCAAGAAAACAAGTGGGCTAAGGAGATCAAGGACTGGAGGTGTATTAGTTAGGGTTCTCTAGAGGAGCAGAACCACTAGAATAAACAATATTAGAAAGGGAATTTATTGGATTAGTTTACAGTAGTCCAATAGCAGTTGTAGGCCCAAGAATAAAGGAACCCAGTAGCTGCTTAGTCCACATGGCCAGATGCCTCAGCAGTCCCAATCCAACACCGAAGGCCTGGAGGCTTCCTGAGGAGCCGCTGGTCTTTAGTCCATGCAGGTCTTCAGTCCACACTGGAAGGCAGCGAGCAGCTCCAATAGCCAAGTGGAAGGAGGGAAGGGGCTCTTTTCACCCAGAGCTTCCTTACATAAAGTCTCTGTCTAAGAGGGACCTGCTCTGGGGGAAGGGCGCCCTCTGGGGGAAGGACTTCCTCTTCATTTAATTTTTCCTAGAAGCAACCTCAGGGACCCACCTGGAAGGGATTTCTATGGATTATTAAACAGATGTTGACAATACCTTAACCATCACAGGAGGGAAATTGTAATTAAATATCAACACTAATTAGAAGGAAGGTCATCAGTCAGTAATCTTATTATCTACCCTGGAAGCTGACTAAGAAGGACTAAGTTTAGAGTGACGAAATGTTCTGAACAATATTCCACAATTTTGTGAACATCCGAAAAGCCACTGAATCATATGTTTTAACATGGACATCTATTGTGTGATGTGGTCCTCAGAGAAAAACAACCATTGGCATGTTTTACAGAAGCAGCTGTAATCCATGACTCGTGAGAGACCCTCAAGAGTGGGCCTGGTGATAATATCGGGTCTGTCCATGGTTTCCTGTTTCCCCATAGACAGAGAGTGTGGAGAGGGTTGTCAGAGCCTCCCCTGAGGTATCAGGCTCCCCCGGTGCCAGCTGTATGCAATGATGCCTGAGGTCTCAGGAACGGGAAGCGTGTAAATACTGCAGAGGGGGAAAAAAATGGAAAGGGAGCTCCATCCACACAGCTTTGGGAAATACATATCCATGCTGTGATGAGACCTTTGGATGCTACCACTGATTTTTGGGTCTGGTCTCCATGCTCCTGGAAGTAACCCTTAGCCCACACCCTGTAAGGAAACCCAATGTACTCATTGGTTTACCAGGGTGAACTCTGGTAGACTCATTCTTTAGTATGTTGTGTGTGCTGTCTTTGGGGAGAACAAGCATTTATCAGCTGTTTGCCAAAAAACAGTTCTCAGGATGGAGACTATAGCTAAGTAGCACAATGCCTCCCATGTGGCCATAATATAACCATTTAGTCAGACAATAGCAGTAATTTTTCCCCCTAGGACTTATGACCTCCCTTAGCCATAGGTTTTTGATTAGGTTTTCAGTGTCAGGCAGAAATTTCCTCATGTAGAGAAAATCCAAGCAGAGAGCAGTTGGTTTCTCTCGTAAAAGACATGCCACCATTGTACCAGTTGGCAAATTTGGCCTGGCTGGATAGCCATAAACCTTGAAAGACTCACTACTGGTAAAGACCCTTCATGACTTTTCTTCCACAGCAGGGAGGAGACTCCCATCTCAGCCCCAGGTTGATTTCTCTATGGCCAATAGTTCAAGCATGTGGAGACTTCAACAATAGGATCTTATCATCTAGTTCTGTGGGGCAATCAAGAGTTTTGCCAATAGTCTGTAATGTTCCAGGGGCACCAGGGGCCTCCCTGTTCAACAACTGTCTGGAAAATACCCCACCCCTGAAACTCAAATTTTCTAGTAACAACCTATGGTATGGTGTCTGGGAACAACATTATACATTTCCATGGTGTACTTCTGCCCAATCTCTTTTCTTTTTTAAGCATATGCACTACTAGCTAGTAAAAAAAAAAAAAAAAGTGGTTTCCATGTGTTTATTCATAACATCTTAAATTTTGACTAACCCTCTTCCCACCACCTCTTCTCTCCCACCCTCTCTTCTGACCCCATTTAGACCATTCACCCCAGTATTGTGCCCTGTATCATTATCTTGATGGCTTCCTTCATTTCTTCAGACTGCAGTACTCCCTGCTCAAGTTCTTCCTGCTTCCTTTGTCAAGCAAACACTCACCTGTCCCTGCACTAGAGTCTCATGGAGCTGGAGTGAAGCTCAGGATTGACGACTCACACTGGATTCACATTTGTCCACAGGTGAAATTTATCCTTTTGGTTGCATTTAAATGGGCTCTGCTGCTTAGGGCTTTTTTGTTGTTGTTGTTTTTTTTTTTTTTTTTTTTTTTTTAACCTAGGTCACTGCGTGAGATCTTGAGGCTGAGAAAACTGACTGTGGAAAAGAAAGAAAGAAAGAAAAATGACTCATAGGTAGAAGTGACCTTGAAAACTAAAGGAGTGAACTGAGGTCCTTCAGGGGATGAAGCGATGAATGGATCCAAGTAGAGTGACACAAAGAGTATCTTGAGAGACTCATTTGGGAGATGGGATCTTGTGCTGAGACTATACTGGAAGTGAAATGGATGGCTTTATCGTTCCACAAGGTCAGAAATTACTAAGAATACATTCACCATTTCCATCAATTCTGTTGGCTTGAATTTACCAAGCACTCCTGATTTCTTTGTATTTGTGGCCCATGACAAACACAGATTCTTTTATTCCAGTCTTGGATACTGATATTAACTCTCACGTCACGTATCACACGTCACAGAATGATGTAAAATTTACAGAATGGCTATGAACTGGTTACAGAGGGCGCAGCGTTCAAAGGAGTTGTCCTGAAGGCACAGGGGGAGGGCTGACGCAAGGAAAACTAACTCTCTGTGGGGGACCAGAACAGAAGCCTTGTTAACCAGGGGTGCACGATTGTTTAGGGTGCAGAGCTTTCAAATCCAGGTCATTGTTTTGGAGACCTTCGATTGTCCCTTTGAAGGTGCCTGTGTGCTACCAGCAAGAAAAGCCCCACTGAACCTGGGGCTGGGGGCAGCAGTGGAGGTCTTTTGCTGAGGCAATTCTCCAGGGCAAGGCTTGTGACATGTGATGTGATGATGGGGCAGTGTTTCTTCGATGCCTCTGTCATAGTGTCCACCTCCTTCTTCATTCCCAGGTAAGGTGGGATGAATTTTGGAGTGACTCATCCCTGGTGCTTCCGATGTGAATGGATATACTCATCACTCATCGGCACAAAATTTTATTTTCCATTTGCGTCTCCTGGTATGCTGCTGATATATTGGCATACAAGTTCAAGTCACATTTATCTTGTCACTGTATTCAAAATGGAGTAACTTGGGGCTAAACCTTTCCCTCACTTTGCTCAGTTTTAAACCGAGTAAGTAGAGACTCGATAAGCTACTCTTCCACGAAGCGCCGGCCCTGCCTGCTGTCCCCAACTCCTTTGCATTTCAGCATGTTTTCAGCCCAGTGAGGATTTTTAGCAGGTCCCCATCCATTATTGTCCTCAAGTTCTTGACCTCATATTAGCACCAGATGAGTTATCTTTGAAATAAAGTTATTTGATATTACTTAATTTAAAGAGATTTATTCATACTTTTAAGAGGAGAGCAACATATTTAATGTATTTTAAATGAGACAGTTCATTTAATGTATTTTGAATGATACTTAAGTTTCCATGTCTTGCATCTTTTCTGCTTTTAATGCTCTATCTGAACTCCTTATGAGCTTGCAAATAAATAAATAAATTTTTCAAAAAAATAGAGCACAAATATTTCATCTCTTTGTACTGTTGATATTATCCTTTTTCTAAAATAAGAAATTTTCTTAAGTAAAATGATCTCCTTGTAAATTTTGAACAGAATAAGAAAAGCAACTTCACTAATTTGAGTCAGATACCATTATATGCCTTTAAATTGAAATGATCTCAACTATTTTCTTTTAATTATTTCTAAATATAATGCTCATAGGAATTTTAATGAGATATATTCTTCTTTCAGCTAAAAGTTTGCTTTAATTGCAAGACTGCCTTTCATCTAGCAAACATAATTTAAATACAGTTATTATAATAAAGCAATCTTGCTTCCTACTGAAATAAATGTAGGTCAAGTTCAAAGACTTCTCTCCATGACACAGCCCTTTAAATAGGATTTTTCAATCAAGGTCTCATATCTGGTTTTGTTTACAGAGTGACAATGTCTGAAAGAATATTTCTGCTTTTCTAAGGCTGATTCCTGTTGATATGAATTTTCCTTTTTGCTGTGCTGGATTTAATCCTCATTCTTTGACGGTTGTGTCACATAACTTTAATAGACTCTAGAGTGAGACAGTTGGAACTCAAGTCCCTTCTGTCCCCTTTCTAAATGCCACCTTAGTGAATACAATAATGCTTTTGTACCTTCATTTCCTTATCTATAACGTGAGGATAATAGTGGCAATCTCAAAGAGCAGCTTTAAAAATCACATTTCTTGTTCTCCGAGGCTCTTGAATAATACCTGCAATATGCTATGATCTTTGACAATCGACACTGCCTTGTTGGGAATGCAGTGATATAGACTAAGTATCAGGTCACATCCCCCCCCCCCCCCCGTGCAAGGTTCCAGTTCATCTTCTCTATCTGAGAATGCCTTCATTCACAGAGCTTGTCCCCATTTCTATCTGAGTTTTCTTTTCTTGACGGTGGGTTGGAAGATTAATCATGCAGATACTCTGAAGACTCAGAAGTCTTAAAGTACAGACCACATGAATAAATTATTTCCTTGGGGTGGAAAAGAAATGTGGCTGAGAGGAAACTGCAAATATGGGTCAAAGAAGCAAATTTGTGAACTTCAATGAAATGTTTTTGTTCATAAATCTGAGACAGAAAATAATCTTTAAACAGAAATTGTGAAAACATATAGGTGGTAGCACTAAAAAAAAAAAAAAAATCAGAACAAGTGTTTCAGAATAAGAGTCCATAGGGATGGTCAGAAACCTGAATTCCATAAGATGCAGAGAGGTTGACCAGATGGCTTAAAGATACAGATGCATCTGATCATAGACAACTCAATGTTTAAGGTTGTTTATGATCAGTCATAATGTTATAATAAAGTCACGCTGCTACATCAAAAAATTTCCATCCTCATTCTTCTTCCTCCATTAAGCAAGCTCTGTTGTACCAAAATGATAAGGACTATTGATAGCTGGCCTTCTTACACTAGGATAATGAAAAAGTTTAAAATATAATATAATACATTTCATGAGAAAGTGCTCAAAGTGAAGTTCCTAGAGCAGGGGCCTCAGTTTAATTCAAGGTCTCGGAAGAGACTCCCGCTAAGAAATTAATATTATAGAATCCATTTTTTTCCTAGAATACCAAAGACTGAGTAAGTTCCTTGGCAGCCAGAGGGAGGGTCAACTGGAGGGGAAGATTTATTCCTGAAAGACACAGGAGAAGAAACTTGCTTCTCTTCTCAGTTGCAAGTCCAGAAATTACCTTTTCAAATGTGTTTTAGACTTTCCACTTACTTTCAGATGCCGTTTGTTTTTCAATTGCACAAGTTGGTTTGGTTTAAAGCAATAATCATTTTACTTCTTCTGGAATGGGGGTAGGGACGTGTCAGCTCCAAGGGATGTTTCCTGCTTCTGGCATAAGGTCCAGATGTGTTCCTCGCCCAGATGTCTGTGGTCTCCTTGGGGTGCTAGAGGCAGCTGTATTATGTTTTCCCTGTTGGCTGACTTTGTAGGTTCTTTATAACCTCAAGGTTGATCAGCCTCATGAACCATCTCCAGGGTGTCTCCAGTCAGGTAACTTACTGCACTTAGAACTTCCAAGGATGTAACTGGACTTTGTAGAAGTAAATAAAATAACAAACAAGAAAAAAAAAAATTACCTGTTGCAAGAAAAAGGATAGAGACCCTTTCCTTTTATCCTGAGGCCATTTACTTGAGAAAACAAGTCATTGTAAATTCTTTCTCTGCTCCTTTGAGATGTAAATCTTTTTAAAAGCCAATTGCTAACTCGCTAATGTTTTCCTCAAGTGTCTGGGAGCCATCCGTTTGAAATGTAATTATCCCGGAAGACAGCACCATGTCTGCTGCATTCTGTTGTGAGCTAGTCTAATTTCCCAAGGTGCCGGGATACAAGTGGCAAGACACCTCCTGACAGACAGTTAAGACATTTTTATTACTTATTTACTTTTTTTTAATTTACTGTTTTTTTAACTTTTTTATTAACTTTTTTTTTTTTTTTGGTTTTGAATAATAACACCACCAGCTACCCTAGCTACCAAGTCAATAGTGATATACAGTCATTTTTTTTTTTTTTAATTCTTGGAGGTATGGTCTCACTCTAGCCCAGGCTGACCTGGAACTCACTATGTAGTCTCGGGCTGGCCTCAACCTCGCAGTGATCCGCTAATGTCTGCATCCTGAGTGCTGGGACTAAATGTGAGTGCCACCACACCCAGCTTCAGTCATGTTTTTGGTGGACTACTTAATTTATCACGTGAACATATGTATATCGGGTTTTATCTGCTCGGCTATGTCAAAGTGGCGTGAGTGTTTCTTTATAGTCTCCTTAGCTGATGGTTTGTAAAACATGTCGTGTTGTGGTTTAATGCTTATTTAATCACATGACTATTTGCTCTTCCCTGTGTGGAGAGGTTTTCTCAGGTGGGAGGAGGTTGTGGTTTTGATTTTATTTCCACCACAGTTCTAAGAAGAAGGAAATGATACCTTTCTATTCTCCTGATGCTTGTGGTTCAGAGGTCTCTGGACCGCCCCATTCATCTCTGTCCACTTATATAGTCACAGTGAGGAGGAATGAATCAGGTAGCTTTATGCTTAGGTAATCAGTTAGAGGGCCCAATGAGGGAGCACCTGGCCTGCCTGCCGGCTTCAGCAGAACTGGTGTTCAAGTGGGACCCAGCCCATCCAATCCGCTCTTTTGCCCCTTTACTTGTACTCTCCAGTCAGCCCTAGAGCCCAGCCAATCAGCTCTCTGAGATTCACCTGAGTCTAAGGGTAAAGCCCACCACGATGAGATTATTAAGAGATCCAGATAGGCAAGGCCCTTTTTTGTTGTTGCTGTTTGCTTTTTTCACCTATTTTGATCTTCTGGGTCCCTATTCTGGCAAGCCCCTATCACCTCTGCAATGCTGGAGTAAGATGTTGTTAGATCAGGACAAAAATGGAGTCACAGCAGGATAGCGACAGAAACATAAGGAAGTGGGTCATCCACATTTCTCAAGGAACCATCCAGCCATCATCCCTTCCTGCCTAACAATGCCTCCAGGTCTAGGTTTCCTGCCCCCGTATCTCTGAGGTCACCTGCTCACTGTTCTGGTCTCACACCTTAGCTATGTGAAATGGCTAATGTAATGAACAAAGGAGTCCTCCCGCCCCACCTCCTCACCTTCCCTCACTTGAAGAGCTCTATATAGCCCACTATCTGTAATCTCAAAGTTGACTGTGCTCCCCTCTTGACAGTCAATCCTGGCAGTTTGTGTTTTCCCCAAATAAAAGCTTCCATCTTTACCTCAGAGTAGTCTCTGTGGTCTTGTCACTCCTGAACCTTACAGATGTGGGCAGGGGGGACCTTATTCCCACATGGGCGCTCTGTCCCCTTCTGCCTTACATGTGGTAGGCACTCTCTGTACTTTTTTCTTCATCTAATAAAGTCTCTCTGAGTCTTATCCTCTGGTCTATGGATATCAATTCTTTAAATTCATGAGAAAAATTTAAATTGTTGCGTTATAGTACTGGTGCATTAGCAAGGAAACACAACACTCCCCTTACAACAGGAAGGCCAACTATGGCTGTAAGACATGACATCTGCCCACTAGAGAGATGGCTTAGCTGCTAAGGCACTTGCCTGCAAAGCCAAAGGACCTAGGTTCAATTACCCAGGACCCATGTAAGCCAGATGCTCAAAGTGGTGCATTCATCTGGAGTTGGTTTCCAGTGGCTAGAGGACCTGGTGTGCCCATTCTCTTTTTTTAATCTCTCTCTTCCTTACTCTCTCTTCCTTTTTCAAATACATAAATAATAAAAAAGAAAGAAAGAAGGAAGGAAGAAAGGAGGGAAGGAAGGAAGGAAGGAAGGAAGGAAGGAAGGAAGGAAGGAAGGAAGGAAGGAAGGAAGGAAGGAACATGGGCTAGAAAGGGGAGCCACTGGGCATGGCTTTTTACAGATTCACATTCCTTAGCTTGCAGGAGTACTGGACAGTGTTTCGACTTTTTGCTGTGCTCCTTGTTGGCCGAATGACGTTTCTCTAGTAATCCAGGAAGAGGTTAGGAATGAACAGTGGGTCATCTAAGTACTTTTATATTACTTGCTTTCTTTTAAAGATGTGTGTTTATTTGGGGGTGTATGATATTGAGGCATATTTAATTAGTACTTTCAATATATACTTAATAAGATATATTAAAATCTATCTTCCAGTTTGTCACACTAAATTTGTTTCTATTTAAAGGTGCAGTCCAAGTAATTTTTGTTCCATATCTGAGTCAGGCTCCCCATTGAAAAGCAGCTCTTTTTAAAAAAATATATTTTATTTATTTATTTGCAAGCATATGTAATATGTGTTTGTGTGTGTGCATGTAATGTTGAGAGAAAGAGAGAGAATGGGCTTGCCAGATACTCCAGCTACAGCAAACTCCATATGCCTGTGCCTCTTTGTGCATCTGGCTTTAAGTGGGTACTGGTGAATTGAATTCAGATTATTAGGCTTTGCAGGCAAATTCCTTAATCACTGAGCCATCTCTCCAGCCCCCAAATTCTTAGATATGTCTTCTGTTTAGCTCTTAGAATCCTTACGAACTCCAAGAAGTGTCTCTAGAAATAAATTCTAGAGGAAAAAATGATGCTGTTTTGTGGAAAGATTTATTTTAAGGTGCCTAGCTTTTATAAAATAGTTTTAGAATTAACCCTGCTTATATATTTTCATCAGTTTCAAATGCTGTTTTAAAATTAATCATTCATGAACACATTTATTTTTCTTATTGATTGATTTTTATTTTTATGAAAGGTTTGTACTCTTATACCCCTATATCTCCATCCTAATTCTGCTGAGGGACTTTTTCAGTGAGGTTATTGTATTTATTGTGGAGACCCAAGAGGCTTTAGTCAGTTTCTGTGGGGGGGGGGTGGGAGATACAGGCTTTCCTCCCCACTCTGAGGCTCTTACTATCTTTCAGCCCCTCTTCCCCAATGTTCCCTGAGCCTTGGTGGTGGATGAGATAGACATCTGATTTGGTGCCTTTCTCTGTAACCTCTCTATCTGTATTTTGATGAGCTTTGAGTGACAACAGTGCGTGTCTCCATCTCCCTGGAACTGGTTTTCAGAGTAATATTTGTGTCACCACTTCCTCTGTAGATTGCCTAGGACAGGAAACCAATAGGCTCCAGAGAGAACCTCCACTGCTCTTTAATTAAGAAGAGGGGGTATACACATCAGTAAGTCTCTCTATCGACTAGGCTTATCCCCTTTAATTCAAACTGCTCTCACCTTTGGCTGGAGACTCTGTTCCCTCTTACAGATGGTGGAAAATACTGGGGAGAACCGAGATACATCCACACATCAAGAATAGACAGCAGACTACCTACCGTGAGATGGGTCACATCCGCTTCAAAGACCTTTTGTGCATTTCTTCACTGCATGCCTTTGTTTGTTTGGTATAGACTTAAGTATATTTATCTCGTTCATTACTGCTGGCAGTGCAGTTATATATTTTTCTGCAAATATTGTTTGTAGAGAATGAATACTTTATTTATTGGTTAGAATATATTCTGTGACAGTATTTTTCAGGTAACTACTGATACTTTATTTAATTAATACATATCATGAAGAACTGATAAAATGATATATGGTTGTACAATTATATACGTGACTTTTATTTTGTTTATTATTATATTTTTATCATTCTAGCCATGGCAAATACGAGTTTTTTTTTTTTATGGGAGAGAGTGAGACAGACAGAGAGAGAGAGAGAGAGAGAGAGAGAGAGAAGGAATTGGTGTACCAGGGCCTCCAACCACTACAATTGAACTCCAGGCATGAATCCCACTTTGTGTGCATGTGGACCTACGAACACTTGTGTCACCTCGTGCATCTGGCTTATGTGGGAACTGGAGAGTTGAACATGGGTCCTCAGGCTTTGCAGGCAGGTGTCTTAACCACAGTGATCCCTTCAGCCCCAATATAACATTGTTGTTATTATTGTATATTTATTGTGCACAATAATGAGTTTCTTTTATAGTTTTAAATATCTTTATTTATTTGTAAACAGAGGAAAAGAGAGAAAATGGTCACACTCCAGGGCCTCCTGCCTCTGCAAACAAACTCCAAACACATTTTTGTGGGTCTGACTTTGAGTGGATACAGAGGAACCAAACTTAAGTTAGTAGGCTTTGCAAGGAAGTGCCTTTAGCCACTGAGCATATCCCCAGCCCACTAATGGGTTTCACTGTGACATTTTCCAGCATGTTCATAATATACTTATGTTGACTCCTCTAGTTCCCTCTCTTAGTACCCTGTTCCCTTCCCCTGGTCCCTGTTCTTCTCTTTAGTAGTCTCCTTTATACTTCCAGGACATTCCCCCAGCCCCGATTCCTTATATGAGGGGAAAATGTGATGTTTATCTTTATGAGTTTGGTGAACTCACTTAACAAGGTGTTTTCTGGTTCCATCTATTTTCCTGAAAGCAGCATGACTTTGTCATTTATGGCAGAACATAGCTGCATCACATGTTTTATGACATTTTCTTTGTCCCTCATCTGTTGATAGCTGCCTAGACTGCTTTTGTAAATTAGCTATTTTACAGTGCAGGGATAATTATGATACAACTTTTGAAATGTAATAATCATCCTGGTGAATGAAAAGGTATTTTTAGTCTATAACATAATATTATTATAGCTACCACAGTCCCATATATGTCTGCCTTTAAAAAAAAAATTATTTGCAAGGAGAGAGAGAGAGAGAGAGAAGAAAAGAGAGACAGACAGAGAGAGAATGGGCATGCCAGGGCCTCTAGCCATGGCAAATGAACTCCAGATGCATGTGCCCTTTGTGCATCTGGCTTACGTGGGTCCTGGGGAATCAAACCTGGGTCCTTTGGCTTCACAGGCAATGGCCTTAAATCGCTAAGCCATTTCCCCAGCCCATGTACTTCTGCCTTTTAATCAACTGAATTTATAACACTCATGTCAGCTTTTAAAATTAAAAATTAAAATTTAAGATCAGGGGTAAGATGGCTGCATAGGAGTCACACTAATCCAACCTAGGGAGGCATTTGAGCAAAACCACAGCAAAATACACTCTTCATCAGAAAAGTGAGGGTGTATAGGTTTTTATCAGCCACAATGCAGAAGTAGGAGACACTAAGATCTGTCAGAGAAAGAAGTAAATAGCCGGAATCCCACCGAGGAGCTTGTGTACCTGGACTTGAGCCCAGGGACCCGCGTGGATCTGCGTGCCCACTCGGCACCCAGCTGCAGGAGCAGAGACCAAACAAGGGGATTTTCCAGCCTCATAAGCCTCATTGCAGAGCCCAGAAATCTGGAGGGGAGACAGCAGGAAAAGGCAGGACAAGCTGGGTTGTTCAGTACATCTCCTGACTTTCTGCACTCTCCCATCCCCCAACGGACAGAACTGTGACCCTGCAGAGAGAACTCATTCAGCTCCCAGCAGCAGAGAATCCAGCGCAGCTGATCAGAGCACCAGATTCAGAGCGCAACACAGAGGGAGCGAGGTGGGCATTCGTCATTGGTGAGATTTGAAGCCACCCCAAAAGGTAACGAAGCTGACTGAACAAAAAGCAGGTATATAGGCTTGCACTGGAAGTGCTAATCTCTGTTACTATGTCAGGGAAGGTTATGGGTTACACATTCTTGGTTGGATTTGCCATTCTCAAGTAAGCTGCATTTGGAGGTTGACTATTGTTGCCTTAAACTTTCAGACTCATAGGGCCTTTTTCTTTTTCTTTCTTTCTTTCTTTCTTTTTTTTTTTTTTTTTTTTTTTTTTTTTTTTTTTTTTTTTTGGTTTTTCGAGGTAGGGTTTCACTCTAGCCCAGGCTGACCTGGAATTCACTATGGAGTCTCAGGGTGGCCTCGAACTCACGGCGATCCTCCTACCTCTGCCTCCCGAGTGCTGGGATTAAAGGCGTGCGCCACCACGCCCGGCTTTTCTTTTTCTTTTGTCATTATTGGGGGGAGAGTCTGATTCAGACCCAAGTTGAACTGGAACTCATTTCAGAACAGAAATCTCAACCTCCCAGCTGAGAGGATTAAAGGTGTAGAGCATCACACACCCTTAAAGTCTGTGACTTTATAAGGTTACCTGTTTGTTTCAATCCCCACACTTGCATACTCTGTGCTGGTGTTTCTTGAATGTGTATATTGCTCAGTTGAATTTTAGAATTTGACAGTAATATGCTCCACCCACCCCCAATAAAATACTTGAATAGCAGGCAAACTCAACACCTAGGATTACTTCTGTGGTTGGATTGGAGTAGAACAGCTACACTTGACACCTTAAACACCTACTCTGAAGGTACATAAAGTTGGACTTCCAAATCTAAAAGCACCACAGATTATAAGAAAACTCAAGCATTAAATCAACTGAGGGTGCAAAAATCACATTATAATACAAGAAGCACAAAGAATCAAGACAATACTATGCCACCAAAAATTATAAATCCACCAGGAATGGCCCCCAATGAGACTGTTTTAGATGAAATGTGTGACAAAGATTTCAAAATAATGATTTTATCTATACTCAAGGAAATCAAAGAAGAAATCAAAGGAATTAAACAAGAAAACAGACTCCTGAAGGACTTCCAAGAGAACACAGGAAACCATCTTAATGAAACAAGGAGGTCATTACAAAACCTGAGTAAAGAAATAGAAATGCTGAAGAAAATCCAGGCAGAAATCCTAGAAATGGAAAACAGTCAGTCAAATAAAAAAATCATTGTGGAAAGTCTCACCAGTAGAATGGATGAAGGAGGGAACAGAATATCGAAAGTAGAAGACCAGGTGGCGGACCTAATACAGTCCAACAAAGAGAACGACAATCTAATAGGAAGGTATGAATGGGAATTTCAAGATACCCAGGACACTATGAAAAGATCACACATAAGAATTCAGGGTATAGTAGAAGGAGAAGAATTTCGATCCGGAGGCTTAGCAGACATTTTCAACAAAATCATAGAAGAAAAATTTCCCCAAATTGGGAAAGAAATGCCAATGCAGATACAGGAAGCTTTTAGAACACCAAACAGACAAAATCTGGAAAGAACCTCTCCTCACTATGTTATTATTAATCTACTAAACACACAAACCAAAGTTAAATATATTGAAAGCAGTTATACAGAAAGAGCAAGTCTCTTACAAAGGCATGCCCATGAGAATAACTGCAGATTACCCAACACAAACCTTAAAAGCCAGAAAGGCTTGGGATGGTGTAGTCCCAGTTCTGAAAGATAACAACTGTCACCAAGATTACTTTATCCTGCAAAGCTGTCTATCCAAATTGAAGGAGAAATAAGGACATTCCACAACAAAAACAAGCTAAAGGAATTTATGATAAGTAAGCCAGCTCTACAGAAAATACTTGAAGGAATTCTTAGTGCTGAAGAGAAAACAAAGCACATAGAGTAGGAAATAGGAAATAATAAACCATATTCAAATAACAGTTAAAACAAGGGAGTAAAGGGAAATCAGGAAGCACTACAAAATGAAGAATGGCAAGAATAAATGCATACCTTTCAATAATAACTCTTAATATCAATGGCCTCAATGCCCTAACCAAAAGACACAGGCTTGTAGACTACATTAAAGGCAGGATCCTGCTGTTTGTTGCCTCCAGGATATTAATCTCTCTATAAAAGATAGATACTGTCTTTGGGTAAAAGGATGGAAAACAGTATTTCAAGAAAATGGGCCTAGGAAACAAGCAGGGGTTGCTATCCTAATATCTGACAGGACAGACTTCAAACCAACATCAGGGCAGATAGCTTCATTCCGTTCATGCCCTTTGAACTTTGCTAAGTACCCCAGTTGACATTCTCTTGTATAATATTTTAATTCACTTAATGTTTATAGAATATTTGATGAGGTTAAGGTGCTTGCCAGCAAAGCTTAAAGACCCAGGTTTAATTGCCCAGTACCCACACAAAGCCAGATGCACAAAGTGAATGCCCATTCCCTCTGTGTCTCTCTCTAAATGCAAATAAATAAAAAAGTTCTAAAAAGAATATTTGAAAATTATATAGAACAAATCCCCCAGAAGAATTTGATGACCAGTGACAATACCCCCCCCAAACATGAAAAAAATAAATATAACATCATGAGAGAACCAAAAAGAGAAACAAAATGCTTATAAAATTATAAAGGAAACAAAACGTTAAAATTTAAAATTAGTTACTACCATTCTATTTTTGCTTCATATTTGTCTTCAGAGTTTATGAATCTTTCTGTCTTTCTGGAGCACTTTGTATTTTCCCTTCGTGGTCTATTTGTGGCTTCTACTGATGGAAAGGTTAAAATGCTATAATCATATAGTATTCTAATATTTATAATTTTGTTTTGTTTAGTTTTTTTTTGTGTGTGTGAGAAAGGGGGGGGGGCAGTAGAGAAAATGGTTACCCACTGGGGCCTCCTGTCTCTGCAAAGAACTCCGGACACATTTTTGTGTGTCTGAATTTAAGTGGGTACTAGAGAATCAAACTTGTGTTAGCAGGATTTGCAAAACCAAATTTTCCAGTAAAGTGGTCTTGAACTAGTCAGTCATCTTTCCACCTAAGCCTCCCATGTAGCTAGGTTTTCAAGTAGGTGCCACCACTTCTGGATTATCTACAGGTTTTACAAGTAATTCTCTCATTTTTAATCATCTCTACACTGGTAAGCTTTTTTGAAGTTACTTTGTTTTTTTTAATTTAATTTATTTATTTGAAAGTGACAGACAGAGAAAGAGGCAGATAGAAAGAGAGAGAGAATGGGTGCGCCAGGGCCTTCAGCCACTGCAAATGAACTCCAGGCACGTGCGCCTCCTTGTGTATATGGCTAACGTGGGTCCTGGGGAATCAAGCCTCAAACAGGGGTCCTTAGACTTCACAGGCAAGCGATTAACCGCTAAGCCATCTCTCCAGCCCCTGAAGGTACTTTGAATCAACCTCAAAAATGTTGAAACACTTTCCCTTTCACATGACTTTCCCTTTCAGAACTGCTAATGCTGTTTAGTATTTTTATGTGAAGTTTACTTTCACAGTAGCACTGAGTGCAAAATACAGGCACTCCCTATATAGATAAATACTGTGTGTGTGTGTGTGTGTGTGTGTGTGTGTGTTTGCGTGTGTGCGTGTGTGTTTTGAAACAGGGTCTCACTCTTGCCCAAGCTGACCTGGAACTCATTTTGCAGACCAGACTGGCCTCAGACTCACAGTGATGCTCATATCTCAGCCTCCTGAGCCCTGGGATTAAAGGCATGTGTCACTGTGTGTTGATCAGTTCCCATAAGGCTGCCTTATCCTTCTTTAAGTCTCTAACCCTCTTGCCTCAGCACATCACCCCACTGGGTCACTTTTCTAACAGCTGATGATACAGTGATGCACTCTCACCTTAAATCCCTAGATGACATCATCATCCACTCTTGGTGATGCACATTGTGTGCATTTTGGCAAATAGACAGTGACCTGCATTCACCATGGTTGTGATTACACAGAGCAGCTTCGTGGCTCTCAATCTCTTCTCTGACATTTTCCTGTCCATTTCTCCTTGACCCAAGTGCTGGAAGCCACTGGAATTAGACTCCATAGATTTTTGCCTTTTATGCAACGTCTTGTTTTGAGGATCATCTAGTATGGAGCCTTCTCAGATTTCGTTCTCTGTGTTAATATGGAGGTGTGCTTCCTCCCTGCTGTCTCATCCTGGGTAGCTCATCTTTTCAGGGTAGTGAATACATTGCAGGTTATTTAACTATTCATATACTTATAGTCATCTTGGCTATTTGTATATTTTGGCAACATTGAGAATAAAATGTCATAGATATTTTACATGGGATCTATAAATATTCATATTTTTGACTGAGTTAGGGTCAATAGTAAGGGTTTAGTTTTGTCAGTGCAGTGGTTTGAATCAGATGTACCCTGTGAACTCATGTGCTTGGTACCCAGCTGATGGTAACTTGGGAAGTGGAGCCTTTCTGGAGGAGGTGTGCTCCTGGGAGAAGGTTCTGGTGTGTTATAGCCAGATCCCTCTTTCCCTGCTTTTCCTCCTACTGTGGCAGAGGTGACGCACAGCCTCTGCTCAGGCCACCCCTTCCCCTGCCATCATGAAGCTTCCCCTCAAGACTGGAAGCCAGAATTCTTTATATGATGTGTCCTTTCTTTGGTCATTTTCAATCATAATCATACTTCTGGTTGAAGAACTTGAGGAAAGGAGAAATATTAGGCATGATGTAGCATAAACCATAGTCAAAGATAGCCTTTTTTCCCCTGTATTTTATTATTCTAAGCAGTAATTTAACAGACCTCTCTGAATAGCTTGAAGATTATTAATCTGATATCATTTTCAACCTAAGACAAAACATTTAGCATGCAACATTTGAAAAAATATATAATTATATTTCAGATGATTTATTTCATAATTATCTTTCAATTAAACCAATTACTTGTAGGGCTGGAGAGATGGGTCAGCAGTTAGGGCACTTGCCTGAAAAGCCTAAGAACCTCAGTTCAATTCCCCAGTACCCATGTAAAGCCAGATGCACAAGGTGGTGCGTGCATCTGGAATTCATTTGCAGTGGGTAGAGGCCCTGGTGTGCCCATTCTCTCTCTCTCTCTCTCTCTCAAATAAATAAATAAATAAATACTTAATTAAACAAAAAGATCTATTTAAAATTACTTGCAAAGGAAGACACAGAAAAACTCAATATTTTATGAAGAGCAATTTTGAAAACTTTTAGGTAATTTTAATAATTTGAATATTTGAAATGAAGGACTGGAAAGGCTGACAAAGGTATGTAGGAGCAGGAATATTTAAACTTGGTTACTATAAACTGATGTAACAATGATTGGATTCCCTTGATATTTATAGATGGAATTTTAAAAAAAACTATATAAAATTTGAAGTATTACTAACCCTTGATTCAGTGGTGATTACATAATCATTACATATATGCATATATTATAGTTGTAATAGTAAATATGTTACTATGTATATTGGCACAGAAATATGTGAAAGCTGGTATAAATACTTATGCTTATATTCTAAATCAGGGAAAATATGCTTCTAATAATTGAAATTTCATTTTTTTCTATAAAAACTGTGTATAAAAGGTGACATGCTTACCAATTATGCACATACATTTCCTCACGTACCAGCTTTACTTTCCCATATGCCTGGTGGTATTTTTTTTTCCAATCCTTTCTATCATGGAATCAAGGACATCTTCATACTTTGACCTCAGCTGAAGGTTGTTACCATAGAGATGTAGAAAGAAACATTGACCTGTCTTAGTATAAAAAGTTGACTTTTGAAGTCCATGGCAGAGAGAAAAGCTTTGAGAGACCCAGGCTTTGTGTCATTAGAACCATATTGAGTGTGAAAAGGCAACATTTACACCATAAATAATAGATGTGAGAAAGAACAGATGAAGATCAAGAGTCCCTGAGGAGGAGTGGGTAAGCACAGAGAAGGATGCATGGTTTGGTGGTTCCTTGGTGGGCAGGGCTATGGGGAGAAATCATTTAGCTCTGAGCACACCTGAGAATAAACCCCAATGTGCTAATAATGAGAGGTATATGTAGGGGTGTGTACAAAAGAAAAATTTGCTCTTAACTTTTTATGATCTAATTTATATTTAGCAAGAATTTCTTACTAAAAACATAAAATACGATGAAAGAAATACCACATTTGGGAGGGACAAGAGTAAGCCACTGAAAATAACTGCAGTGTGTATGGGATTTATTGGTGTTTTATGATGTTTCTAAATGTTAATCTGACTTATTTTCCAGGAAGTACCAGATCATTAAGTCACTATAACAAAAGGACGTAGATGTGAGCTGAGAGCTCTGTGAGCAAGTTTTCTTCATTTTGTTAGTTATGTAAGTGTTTAGGTGACTGAGAAGGAAGAATTCAGGTGAGTCAGATACCATCCGTGTGGCATTGTGGAACCTTCTACCAACAAGAGAGTGGACTAGGAGATTGGGGAAATGACTAGGACCAAAAAGGGTGTTCAGCTTTCAAGACAAAGTATCTCCTCCAGCGAACTTAGCAATCTTTCTAGGGATAGCTTTTGTCTATATGTTATAGATTGTTGAAAAGACAGCACAATCTCCTTAAAAAGCTGTTGCGTGGCTGAAACAGTGTGCAGTTGCTGACAGGTGGATCAGGCAGGGGTCAGGTTCAGTGAGCAGCCATATTGGGTCAGACGTTTTCAGAGCTAACTAGAAACACAGAGGTCGGAGCTCCCAGCAGCTTAGCAGTGCAGTCAGTCTGTGCTCCTGCAGGGGTTTTACAGGGAGATTCTTTTCTCAACTGAGGAAAGTGGCACACTTTTGAGTTTAATGTGGCATCACTGGGTTTTAAACGTACGCTCCCTAGGGACAGCTCCCTAGCCATTTTTGGCTTCAACTCCTTACTGCTGAAAATGAAAGTTGTCAGGGCTGGGAGGAACGGCTCAGCAGCTAGAGGTGCTTGCCTGCAAAGCCTGACAACCCAGGTTCAATTCCCACGCTGCCCATGTAAGCCAGACCCAAAATGTGGGACAAGTGTCTGGAAGACCTTCCCCAACTCCATACAATAAATTAATTAAAAAGAAAAACCCTAAAAAGCCATGGATCAATTTTGTACTATTCACATCAGGCACATATTATTAGTATAAGTCTGATGGCACTCTGTAAGCAGGGAGAAGGCTATCAGGAGGTTTTTTCCAGATCACAATTGTTTATCTTTTTGAATAGAAATAAATACATTTATATATTGTCAGTTTCCATATGGTGAGGGCCTTTCCTGTAACTTTCACAACATGATTGTGATGGCTAGTCACTGGATGTCGACTTGACACAACTTAGAATCAGCATGGAAATCAATTGTAGGCATGTTTGAAGTTGATTTTCTAGATTAGGATAGCAGGGGTTGGAAGAAACACCTGATCTGTGAGCAGAACCACTCTAACCCATGACTGAAGAAAAAGGAGAAGCGAGCTGAGCAGAAGCATTCCTGGCTCTGCTTCCTCACTGTGGACTGAATGTGACCAGCTGCCCCAAGCTCCGGTCACCACGTCTTTCCTGCCATGATGGATTATAACCTTGAACTATGAGCAAAAATAAATTACTTACCTTCTTTAAGTTTTCCCTTCCAGGTATTTTTTTCACAGCCAATAGAAAAGTAATAAATGCAATAGTTGTTATATGATCATGGGTCCTTGCTTTACCTATGTCAACCTTATTACTCAAGATTTGAAAATACCTAGTGGTGACTAATGAAAGAACTGAAGAGGGTGACCTACATTAATGTTAATGCTATTGTTACTGTATTATTCATTTGATCTTGGATCATATCATAGAACAAATCTAATTAACTACAGTTAGGGAAATAATCATGGTAGGTCTTTAACCTAAAATTAAAAATAATATTTTAGCATTCAATTCATTAGATCTTTGCATAATAATGGCATTTCCTCTTCCTTCTTTTTAATCATGAAAATGATTACTTTGCTAATTAAGCAAATGGCCTTAATGGACTTTAAGTTCCTTCCTAGGAGCATAGAAAATTATAAGAAGAATAGAAATATGTAGTCAGCAGGTCACTGCATGCCGTAATTAAGTTGGTGTGGCATGTTAAAATTTTTCTTATAAAACAAAAGTATCTTTCTTGACCTCAATGTGATTATTTTTTCTCAAATGCAATTTGAAACACTTTGATTAAAATAATTTTATATTTAAAATGCCCAGAGAAGACAATAGGAAAAAGAGTAGTATGCAATAAATTGAAGCTTTAAAATGAAGGCATGGTTTGGAGGGATGGCTTAGAGGTTAAGGTGCTTGCCTGCAAAGCCAAAGGACCCAGGTTTGATTCCCCAGGACCTACGTAAGCTGATGCTAAGGTAGAATGTGCATCTGGAGTTCCATTGCAGTAGCTGGAGGCCTTGACCCAATCTCTCTCTCTCTCTCTCTCTCTCTCTTCTTCTCTCTCTCTCTCACACACACACATACACACGCTCTCTCAAATTAATAAATAAAATGACAAAAAATAAAATAAAGGCACATATATGCTGAATTCATTCTAACGTAAACATGAAATTAATAATGGAATATCCATCTAAGTATGTAAGTGTTTATTTCTCTAAAAAGAGACCTACTATGTTTTTATTACTATGACAATGATGAAATGTGTTTCTTGAACCCCCATGAATCCATATGACATGTGAAAATATAACAGTACGGTTTAAAGATTATCCATTAAACAACCGTCTATCTACTTGTTTTGAATTTGCTATGTGTATATTTTAACTGAACATAGTGTTAACTGAATGACATGGAAATTTTCTATTCCAGCTGGCTAATATTTATATCCTGAATTCAGCTGTCCTGGAAGAAGCTGGCTCTTAATAATCCATTTATATCAATTGCTTCTCCAGAATCCTGTGATGTTACCTCCAGTACTCTAATATTATGTGTTATTTGCTGTCTCTCCATTTGATAAATTATTTTTTTTTTTTTTTTTTTTTTTTTTTTTTTTGGTTTTTCGAGGTAGGGTCTCACTAGCTCAGGCTGACCTGGAATTTACTCTGTAGTCTCAGGGTGGCCTCGAACTCTCAGCGATCCTCCTACCTCTGCCTCCCGAGTGCTGGGATTAAAGGCGTGCGCCACCAGATAAATTATTTTTTTGCCATCACCAAAGCACAGCAGAGAGAGTCATCATTGACACGTTTCAGACTTTTAGTTTGTTTTTGAAGAAATTATGTACTTTACTGCCAAAGGTTCTAGAACCTCACCCCCAACTTTTCACTTTCCAAACTAAAATGACCTTCAAGGGTAGATGATTCCCTTAAGTTGTTTTGTTTTTAATGGTTTCCTCTATTTCATTTGTGTGTGTGTATGCATGCATGCACACAGGCACACACACATGTTGAACATGCATGGAAGTCAGAAGACAACATTGAGGGGCTGTGTCCCACCTATGTTGAGACAAATATCTTGCCACTTAAAACAAAACTGCAGGATTGCAAATGAGCAGCAAGCAGTCAATCCAGTGAGCTTAACGTTCTCCTGGCTGTGGCTGCTGATGTTTTGTTTTGTTTTGTTTTCTTTTTTGGATGCAGTGGATCATTGATGCATATGCCACTTTGCACCTGGCTTTACATGGGTGCCGGGGAATTGAATCTGGGCTAGAAAGCTTTGAAAACAAGCACCTTTAACCACTCAACCATCTCATCAACTCCCAAAATTATTTTCTTCCCATTTTACTTCATTTATTTTGCTGAACTAATTTGGGTTTCTAGTTTTTCCTTTAACAGTTTCTCACAGTTCTGTAAGACACACACGTTTTAGCAGCATAGTGATTTCAACCTCAAGGAAGTATTGTGTCACCCCTTTCTAACTAGACGTTGTATCAGGTGTGTGTGTGTGTGTGTGTGTGTGTGTGTGTGTGTGTGTGTGTGTATGTTGTATACTAGGGATTCCAACCAGGGTCTTACACATGCAAGGAAATGGTCTACCACTGAGCTCCACCTTTGAATATACTCATGAAAAGACTTCATTCTATCCCATATGTATTAGAGGGAAAGAGAGAGAGAATGGGCACATCAGGGCCTTCAGCCACTGAAAATGAACTCCAGATGCATGTGCCACTTTGTTTACCTGGCTTAAATGGGTCCTGGGGGATCGGACCTGGGTCCTTGGCTATTCAAGCAATTACCTGAACCACTAAGCAATCTCTCAAGCACAAGACTTTATTTTAAGAATCAGTTTGTGTACTCTTACAATACAGACCTCATGTTTCAAACATTACTTTTCCTGGGGGACCTGAAAAAAAAAATCTTTCCCACCTTTTTTACCTATGATGGAAAACATTTTAAGCAAGATATACTTTGGGGACTTCTGGTTAAGATGGCAGCATAGGTACCACACCAAAGCAGTCTAGGGGGGAAAAAGCCAAAAAAAAAAAAAAAAAAAAAAAACCAGCAAAATACACACTTTTACTAAAAAGTGAGGTGTATAGGAAATTGAAACAGCAGCGGAGGAGTAGGAGGGATCCAGAGCATCCAGAGCCTGCTCGGACTGGCAGAAGCTGCTCTGGCGGGTCCGCGTGTGAGACATTGGCAGTGGCGGCAGCGCACAAGCCAGCCGCCAGGCTCAGCTTGAGCAGAAGGAAAGGCCAGGCGAGGGGATTTTCCACTCACACCAGAGCTCTCCGCAAACTCAAGAAATGTGAAGGGAGAACAGCAGTGAACAACGGAGGAGCAGATCACAAGGTAGAAGAACACATGGAACAGGGGGTGAACTAGAGCAGCATCAGCTCCCTTCCCCTCTCCCACTGCCGGTGCCCAGCCCTCGGGAACAGAGCAGCTGTCCAGGGACCGGGCCACATCTACTTGAACTGACAGAGCACCAAAGAGGGACCCAATCAAGAGCACAGCTGAGACCAAAATCATCCCAAAAGGTAACTGGGATTACACCAGGTCAGTACCCACCTAATAAACCTGGTATATAGGCCTGAACCAGAAGTGCTAATTGCACCTTCCATATCAGGGTAAATTATATGTTAAATCGGATGGATGGTCAAATTTGCCATTCTTAAATAAGCTGTATTTTGGGCTTGTTATTTGTTGCTTCTTGAATTATAGTGGCTTTGTTTACTATTCTGTTATATATTAGGAAAGGGTCTCACCTGGTCACAAGCTGACTTGGAACCCTCTACAGACCAGAAATCTTAACTGTCTTGTGTCAGGATTAAGGGAATGGGCGAGGCACCACACAGCCTAAGGGACAGACAGAGGATCTGGTTGTCATAATACCTACTCTTGGATAAATACTCTGTGCTGTTTTTCATTGAAAGTGTACAATATTTAGTTAAATTTTAGAATCTGCCTGTATTTTGTTCCACTTAGCCTACTTGAACACTCCCATAGCAGGCAAACCCAACACCTAGAGTCACTTTTGTAGATACTCTGAGAGTCTTCAGAGCCACACCTAGCACCTTAAGCTCCTACCCTGAAGATATGTGACATCAGATTGATTGATACATCTCTTAATACCCAGCTAACTGGAAATACATTATAATACAAGAAACACCAAAAATCAAGACAATATAAATCCACCAAAAGTATTAATGCATCAGAATTTCAAACGGGGAAAAGGGGGGAGGGAGGGCATTACCATGGGATACTTTTTATAATCATGGAAAATGTTTTAAAAAATTGAGAAAAAGTAAAATAAAATAAAAAATAATATACTTTGGTTTGCCCTCCAGCTTTTTACTTAGAGAGGGTGAGATTTCTTGAGTTACTATGATTTTCTGAATTATACTTCACTGGTGAATATGTTAGTAGATTTCCTTTTATAGAATATTTACAAATCTTAAGTGGCGCATGCTTGGTGACTGTAACACTGGCCAAACAGAGCTAGTGCTAGTGGTTGGAATGACTGAAGGACAGAAGGATTAGTTGGAAGATGTTTTGATAATTTTTACACCTCATAGCTGGCTG
This sequence comes from Dipus sagitta, assembly GCA_036346955.1. Classification (NCBI taxonomy): domain Eukaryota; kingdom Metazoa; phylum Chordata; class Mammalia; order Rodentia; family Dipodidae; genus Dipus; species Dipus sagitta. The sequence continues at coordinate 50,324,025 of CM070785.1, forward strand.
AGCAAGATAGTGAAATCACTCCTTAATTGATTGAACACTTTTTCCATGTGTATGTCGATGTGCATGTAGGATGCATGTTTGGGTGTGTGTGGGTGCCTATGTGGGGGGCCAGACGTTAATGTTGAGTGTTTTCCTCCATCGCTTTCGGGCTTATTTTGAAACAAGATCTCTTAATTGATCCAGAGCTCACCAGTTTGGCTAGACAAACTTGTCAGCCTCCTCCAGGGATCCTCCTTACTCTATCTCCCAACACCTGGATTGTAGGCATGTGCTCAAAATCTACCTTTTAATGTGTGTGCTGGAGATCAATACTTGGGTCCTCATGTTTTCTCAACAAGTATTTTGCCTGCTAAGTCATCTACCCAGCCCAACACTTTAAAAAATGATTCCACTCATGATAAACTAAGTCACATAAAATTCCTTCACTGAAGAAGCTCACTGGAGAAATGAATTTAATAATCTGAACAAAATGTCACACACACACACACACACACACACACACACACTGCATCAATCTTTATTGTAGAGAAAAATGTGTCTTCACTGTGCCTGGATGTGCAGAAGAAGAAAGTGGCCTTCCACTCAAATGACAGCATGCTCACTCAACTTCCTAGTAAATAAGATGCTTGTCAGTATTCTAAGCAAAACATAATTTAGTGAGTCCGTGGCATTGTGGCTTGTGTAATTATATTTATATAGGCATATTTTGGGGCCTATATTGGTATACTACCAACAATATTTAGTCTCAAATATAATTTGCTTGAGGATGTCTTAAACATATATTTTTCTTGACCCAAGGCTATGCTTTCCCCATGATGCTCTTCTCTGCATTCACAGTCTCTTTGGATCTGTACAATAACCACTGACTTGTTCCAATGATTCTCTCCTATCAAGCTTCCTGTCAATTTAGTGACACTCCACTCTAGTTCTGTATTGACTTTGTCTAAAATGAAAAATAGGTAATGTGCCTTGCCTACCTTGTGGCTGCCACTCGCACACTTCATCCTAACTTTATAGAATGACATAAAAGGTTTTCTATAAATTGCCATTACACAAACAGCTGGTCTCATCTCCCACAGCTCTTTGCTAGGAATGTGGAGACACTATCCAATGTATCTCTTGCCAGTTTTGAAACACCAGGATTTCTAAAGACTTCAATACTGACTCTTTCCCATGAACATCTGTGGAGTCTTTGTGTGTATCCTGTGACACTGTTACTGTTTCAACATGCTAATGTAATTACATACACTCTCCTCTTTCTTCATTCTGCGAAAGTCTGCTCAAACCTGTCTTCTTTCCATGTTCCTTGAAGCAGTTTAGATACATCTCTCTCAGATCCTGTGCTCTCATTCATGGCAACATAAATATTTCAGTGGGTATATTTCTGTATCTAATAAGCTCCTGGGAGGGTGAGACTTATAACCCTGTTTCCATAATTGAGCTAAAAGATATCATGGTAACATGCCATTATGCAGTATCTGTTGAATCAATAAGTTTCTGAATTGTTCTTATTTGATATGTTCACACAACTTTATTCCATATAAGAGTTCTAGTGTACTTTCATCACCATGCAATGTTGAATTCTAGGAGCAGGAATTTGCAGTCTTTTTATTTAAAGAAGATTACCAATTAAATTATTGAATCTTAATCTGCTCTAACAAGGCATTGATGCAACTTTTATTTACTCTGTTGAATGTGGCAACAAGTTATTCTAATTCAGAGATGTTAGTTCTGGTCCAGTGATGAGAACTCTGTAGTTAAATATTTATAAACCATTGGCAATTTGCTAACATACCAAATAAACAGGGCAGGTTTAAGAGCACTGATTTGAATAACTTAAGACTTACTTTATCTGTTGCAATTATCTCTTGTACTGAAAATTTCTTTTGATTAGTCACTCAAATGTATATACAGTTTAAAGGATGTATTAGCATAAAATCCATCACCAATCATAGTATACTAACTGCATACAAGAGGCTATTGCATAATGTGACCATGAACACGGAAGAGTGGACAATGATTGTCCATTTGTTGCTCCTACACCCAGCTCTGCCAATCAAACACCAATAACAAGCAGCAGGAGAGCTGTGTAGCAGAAGTAGTTTTATGAGCTCATGCTTGTCTCCATTTAAAAAATATTTTATATATATATATATTTTAGTTATGCACACAGTGTATATACATCATGTTGGTACCATCGTTAGCCTCCTCCCCTGTCCTCTGTCCTCTGCAGAACCCCTCCTCATTGGAGAATGTTAGTTGTGCATTGTGGGGTCATCCATCAGTTACGGGTAACAGGCCATGCCTCTGTGCACAATGTCCCAACATGTGGCTCTAGCAATCTTTCCAACCTCCCTCTTCCACAAATTTCCCTGATTCATGTTGAGTTCATTTTAGATCTACTTCAGTGATGAGGTCTTGGAGCCTCTGTGGTTTTGGATCTCTAGTTTGGTAGGAGTTGAGTGCTCTCTGTGTCTATCTCCTTCACCCTTCTTCTGGTGCCAGGTTCACCAAGAAAGCAGCACTCTGGTTCATTTCCCCAGTTACTCTATGGTTTCAGCTGGGGCTGTGTTGAGGTGTGATGGGCTGATGATCTGCTGCCTAAACAATAAAAAGTCAAACAACCCACTCACAAAATGGGGCGAAGAACTGGACAAGGAGTTCTCAGAGGAAGAAGTCCACTTTATATATATATTCATGAAATTATGGCTTAAGAAAGCAGCATTTAGGTTTGGGATATAATTCAGTGGTTAAAGACTCTTACTTGCAAAGCCCCTCAGGCTGGGTTTAATACTCCAGTACCCATGTAAAGCCAGATGCACAATATGGTGTATGTGTCTGGGGTTCATTAGCAGTGGCAAGGGGCCCTAGCATGCCCATTCCCTTTCTCCTCTCTCTATTGCAAATAAACAGTAAATAAAAATACATTTTTTTTTTCCGAGGTAGTGTCTTGCTCTAGCTCAGACTGACATGGAATTCACTATGTAGTCTTAGGTTGGCCTCAGACTCAAGGTGATCCTCCAACTTCTGCCTCCCAAGTGCTGAGATTAAAGGTGTGCACCACCACACCCAGCTGCTACTGAAACAGCTGTGGTCATAACAATTTGGAGACTGTAGACTTCTCCCCCCCCCCCTTCTCAGTGTTCTTGGAAGTTCAAATTGTTCTAGAAGCTAATTTTAAAGTAATTTTAATAGTAATTTTTATTTTAATATTTTCTAACACTATGCAAATATAATTGTAACAAAATTATATTTCTTTAACACAAGGGAACATACAAACACTCCCTAATTTTAATTGATTAGATGCAAGTACATTGAAAATATTCTCATGCTATTTACTTATATAAGGAGAGCCTGTCTTATTTCTTATGGATGGCACTTGTTCTATTCTTCAAAGTAAATAAAATATATTCATTCCTGTGAGTTTTCATGGTTTGGTGCATCAATGTAAGTAAAACCTGTGCAAAAATAACAATTGATCCAACAAGGAACAATAGCTTATTAAGCATGATTTACATAGAAATCTCAGGATCATTCATTGGTAAGTGTTATAGAATAGAATTGTGATTTTTCTAATATACCATGATGCACATTGCAATTATTATAATTTAATAAACATGTTCAAGGAACTAGAAAATTGAAACTGCAATGGAAAACCCGAAAGAGAATGCAATGAACTATTGTAAATGATATCTAGGCATGAATCATTTATTTGCTAGGGTTAGAATGATTTATTTGGCAAGTGTTTGCAATCAAATTATGTTCAAAATCAGCATCAATTTTACTTCCAAAGATTTTGGACTGTAATTGTCAGTCTCTAGAAATATGAGCACCTGTATCGAGTTTATAAACGAAAATAGATATACCCAAATGATGACTTTAAAATTAGGATGTCTAGTCATTAAATGTCGAGCACCTTACATTTGCAAAGCAATGCCGCCACATATATTTTTCGTCTGGAAACAAGAAAAATTCATCAATATTCCTGAAATTACAACCACATGTAGGTGCTATGATTTTGACTCTTTATAGAGATGGAGAGTATGGAAATCGGCACATAAGCTGGAAGGATGTCCGGAAAGGCCTTGCCATGTGAGCTCAGTCTTGAGGGATGGAACATCTGATCAGAATGCTACCACAAGGCACCAGTGGCAGTGGATGAAGCTGACAGGGTTTGTAGTTCGGATTCCATTGCTGATCCTGTGGAGGAGCTGGAGGTAGAGTTTTATCTGGGCTATGTGGAATTGGAATAATCAACAAAATAAAGCAGAAGACAGAGATTATTTTAACATTAGGGAGGGGGATAGTGGTTCATTTTTCAATGTTCCTCCTGAACAGAAAATAGAACATAAAATATAAACCCTTACAGGACACAAGACAGGAAGAGAAGCTTTCTTTCTTTCTTTCTTTCTTTCTTTCTTTCTTTCTTTCTTTCTTTCTTTCTTTTTCTTTCTTTCTTTCTTGCTTGCTTGCTTGCTTGCTTGCTTGCTTGCTTTCTTGCTTTCTTGCTTTCTTTCTTTCTTTTTTTTTTCCGAGGTTGGGTCTCACTCTGGCCCAGGCTGACCTGGAATTCACTATGTAGTGTCCGGGTGGCCTCGAACTCTGCGATCCTCCTACCTCTGCCTCCTAAGTGCTGGGATTAAAGGGGTGCGCCACCACACCTGGCAGAAGAGAAGCTTTTAAGTGCTTTGTGCAAGTGTGAGGCAGCTGCAAGAGCAATCTTTGAATTGAAATACTCATACTTTGAGTTCTAATGGAAGATGAGGCTCAGGCAAAAAGCATTTAAAAAAAAAAGTCTAACCATTTCTGATTTTGTTCTTTTGTGACTTTCTTCTTTTTACAAAGTGCATGTTCTTCCTATTTCAAACACAGATGACTAATGCAGTGGGAAGGCAGGGTTAGGGCTTGATGAGGAGTCCCGCTGAATGTCAGGAGGCGAGAGAATCCGAACAGATGCTAAGGCAGGCCAACGAGGGGCAGTCAGCGCTGCCTCCCGCTCTGACAGGAGCTCGTGTCCTGAGCCGTTCCAGCCCAGGAGAAGGATGCTAAACTCAGAGCCTTTGCAAGGAGATAGATGTTAATTCAGCTCTAGACCATACAGTGAAGGAAGGAAGAATTAACAATTTAAAAATAATTTTTAGAATTTGCCTTAATGGAATTAGGTATTGGTATTTTTCTGGAGCAGAGGAAAACCAGAGTCCAAAAGCAAACTAGAAGAGCCCTACTGAATTGTATGTAATCTGAAGCGGTCATGGTGAGGAGGCTGCCTGGTGCATCTACAAGCACCCCAGGAGCCAGGGACTACACTGAGGTCTTGGAGGTGACTCTCCTGCACTTACATCTCTTAAGCTCTCTGTCACTCACATTCTTCCCTCTGCAACACTAGGGACTTGTAATGGATAATTTCCGTAGCTCTCCCATCTGAATTCCTGTGATGGAATGCTTCCCTTTTACTTACTGGGCTGTTTCTTCCATGACATGTGCTGTCACAGAAATGGAATGTTTCGATAGGTCACAGTCCTGAGAGGTTTAGAATGACTTCAGGGGTTTTATGCTGTCATTCAAGCTTGTCAACAACCAAACTAGTCGTTAGTTTTACATTGATTGAAGGAGCAAATGTCTCCTCTGGCATTGATTACCAAGCTGAGAAAGTCAGTGTGCTCACAGTGGCTGGCTTCCCCTCACTTTCACTAAGAGCAAACACACTGTTAGAAATTTGCATTTTTCTACGCAATCTTTATAACAAGTAAGTGATGGGAGACTGCTCTAAAGAAAAAAAATCATAGCCAGTATATGTTGATGTCAGTACAACGTCCTGTGTCTACTGCTGAGCTGTGCATACTATTCCCTGATTTTCCAGCTTCCTGTTAGCTCAGACCTCTTTCCTCTTTTTTTTTTTTTTTCCAAACAATTAAACACTAAACTAGAACCTCACAGGCATTGCCCAAGTGCGTGGGGTGGTATATTTGAACTCATGCCATCTTGCTCTGAATATTTGGTCCATCCTCACATTACTTCTAAATGAGATCAGGCTGCTAATATCTTCACACACACAAAAAAAGTACTGTTATCCAGGTATGGATGATCTCACTTGTATTTCTTCTTACAGCTAGGATTTTCAAACACATACAAATTACTCAGTGCTTGCTTTTGTCATTCTGTCTGGCTCTTCTGTTGCCTCAGCCCCAGAATTCTTATGAAGTGTGGCATGTTTCAAATTAAGCCTATGGATGGCAAGGTCATAGGCCCTAGGAGGAAGTCACTATTTTTGTTTGATTAAATGGATATGATTTACCCATCAAATTGTCCTATAACTACTTATATTATGTGTGTGCCCATAGATTAATGCTGCTCTCACGTTTGGTTACAGAAGCTTCTTGTTTGGCACATGGTAGTGAGAAAGGGGAAGACTCAGAGCTGTGAAAGTGCTGCGAAGGAGTCAGCAGTCATTGCATCCTCACTGTTGAATGTGGCATCTTTTTGCTGCCCACAAAGTCTCAGGGGCTATTGTAGATGAGGGCCAGAGGATGGGGAGGAGTGCTTAGGGACATTATCTTCTGGACGTAATGGCCATGACTTCATGACTTCACAGTAGCTGCCATGACCTCCATAAGACCTGTGTAAAAATAAGGTCATCAACATTTCAACATGGATGATGGAAAAGGGAGAAAGATGGGTGAGGGAGAGAGATCAAAATAGAAAAGGGACTACTTGGAAAATTGTGTGTTTGTGTGTGTGTGTGTGTGTGTGTGTGTGTGTGTGTACACATATAAGCTGATGACTTTCCCTTCTGTATTTTTTAACTTTTATTCACAGAAGTCCATTCCAGTCCACCTTGATTGTTCAGCTGATTCCTGTTCAACTCAGTCGGAGAGATGAGATTACCCTAGCCTCTTTTATTACCCCAAACTATTTTCTTCCCTGCTGCTATGTTTCCTTGCTCTCCTGTTTTCATTAGCTGTCTTGGCAGTGGTAACATGACCCTGCAGAGAGGCCCTTTTCCCTTTGATCCCCAGGTTCAGACTGTTCAAGTTTCTGACCCTCAAGAAGGATTTTCTGCTTCTTTGAGTCTAAGAGCTACCTGTCAATCCATGGCCACTGACAAACAAAATCAACTCCCCCCAACCCCCCCCCCAAAAAAATCACTTCTAACAGAGTACAACTTTGGGAGACAATTATACAGAGCTTCCATTTCTCTCCCTCTCTAGACCAACAGTAATGGCATTTTAAAAGTAGATGCCTGCAGTGGAACCACTCAGAAAGGGTGAGCTGCGGAAGATGAAATGACGGATCATCAGGAGGGATATTTCTGGGTAGACAGCCTCTGAACAGCAGGAAACCCACTACCCACATGCCCTTTCTTTGAAAGATACTTTGATAGAACACCTGTGAATAAAAGATTTCAGGTTTTTTTTCAAAAAAAATTGTCAGTTCTACTGGAAGCTTCATTTAAACCACAAATATGTTATTGTGTTTAACATCTTACCTAAGGTAATCAAAAGAAGTGGATACGTTTGGTATTTTATATGTCTAAAGGACAGATTGGCTTATTTTTTATTCCTACTCTTGGAAAAGTTTGTATACTCAATCTTCAATAGAGCTAGAAAATCCACAGTGAAACAATTTAATTTCTACTATCTGATATTTTCATGAAGCCCACAGTATTGTAGAACATTATGGAAGAAACCTAGTGAAATGCTACGTGTTTTAATTTCTCACTTGCGTAAGATCATGTGTAAAAAATTTTATTTATTTATTTATGAGAGAAAGAGAGAGAGAGAGAGAGAGAGAGAGAGAGAGAGAGAGAGAGAGAGAGAGAGAATGGGAATGCAAGGACCACTAGCCCAGCAAATGAACTCTAGACACTTCTCACTTTGTACATATACTTTACATGGGTCCTGGGGAGTCGAACCTGGGTCCTTTGACTTTGCAGGCATGCATCTTAACTGCTAAGACATCTCTCCATCCCTAAGATCCTTTTTGGAGTCAACAGTCAGTGACTTGCATTTTTAATGTGTCTGTGCATGTGTGGGCGTGTCAACATGTGTGGGTATGAAGGTCTAAGGTCTATCTTGGATGTCGTTCCAGAGGAATGTTGTCCCCTTTTTAACTTTTTCTAAGACAGTGCCTCTCACTGGCCTGGAGCTCACCAATTAGCTTGACTGATTAGGGCCAGAGAACCTCAGTAATTCTCTCATCTCTGCTTCCCCTGTGGTAGGATTACAGGCATGTGTCAACATTTCTGGAATTTTTTTATGTGGTTATTGGGGATAAAACTCAGTCATGTTTGCAATGCAAGTACATTACCGACTAAGCTATCTTCCCAGCCTTTTGAATTTCTTAGTGCTTAAAAATATGTTTTTACATAAACAGGAATTTCATTTGTTAATATAACATATTTGAATACTTTGCAGAGTCAATAAGTGGCTTTCATGAGGTTTTCACGTCCTATAAAACCGTGCAGAAGTTTTATGTGAGCATAAAATGTTGTAGATAAAATGTTCATGGCTTTGAACAGAATCTGAAAACCAGCAGGCTTGATGAAGCCTTCCTAACTTGGTGTTTATATTTCATCCCAAAGCGTGTTTCCTCTGAGCTCTCCCAACTCTGGACCATATGCGATTGAGTTTTGTCTTAGGGATGATTAATTTGCGGTGAACATGAATCTGTTGTGCCACCTCGAGTAACGGGATGTATCAGAACATCGGCAGACTTCACGGAGCTCCAGCAGCTTGAAGAATCAGGTCTAGAGAGGGACTGGAGTCATCACACAGCAAGAGTCCTCTCCTCTCGCATGACCTCAGTATTAATTGCCAGTGTATTCCTGTTTCCCCGACCCTCCACGTGCTCCTAAATGTACTCAGTATGGGCCCAGTTCATGTTCCAGAATAAATGTTACAGGTCAATACCAGCTGCTGTTCTGGGCCAATAGTGTATTTACATGTGAGTTTCTAAGATTTTTTTTAAATTTTTTGTTTATTTTTTTATTTATTTATTTGAGAGCAACAGAGAAAGAAAGCGGGAGAGAGAGAGAGAGAGAGAGAGAGAGAGAGAGAGAGAGAGAATGGGTGCTCCAGGGCCTCCAGCCATTGCAAACACACTCCAGACACGTGCGCCCCCTTGTGCATCTGGCTTACGTGGGTCCTGCGGAATCGAACCTCTAACCCGGGTCCTTAGGCTTCACAGGCAAGTGCTTAACTGCTAAGCCATCTCTCCAGCCCGAGTTTCTAAATTTTGATTAACTATTAGTTACTTTTCTTGTCGCTGTGACACAATTCCTGGCAGAAGCAACTTAGTAGGCGCCATGTCCCAAAGGTTCTATAAAGTCCAAACATATCACCTCCAGTTGGAGAACAAGTGTTTGAGCACATGAGTCCGTGAAGGGCATCCACGTTGAAACCATTACAAACTCCCTGTTCCTGGGAGAGAGAACACGGTGAATGACAGAGACTTACCACAGATCCAGGTGGGGCTCGCTCTGGAACGTGCTCATCGAGGAGTTAGAGGACAATTTCAATTAACTTGTCATATTGGCGACATCCTACACAGCATGAAATCTGTACTAAACATAGGAATTTGAAGGTCTACCAGATGCCTTGTTTCTGAGATGTTCCACATTCAGTATGACCCTTTGAAAAGAGTCACATGGGGGCTCTAGAGAGAGCTCAGTGGTTAAAATACTTTCCTATAAGGTCTAATGACCTGGCTTCGATTCCCCAGAAGTTTTCATATATATGTCTACTGGTGAGAACCCAAACATGTGGTTGGCAGCATACCCCCTATGCCACTGCAGCATTTCCTAGTTGGGAAACAGGCTAAACCAGTGGTGATAAGGAGTATCATAATTCACTATAGATAATTGTGGACATAATTATTGCTTTCCTCATATCCTATTGCTGTTGTCCAAATTATGTTGGCCAGGGGGTGATGTCTACCCTCTGCTCATGCCATGGTTTTCCCCTGCCATTATGGAGCTTTCCCTCAAGTCTGTAAACCAAAATAAACCTTTTCTCCCACAAAAAAAAAGAAAAGAAATAAATTATATTGTTAGAGCGATGCCAAATGTCCACTTCTCTTTTTAAAAATATTTTATTTTTATTTATTTATTAGAGAGAGATAGAGAGAGACATGCAAACAGACAGATAGACAGAGAAAATGGGCAGGCCACGGCCTTTCACCACTGCAAATGAATTCCAGATGCATGAACCACCTTGTGTATCTGGCTCACATTGGGTCCTGGGGAACTGAGTCTGGGTCTTTAGGCTTCACAGGCCAATGCCTTAACAGCTAAGCCATCTCTGCAGGCCCCAAACGTCTGCTTCTGAAGAAGGTGGTGCAAAGGGGATGTGAAGGAAATAATTGCATGTAAGGAAACTTTAGAAATAGTTCCTTTCAGATGCTGTACAAAAATAATGACAAGGTAGTATTCTCTGATGGAAAGATTGGTTCTGTGGTTGTTTCATCTTGAAAGGACAGAAAGAACTGTGAGGAAAGGAGGAAGTCTGTTGGAAGTAGCACTAAAGACATCTGCATTTGTTCACTGAGTTACCGGCTAGGCTCTCAGCTGTGCTCAAGTACACCGAAGCCCCACAATGTAGGCAGAACATCAACACTTCTTACAGGTCAAGAAGAAGTTAAGATGGACGTGTTGTGTGGAGTGCAGTTAAGAAAGCCTCACTGAACACGTGGAGCACAAACACTTACACTTTTTTTTTTAGCAGGGCTAGTGTTGGAGTAAACAGTTCTCTAGATCCAAGACAAATGCATGAGACTAGGGTCAAAATGATCAAGCTAGCTAGAGTCCAAAATTAACTCAGTAATCTCTTGTGGTAATATAATATAGGCTTGTGGAAAGATATTCTGAGTATGTTGTAAGCAAGCAAATATTATTCAATATGTGAAGAAAGAAAGAAAAGACTTCCGGTCAAGATGGCGGCATAGGAACCACGCCTAAGCAGCCTAGGGGAGAAAAAGCCAAAGAAAACCCAGCAAAATACACAAGGGTGGTGTATAAGAGATTAAAACAGCAGCAGAGAAGTAGGAGATATCCAGAGTCCACATGGGCAGGCCGAAGCAGCTCCGGCAGCGGCAGCTCGGGACCCGGTAGCGGCAGCTCGGGATCCGGCAGCGGCAGCTCGGGACCCGGTAGCGGCGACTTGGGCTCCGGCAGCGGCACCTCGGGACCCGGTAGTGGCGATTCAGACTCTGGCAGCGGCAGCGGCAGCACGGGCACCGGCAGCTGCATCGCGGGCTCCGGCAGTGGCGACTCGGGATCCAACAGCGGCGGCTCAGACCCCGACAGCGGAAGCGGCGGTGGAAGCCGGAAGCGGCGGTGGAAGCCGTGACTCCAGCCCCAAAAACACCATCAGCTGCTCCGGTACCGGCCACAGCGGCTTCAGGGCAGCGAATCCAGCAGCGGAGGCTCCAGCAGCTTCAGCGGCAGAGGCGGATCCCGCAGCGGCAGCACCAGCGGATCAGAGGCAGAGGACCCAGCAGCAGCAGCTCCAGCGGATCAGCGGGGGCAGACCCAGCAGCGGCATCTCCAGTGGCGGATCCAGCAGCAGTGGTCCCAGCAGCGGCAGCTCCAGCGGCAGCAGCGGGGATCCAGCATCAGGGGCGCCAATCTGCAGGGCCACAGTTGCCAGGCTTGGTTTGCCCCACAGGAAAAGCCAGTACCCAGTTCCAGAAAGCAGAACAGCGGCCCAACATCCCAGCCAGCAACTTGACTGAGACCAAAAGCATCCAAAGAGGTAACTGGGATTGAACCAGGGAAGGGTCTCACCTGGTCACAAGCTGACTTGGATCCCTCAACAGACCAGAAATCTTAACTTCTTTGTTGATAGAGGATCTGGTTTTTATAATACCTAATCTTGCATAAATGCTCGGTGCTGTTCTTGACTGAATGTGTATAGGGTTTAGTTAAATTTTAGAATATACCTGTATTTTATTCCACTCAACCTATTGAATACTCCCGTAGCAGGCAAACTTAACCACTAGGACCACGTGTCTAGATACTCTGAGAGTGGTAAGAGCCACACCTAACATCTTAATCTCCTACATAGAAGATATACAATATCAGATCAATAGATACAGCAAAGGATACCCAGCTAACTGGAAAATCTAAGCAGTAACTTAATCCAAGATGCAAAAATATATACATTATAACACAAGAAACACCAAAAACTAAGGCAATATAAATCCACCAAAAAGCATCAATGCTTCAGAAATGACCTCTAGTGAAAACGAGTTAGAGAAAATGCCTGAGAAAGTTTTCAAAAGAATGATTGTAAATATGTTCAATGAACTCAAAGAAGAAATCAAAGGAATCAGAGAAGATACAGGACACCAATTTAACGAAATAAAGAAATCAATACAAGACATAAATAAGGAAATAGAAATAATGAAGAAAAACCAGTCAGAATTACTAGCAATGAAGAACACAGTTAATGAAATAAAAAACTCTGTAGAAAATCTCACCAGTAGAATGGATGAAGGAGAGGACAGAATATCTAAGCTAGAAGACCAGGTGGCAGATCTAATACAATCCAACAAAGAGAAAGACAAACTAATAGAAAAGTATGAATGGGAATTTCAAGATATTCGGGACACTATGAAAAGATCAAATATAAGAATTCAGGGTATAGTAGAAGGAGAAGAATTTCAATCCAAAGGTATAGTAGGCATCTTCAACAAAATCATAGAAGAAAACTTCCCCCAAATTGGGAAAGAGGTGCCAATGCAGATACAGGAAGCATTTAGAACACCAGCCAGACAAAACCTGGAAAGAACCTCTCCTCGCCATATTATAATCAAACTACCAAACACACAATCCAAAGAAAAAATATTGAAAGCAGTTAGAGAGAAAAATCAAGTTACCTACAAAGGCAAGCCCATCAGGATCACAGCAGATTACTCAACACAAACTTTCAAAGCCAGAAGGGCTTGGAGTGAAGTATTCCAAACTCTGAAAGATAACAACTGTCAACCAAGACTACTTTATCCTGCAAAACTATCCATTCAAATAGATGGAGAAATAAGGACATTCCATGACAAAAGCAGGCTAAAGGAGTATTTGAAGACAAAACCAGCTCTACACAAAATACTTGAAAGAATCCTCCATGCCGAAGAGAAAGAAAAACACACATATAAGGAACCTGGAAAACAGCAAACAACACTCAAATACTAGTTAATATAAGAGAGCAAAGGTAGAACCAGAACCACAAAAAAAAAAAAAAAAAATGGCAAGCATAAATACACATCTTTCAATAATATCTCTTAATATCAATGGCCTCAATGCTCCAACCAAAAGACATAGATTTGCAGACTGGGTTAAAAAGCAGGACCCTACAATTTGTTGTCTCCAAGAAACTCACCTTTCTACAAAGGATGGACATTATCTTAGGGTGAAAGGTTGGAAAACGGTGTTTCAAGCAAATGGACCCAGAAAGCAAGCAGGGGTTGCTATCCTAATAGCTGACAAGGCAGACTTCACTCCAACATTAGTCAAGAAAGATAAGGAAGGTCACTTTATATTGATTAAGGGCACACTCCAACAGGAGGACATTACAATCCTAAACATATATGCACCTAACATGGGGGCTCCCAAATTCATCAAACAAACACTGTTAGAACTAAGGTCACAGATAACACCAAACACAGTGGTAGTTGGTGACTTTAACACCCCACTCTCATCAATTGACAGGTCATCCCAGGAAAAAATAAACAGAGAGGCATCTGGACTAAACGAGGTCATAGAAGGAATGGACCTAACAGACATATACAGGACATTTCATCCAAATGCTGCAGAATATACATTCTTTTCAGCAGCACATGGATCATTCTCTAAAATAGACCATATATTAGGACACAAAGCAAATCTTAACAAATTCAGGAAAATTGATATAATTCCTTGCATTCTATCTGACCACAATGGAATCAAACTACAAATCAATAGCAAGAAAGGATATAGAGCATACACAAAATCATGGAAACTAAACAATACATTACTAAATGATGAATGGGTCAATGAAGAAATCAAGAAGGAAATCAAAAAATTTATAGAGTCAAACAATAATGAGAACACAACATACCAAAATCTCTGGGACACAATGAAGGCAGTTCTAAGAGGTAAATTTATAGCTTTAAGTGCCTATATTAAGAAATTAGAAAGGTCACAAATAAATGACCTAATGCTTCACCTTAAAGCCTTGGAAAAAGAAGAACAAGGCAAACCAAAAATCAGTAGACGGGAAGAAATAATAAAGATTAGGGCAGAAATTAATGAAATAGAAACCAAAAAAACAATACAAAGAATTAATGAAACAAAGAGCTGGTTCTTTGAAAGGATAAACAAGATTGATAAACCCTTAGCAAATCTGACCAAAAGAAAGAGAGAAGAGACACAAATTAATAAAATTAGAGATGAAAAAGGTAACATCACGACAGATGCCAGAGAAATTCAAAAAATCATAGGGACATATTATAAAAACATATACTCCACAAAGTATGAAAATCTGAAAGAAATGGATGATTTCCTTGATTTATATGACCTACCTAAATTAAATCAAGATGAGATTAATCACTTAAATAGACCTATAACAAGCATGGAGATCCTAACAGTTATCAAAAATCTCCCAACTAAAAAAAGCCCAGGCCCAGATGGATTCACTGCTGAATTTTACCAGACCTTCAGGGAAGAGCTAACACCATTGCTTCTTAAGCTTTTCCATGAAATAGAAAAAGAAGGAATTCTACCAAACTCCTTCTATGAAGCCAGCATCACTCTGATACCAAAACCAGGCAAAGATAGAACAAAAAAGGAAAATTACAGACCAATCTCCCTCATGAACATAGATGCAAAAATTCTCAACAAAATATTGGCAAACAGAATACAAGAATACATTAGAAAGATCATTCACACTGACCAAGTAGGCTTTATCCCAGAGATGCAGGGATGGTTCAACATACGCAAATCTATAAATGTTATACATTATATAAATGGGTTGAAGGACAAAAATCACATGATCATCTCATTAGACGCAGAGAAAGCATTCGACAAAATCCAACATCCCTTCATGATAAAAGTCCTACAGAGACTGGGAATAGAAGGAACATATCTCAATATAATAAAGGCTATTTATGATAAGCCTACAGCCAACATATTACTAAATGGGGAAAAACTGGATGCTTTTCCACTAAAATCAGGAACAAGACAAGGGTGTCCACTGTCCCCACTTTTATTTAATGTAGTTCTGGAAGTCTTAGCCATAGCAATAAGGCAAGAGACATGCATAAAAGGGATACAAATCGGAAAGGAAGAGGTCAAGTTATCATTATTTGCAGATGACATGATTCTATATATAAAGGACCCTAAAGACTCTACTAGCAAACTGTTAGAGCTGATAAAAACCTACAGTCATGTAGCAGGATACAAAATAAATACACAGAAATCAGTAGCCTTCATATATGCTAACAACAAACACACAGAGGATGAGATCAGAGAATCACTCCCATTCACAATTGCATCAAAAAAAATAAAGTACCTTGGAATAAACCTTACTAAGGAAGTAAAGAATCTATACAATGAGAACTTTAAAACACTCAAGCGAGAAATTGCAGAAGACACTAGGAAGTGGAAAAACATCCCTTGTTCCTGGATTGGAAGAATCAATATTGTGAAAATGGCAATCTTACCAAAAGCAATCTACACATTTAACGCAATCCCCATCAAAATTCCAAAGGCATTCTTCACGGAAATAGAAAAAACAATCCAAAAATTCATTTGGAATCACAAAAAACCTCGAATATCTAAAATAATACTGAGCAACAAAAATAAGGCTGGTGGTATCACCATACCTGATTTTAACCTATACTACAGAGCCATAGTAACAAAAACAGCATGGTACTGGCACAAAAGCAGACTCGTAGATCAATGGAACAGAATAGAGGACCCAAATGTAACCCCATGTAGTTATAGCCACCTGATATTTGATAAAAATGCCAAAAATACTCATTGGAGAAAAGACAGCCTCTTCAGCAAATGGTGTTGGGAAAACTGGATATATATCTGTAGAAGGATGAAAATAGATTCTTCTCTTTCTCCGTGCACAAGAATTAAGTCCAAATGGATTAAGGACCTTAACATCAGACCTGAAACTCTGAAACTGCTAGAGGAAAAAGTAGGGGAAACCCTTCAACATATTGGTCTTGGCAAAGACTTTCTGAATACAACCCCAATTGCTCAGGCAATAAAACCACAGATTAACCACTGGGACCTCATGAAAATACAAAGATTTTGCACTGAAAAGGACACGGTGAAGAAAGCAAAGAGGCAACCTACAGAATGGGAAAAAATCTTCACCAGCTATATATCTGATAGAGGATTAATATCTAAGATATACAAAGAACTCAAGAAGTTAAATAATAAGGAATCAAACAAACCAATCAAAAAATGGGAAATGGAGCTAAATAGAGAATTCTCAAAGGAAGAAATACGAATGGCATATACGCATCTAAAAAAATGTTCTACATCCCTAGTCATCAGGGAAATGCAGATTAAGACTACATTGAGATTCCATCTCACTCCTGTCAGATTGGCTACCATCATGAAAACAAATGATCATAAATGTTGGCGGGGATGTGGAAAAAGAGGAACCCTTCTACATTGTTGGTGGGAATGCAATCTGGTCCAGCCATTGTGGAAATCAGTGTGGAGGTTCCTAAAACAGCTAAAGATTGATCTACCATATGACCCAGCTATAGCTCTCCTAGGCATATATCCTAAGGACTCATCTCATTACCTTAGAGATACTTGCTCAACCATGTTTATTGCTGCTCAATTTATAATAGGTGGGAAATGGAACCAGCCTAGATGTCCCTCAACTGATGAGTGGATAATGAAGATATGGCACATTTATACAATGGAGTTTTACTCAGCAGTAAAGAGAAATGAAGTTATGAAATTTGCAGAAAAGTGGATGGATCTGGAAAGAATTATACTAAGTGAGGTAACCCAGGCCCAGAAAGCCAAGCGCCACATGTTCTCCCTCATATGTGGATCTTAGCTAGAGATGATTGGGCTTCTGTGTGAGAAGGAAAAAACTCAGTAGCAGAGGCCAGTAAGTTAAAAAAGGAGATAGAAAGGGAAGAGAAAGAAAGGGAGGAGGGCTTTTATTAGGTTGGTATTGTATATATGTAAGTAGAAAGATTGAGATGGGGAGGGGATATGATGGAGAATGGAATTTCAAAGGGGAAAGGGGGGAGGGTAATACCATGGGATTTTTTTTGTTATCATGGAAAATATTAATAAAAATGGAGAAAAAAAAAAAGAAATGCTGACAGAAGCAAAGAGAAAAAAAAAAAAGAAAGAAAGAAAGAAAAGTGTCTGATAGCCAGAACTAATATTGGATAATGGAGATGCAGAAATAAGAAAGAAGACAGAACACATTAAGGTGTTAAAACATAGTGATTGGTAGTATCATGAATTACCAAGTACCTGAATGTAATAAATAGAAAAAGAGAAGCTATAAAATATTGTTATAAATTTTCCATATGAAAAATTACATATAAGAAACTAAAATTTCACTGTATTTGCACAACACAATGACACAAGAACAAAATAATGAGGGAACTTTAATTTTTAGAAAAATATAAAATTTGAAGCAAATATAAAGCAACTACTAAAATAAAATGAACAAAACCTCAGATTGAAACAATGTCAAATGGTCTAATAGATTAGTTTAAAAAAAATTTTTTTAAATTTGAACCAAAAGTTCACATCACACACAAAGGAATGGAGATAATAATGAACACAGTTTTCTCAGAGAAACTGCTTGTGGCATGATTTATTTTTAAATTTTAGAATGAGGTTGGATGTGTTTGTCAATCTAGAAAATGTGTATCCTATGTAAATATCCTTCACAAGTAATTAGATTTTCAAATGAATGGAAAATAAAAGACTTTTTACTAGTCAGATTTCACTGTTGGAAATGATAAATTTCTATTTTTTTAAGTATTTACTTATTTATGAGAGAGGGAGAGAAAGAGAGAGAGAGAGGATGGATGCACTAGGCCCTCCATCTATTGCAAATGAAATCCAGATGCATGCACTATCATCAGTATCTGGTTTATGTGGGTTCTGGGGAATCAAAGTTTGGTCTTAAGCCTTCGCAGGCGAGCTCCTTAACTAGTAAGGCATCTCTCAGCCCTGGATAGATTTCTTTTGAATAAGGAACAATTTACAAAGTGGAAGTAGTTCACCAAAAATAATAATGATAAAAAAGTGGTGTAATTGATAAATTTATCTGCACTTTTTCTTTTTCTTTTTTTTTTTTTTTTTTGAGGTAGGGTTTCACTCTAGTCCAGACTGACCTGAAATTCACTATGTAGTCTCAGGGTAGCCTTGAACTCATGGTGGGATTAAAGGCATGCACCACCATGCCTGCACTTTTAAAGACGTTTTTGTAATTAAAATTTCTGTGAAGATAATTGCTTGTTGTTTGTTTTTTTTAAGTCCATTGATGGCCTGGGGAGATAGCATAGTTACCCCCCTCCCCCCACCCACCACCCCAGGTGGGGCCTCACTCTTGCTCAGGCTGACCTGAAATTCATTATGGAGTCTCAGGGTGGCCTCAAGCTCATGGCAATCCTACTATCTCTGCCTCATGAGTGATGAGATGAAAGGCGTGTGACCTGACAGGTTTTAAAGTTCTTTGCAAGCATGAGCACCTGAGTTCAACCCACAGAACCCATGTAAAAGTAATGGGCATGGTGACACACCTTATAACCTCAGTATTGGGGAAGTATGGACAAGCAGCTCCCATAGGCTCATTGGCCAGCCAGTTAGCTTGCTTTGGAAGTTCTTGGCCAATGAATGACAGTGTCTGTGGTGGTTTGATTCAGGTGTCCCCCATAAACTTAGATGTTATGAATGCTAGGTTCCCTGGTGATGGAGATGTGAATTAACACCTCAAGGAGGCGGTGTATTGTTGCAGGGGGGCTTATGGGTATATAACCAGCTCCCCTTGCCAGTGTTTGGCACACTCTCCTGTTGCTATTGTCCTCCTTATGTTGGCCAGGGGGTGATGTCCACCCTCTGCTCATGCCATCGTTTTCCCCTGCCATCATGGAGCTTTACTCTTGAGCCTGCAAGCCAAAATAATCCTCGACTTTTTTTTCCCCCCCACAAGCTGCTCTTGGTTGGGTGATCTCTACCAGCAATGTGAACCTGACTGCAACAGTAAAGTGGTACCGAGGAGTGGGATTGCTAGATAACTGACTGTGCGGCTTTGGCCTTTTGGAGCTGATTTTTCAAGAGTAATGTGGAAAGATTTGAAACCTTGGCTTAAGAGATACCTTGCAGTGCTCTAAGTACAGCTTGATGGACAATTCCGGTCAAACTCACACCTGAATGTGTAAGAATTATGGACTTGAGGTTGACTTATGAGGGTGAGAAAGGGCTTTGCTTGGATAGGGCTTGCAGTTTGTGTGAGAAGCTTGCTGTTATGCCTGTGTCCTGAGAAGTTGTGCATGGTTGCTTTGCATAGAAATGAACTGGTGTGAACACAGGGATATGACACAGAAAAGAAAAAAAACTCTTTGGGTGAACTGCTGCCTATTCAGCTGCAATTGAGAGACTACAACCTTTGAGAATGGGCCAGCTGACCTGCGCTGGGTAACAGGAAGAATGCAGACTCTTTTGAAGGAGTCTGAGTGCTCAGAGAGGGTCCTGTTCTTCAAAGTCTGCTTTATTCCCCCTGGATTAACAAATTGGGACCGTACCTGATATGGTGGAGTGCATGAAACGCAGGAAAGAAAGGATCATTGAGTTTGCAACATGGTCTTATATTTTGGAAATGGCCATGGGCAGTGTGAAGCAGGTTTGCTGGATGCCTGCATGGAGACTTGATAGAGCTGTGAGAATGAACCATGGGTCGCAGTGGAGACCCAGCGGAGATGCCAGGACCATGAGATGGCTGCCAAGGAGAACTGCCGGTCACAGATAAAGTTTTCCAGGGCTGTGAGCAGCCTAGCTGGAGGGGTGAAATTGGAATACCAGAGACTTGTTGATGGTTATAATTATCAGACTTGGAGATTTGTCATTGACTAGAGTTGTTGGACTTGGACCTACAGAGTTTGGTGTTTGCCCTGTTTACATCATGTATTGCTTGAATATTTCTTTACTATGCCCAATGCCCCCAATGCCATCTTTTGAAGTGTGAATGTTTATTCTGTGCCTTTATGGGTTTTGGGGGGATTTTTTTTTGGTATTATGGCTCAATTAAAAGACCTTGGACTATGGGGATGTATGAACATCATTGGAATTGATAAAAACTATGGGGACTTTTCAAGTTGGACAGGATACATTGTATTTTATATCATTTATAGATATCAGTTTATGAGGGCCAGGGGCTGAATGTGGTGGTTTGATTCAGGTGTCCCCCATAAACTTAGGTGCTCTGAATGCTAGGCTCCCAGCTTATGGAGATTTGGGAATTAACACCTCCAGGAGACATTGAATTGTTGGGGGCAGGAATATGGGTGTTATAACCAGCCCCCACCCCTTGCTAGTGTTTGGCATACTCTCCTGTTGCTATTGTCTACCTTATGTTGGCCAGTGGGTGATGTCCACCCTCTGCTCCTGCCATTGTTTTCCCTGCCATCATGGAGCATCCCCCTTGAGCCTACAAGCCAAAATAAACCTTTTTTTTTTCCCCCACAAGCTGCTCTTGGTTGGATGATTTCTACCAGCAATGTAAACCTGACTGCAACACTGTCTCACAAAGGAAACCATGTTCCTGAGAAATGACACCTGTGCCTGTTCTCTGTCTTCCACTTGCATGCACACACGCATATGTATGACCCCTCCGCACACATGCGCATCCACCCACACATGAATATGCACACACATACATAGATATAAAAAAGCTCAATACCAGTGGTAGAAGATGTGTAGCTGAAAGAGGTAAAAAATTTTCAGTTTAGCCTTCTTCCTTTCACTTTCTTAAAGCCTTTAATTCTTTAGTTCTCTATCATTTAATTCTATGTAATAAGACATTGACTGTTTTTGTCCACTCTGTATTTGACTTAAAGATTTTCATGTTTTTTTTAAAGATAAAAAGTATCTGTCCAATTAAAACATACCAGATTTTTGCTTTCACTGCTGAGGAACAAGACCTACTGCATAATCTCATGCATCTGCCTGACTCCTGGCAGGCTGTGAAATGCTCCAGACTCTTCCAAGGAGACCTCCCTTTCAGGAGAACACTGCAAACTCACTGCCTAGCTCCTAAAATGTGATGTGTGTGCTGATCACCTCATGGCCGTGTGAGTTGACCCCACTGGAACTTCTATAAGATGTATTGTGGGCAGAGCTGGGACTTTACCAATGATTGTGGTCATCAATGTGTTAACTACTACAATATATACCTCTTTGGATGAAAAATAGCCAATTACCCAAACCTAGCAGTGGCCCAACACCATGTTAGCCAACATCACTGAGGTAGCCATACCTCCTTTAATAATGATGATTTCTGATTCTTAAATGCCTATACTTTAAAAGTGAAGTATTTTTTTTAATCTTTTTGAGTATTTATATGTATATTGATCATAGTCCCTTCCATTTTAAACACTTTCCTCATCTACCTTATGAACTCCTTGTTTTCAAATTGTTCCTATTTCCTTTGATATCTTTGATTTTTCCTTGAGTGTGGGTGTGAACCACTGAGGTAGTTACTTACAGTTGCAGACATGGGCACTCTCGTATTTTAGAGGACTCTGTATTTCCCAAATGTTTAGAGAATTAGGATGGGAAACAAATGCTCCCCTGCTGCCGCCTAGTAAAGACTTCTGCTGAAGCTGCAGTGAGCTGTGGAGACATGCTGCCGCAGATCTGCAGAGAGGTGACATAAATCACAGCCTGTGAAGAGAGAGTGTGGACTTTTTGATAGCTGGTATTGAGATATCAATAATGTGGAATAATTGATAGCACTCCAATCCGCAGTTCCACTATTTCTTGAGGTTGTTCAATCCTGTTGTGTCCTGTACGTGAAGGACTTCCTTTGACTCCTCACAAATGCATTTCTGAATAGATATCAACGTAGCTTTTATTCCTTAGAAGGAAATGATCCCTAAAATTAGTGAAGGGATATGTAGCCCAAAGGTAGGGGATCTAGGAAGAACACAGTCTTGGGATTGATGGACATAGCACATTAGACATAGCTGAGAAGAAACTTAGTGATGTGAAGACTGATAAAGACTCAAAATTTTGCATATATGAGTAAGCACTTGTGAAATAAATACTAGAGGGTCTGGAGTCTTGGTTTGTAAATAATCCCCAACATACATTTAACAGAGGTTCTACAATGAAAGGATGGAGAAAATATAATGTCAACCTAAAGGTATCATATCCTCTAAATTGAATATATTAAAGAAATATATACCTGAATAATGAGAATAAAAGCAATTATATACCTAGGCATAACAATGTGAACCCATGAAACTTCTGGAATTCAAAACAATCTCAAGAGGATTTAGAAAGAAAAAACAAAATGCTAAGAATAGGCTGCACGTGGTGGTACACGCCTTTAATCCCAGCACTTGGGAGGCAGAGGTAGGATTGCTGTGACATTGAGGCCACCCTGAGACTAAATAGTGAATTCCAGATCAGCCTGGGCTAGAGTGAGACCCTACCTTGAAAACAAAAAACAAAAATAAACAAACAAACAAACAAACAAAAAACCCAGAATGCTTAGAACAATAAGAGTTCCATAGTTTTTTTTTTTTTTTTTACTATTTTTGTGTTTATTTTTTTTAAACCTCAATATAGAGGCTGATTAGATAGTTCAGTTGGTAAAGTTCTGTCCTTATTAACATGAGGATGTATGTTTGATCTCCAGTACCCACATTAAAAAATATAACAAAGTAATTTTATTTTGAAAAATTATCTATAAGAATCTCTCCATATGTATGTTTGTATCACATATATATATATATATAACATATAAACACTTATTTCTCTATACCATGTCAGTCCTCCTACTATTGAAGACAGGGCCTGACATCATTTGAAAACTTTGAATGCAGAGAGAATGAATGAATGAGCAATCTATTACATGGACTTTTCTCAAAGTGCTTAGTAAGGATGGTTCAAATGTTCTCTTGAGGACTGTGAGTCATATTCCAAGGAGTAGTCTGAAAGGGTCTTTCTGATTCAGGCAATATAGGAAGGTAATGTAGGAATGATCGAATATTTATGGAATAAGTGATGTTTTGAGGTGGATGTTGCAGTTACCTTCATGTTGCTGGCATAAGGCACCTGACCAAAAGCAGCTTATGGGAGGAAAGAGTACATTTCAGGTTTATAGCTTCCAGAGAAGCTTCGTTATGGCCGAAGAAGATGGCTCACTTCATCATACATCTATGACAAAGAGTAAACAAACAGCCAGAGTTCAAACTGGCTCTGAACACAATGTAGGGCTGGATTCACGATCCACCTCCACTAACACACTTCTCACAGGGCTCCTCTTGTTGGAGACTAAGTACTAAGCTTAGGCAAAAATTACTGAGGCTGCCCAATACGCACTTATCTTAATGTTCATATCCATATATTAATGCTACTCTCAGTTTTGGTTAGAGAAACTTCTCTTTTCAGATGGCAGTGACCTTGGGATGACTCAGAAAGCACCGTGGTGCTGAGAAGAAGTGACAGTGGAGTGCTCAGCACTGAAACATCTCTATCACACCTTCCAAGGCTCAGGGTCCATTGTGGAAGAGGTGACTGAAAGAAGGTAAGAGTCAGAGGAAGGGTAGGACTCCTTACAACATGCCCCTCCAGACACAAAACGGCCTGGATATACATGACCTCACAGTGCCTGACACTACCTACACAAGACCATCATAATAGGAGGAAAGGATGATGACATCAAAATAAAAGAGACAGTGACTAAGAGGGGGAGGAGATATGATGGAGAGTGCAGGTTCAAAGGGGAAAGTGGGGGGAGGGATATTGTTTACAATCATGGAAGTTGTTAGTTATAAAAAATAAAAAAATAAAAAAAAAATCCTGAGGCTATGGGTCATTTACAGTCAAACCTCTGCAGCAGGAAATTGGAGTGATGCTGGTTATCCCGTATTATTATTCTAAGCACATTATCAATGAAAACCCAGTCAACACACTGAGTATACTTGGCTCCTCTGGTGGGAAATTCCTTATTTAGAACTCAGTTGGGAATAGTTGTTTTAACTTGCCTCTTTGGTTCATAACTACTCTACTCTGTGATGTCTCAGAAGGTCTCATTAGATTCAAAACTCTTATTGACTACTTGCTTCTTTTGATTTTCAAAATATCAATTTTTTCCTCAATTTCTGAACAGACACACTTTCCTCTCTCAGGAATTTACATCACAGAACACTGAGTAGACTTCTAATGTTGTCATTTATTTTATTACAAACACATAGCCATTCTGAATAACAAAATTCAGAGTTTTTATGAGTTTTGCTGTTTTAGTAGCTGGAAATTTCTGAATATGCTTTGCTGATATTCTAACGTTCTCTTTTATTTTTCAAATTTAAAATGTGGAAAAATTTGGATCTTTATATTTCAGCAAAGACCAGGTGTGCTTTTCTAAAAGCTTCAGATCTATTGCAGTTTCTCTACCATACTCAGTTTTATTTGGGTAATTTGCATTTTATCTTTGGACAATCAGTATGGAAATGCTTCCATTTCCAAGTGGCCTTAGACAGTGAAAATTACAGCAACATATGTGACTTCAGAGATGTGCATATTTTAGTGACTATCTGGCTCATTCTTCCTTATGTTTCAATGAAGAACAGCCCCCAGTGAAAAGAACAGTGAAAGATCTTTGTGTTTTCCTTAAGTAAGAAGTTCAAACTGTCATTGAGGAGACTGGCATTTGTTATACACATTCCCTGCAGATGTTTGTATTTGGCAAAGTTATGTGCCTTAAATGGAGAAGAAAGCTTAATTGGTTTTCTTCTTTTCACCTGAACATCTGAACAATAAGGAAAAACTACACGAGAATGGTAGATAGACAACCTTGTAGTTTAAAGCCAGCAGAACATAACTGTCTCATTTTAAAACTCAAAACCATATTTGTTGCCATTAATATCATATTTTTCCCAAAGGAAGACACAGTCAGTTACAGCCACAGATCTAATGTTTCTATAACCTTTGCTGTTTTCAGGTGAGCCAAATGTGACCATAGAGAGCAGATTGGTGTCATATTCTCTTTTGGCTCAAATTTGAGCCTCAGTGTGAGACTATCTTCCCTTCCACTCCCCTTCTGTTCAGATTGGAATTCATTTATCTCCAGGAAGAGCACAATCTCTCCCTTTGTCTCTGTATCTCTCTTTCTCTCTCTCTCAATTATAGGGAACAAGTGAATCCCTCAGTTATGATTATAAACAGGAAAGTTCTATCTCATCTTTCAGCTTCTCTAGTGGGCCCCTGGGTGTCTGTTATTTACATTTTCTCTTCATCCCACAGAATCCCCTACTCTAATTCTCTTTCTTCATATCTTATTAACCTTTTCCTTTATGTAGGAAGAACAATGAGGCTTTATAATACTGTGTAATGTAAACAGTTTACATCCAAGTTCAGGAAGCCTGTCTATCCGCTTTATGAGTTCTTTACTTTCCTGCACCTGTGTTCACCTCAGAAGTCAGGAAGGATTTCTGGTCAGGATGGTGATGATGATGGTGATGAGTATAAGTTGAATCCCTAGAGACTGACAGAGTTGCCTACCTTGTGTAATGCATAGCAACTTGAACAGAAATTCTAGGAAAATAAAGATGAGACTACTGATCAACCAAAAGCACAAGGTAAGTCTCCAAAATCTGATATTACTGAAATGAATGTATGTCATTTACCTGACCCAGAATTCATGATAAGGCTCCCAGTGAGGCAAGTACAAAACTGTCCTAATTGAAAGAAAGTAGACATTGGGGGCTGGAGAGATGGCTTAGCAGTTAAGGTGCTAGCCTGTGAAGCCTAAGGACCCATGTTTGACTCCCAGATCCCATGAAAGCCAGACGCACAAAGTGACACACATACTCAAGTTTGCAAATGTGCGCAAGGTAGTCTGGAGTTTGACTGCAGTGGCTGGAGGCCTTGGCATGCCATTTCTCCCCCCCCCCCATCTCTCTCGTAAAAAAAAAATACATCAGTAGGAGAAGGGAAATTGGAAAAAAAATTCACAATGAACCATCATCTTAAGCTAATAATACATACAGGTAGCACTTTTGTTGATAAAGAAGGTGGATAAAGATGGTCTGAAACTAAAGAATGTACAGTTATAATATGTACACTGTTACTCTACAGAGTTCAGAATTAATGATAAGATCTTCAGAAAAAGGTAAACATTCTCTTCCCTACCACTTTTTCAGACATTGGTCTAGCAGTTTGTATGTGTGTGTGTGTGTGTGTGCAGTTCTTAGTCAGACTGGCTGACCAGCAAAGCCCCTTGATCTCTTGTTTCTGCTTTTCACAGATTGCTCTTACAGGATCGCCTGGCTGCACTGAGCTGTTTGTATAGGCACTAGGGAAATGAGCTCCAGGTGAATCAGACCCTCTCAGGTCCTCTTGCTTACATGGCAAGCACATTGACAGGCTGAGCCATCTTCCCAGCTCTAGCATTCCCATGGAATCTGATTCAAGGTATGGCTTGATGAGACCTTAATTTTTCTAAATTTATTTTTATTTTTAGTTATTCATCTGAGAGAAAGGCAGACAGAAATATAGAGAAAGGCAAGCAATAAAGAATAGGTGTGTCAGGGCCTCCAGCGGCTGCAAATGGACTCTAGAGGCATGCACCGGCTTGTGCATCTGGCTTATGTGGGTCATACAGAATTGAACCTGGGTGTTTTGGCTTTGTAGGCAAGCACCTTAACTGCTAAGCCATCTCTAAAGCCCTGATATTTTGTCAATAGCATTCAAATTTAATATTTTACATGAATTTTGTTTTTATCTTGCTATCTTTCTAAAATTGTTTTTGTATTGTAAACTAGTTTTAAAATATTTCCACATGAATTGACAGGTAGACCCTTTATTTTATTCCATCATTTCAGGTACCTCTGGTGATCATAGTCTGAAAATATTATGTGGAAATTTACAGAAATAAATATTGACATGTGTTAAATGGCATAGTATCCTGAGCAGGGTCATAATATCTACTACTGTTGTTTCTGTGTGATCTCTTTTTATGTGTCCCCATATATACCACCCACCCATTATTCACATATTAGTCATCTCAGTTATCAGAATCAGTCTCTCAGTATTACAGAACTGAGGTAGTAACACTTATGCTACTTGATAATGGTTCTAAAGCACAAGGACGATACTGCTGTTATTTTTATTATAGTAAATTTTATAATTGCTTTATTTAATCATTAGTCATTATTCTTCAATTTTTATTGTCACCCCCTATTCACAAACTAAATTTTATGTTATGTATGTATGTATGTGTATGACATTTGATGTAGGGTTAATACTATCTATAGCTTTTGGAATCCACTGGGCACTGGATGATAAAGAGGTGAAGAGAGGTAATAAAATCCTATGGGAACTATTAAGAAACTGTACCTATAATGACACTTTCCAAACAAGCCCTAATCTGAGGTACTGGGGATTTGAACTTCTGTATATAAATGCATTAGCAATTATTGATGTATTAATCCTTACTTGAAATCTGATCATAATGAAATGTATCAGTATTATTATTTTCTCCAAAGTTAAAATTATAAACAAGATATAAACTGCAAGATAAGTTATTGTCAATTTACTTAAGAGAAAAGAACACAAGGATGAGTGTAGGAGGAGACATGCC
Organism: Dipus sagitta; assembly: GCA_036346955.1. Classification (NCBI taxonomy): domain Eukaryota; kingdom Metazoa; phylum Chordata; class Mammalia; order Rodentia; family Dipodidae; genus Dipus; species Dipus sagitta. Next base: position 50,351,867 of record CM070785.1, read on the forward strand.
TGGCGTGTTAAATCAAAAGATGCAACATGCTGATATTTAGAAATCACTTGGCCAATGTTGACAAAAGAAAATAATAAAATATTTCTCCCTTTGCAGGAAAGATGGAAGTAGTTTGGGCTTTTTCTGTTTTCTTTTACTGTTACTTGTTATTTTTAAATACATTTAATTTATTTATTTGAGAAAGAGAAAAAGGCAGAGAGAAAGAGAGAGAATGGGCACACTAGGGCCTCCAGCCACTGCAGACTAACTCCAGGTGCATGTACCCCCTTGTGCATCTAGTTTACTTGGGTCCTGGAGAGTTGAACCAGGATCCTTTAGCTTTGCAGGCAAATGCCTTAACTGCTAAGCTATCTCTCCAACCCCCTGTTATTTGTTTTTTTTTTAAAGCTAAGAATGTCTGTGCTTTAAAAATTATTCCCTTTAGCCAGGCGTGGTGACTCATGCCTTTAATCTCAGCATTTGGGAGGCACAGGTAGGAGGATCACCTCCAGTTCACGGTCACCCTGGGACTACATAGTGATCAGGCTGAGCTAGAATGAGACCCTACTTTAAAAAAAGAGAAGAAAAAGGAATTCCTTTTATCAATTCATTCTGAAATAAAATTATCATCCTTGTTCAATGTAGACCTCTGGACTGGAGAGATATGAGGCGAATACGGCTCTCCTGGTTCACAAAGTGTTTACAGCTTTTCAGTGTTGACACAGCACTGCACAAGAGAATGACATAGAATTAATTTCATAGGAAAACACAAGTACTTCTTTTAAAAACACTTGTATTATTCATTCTTCAGAGTTTGTAAAAACTCCAATATTGTAAGAGAATGGAAATTTTATTCATGAATAAAAATTATCCCCAAGGCAACATGAACTTTAATATGTATTTCTTAGTTTTAAATACATGTGTTATTAATTGGAAAGAAAATAGATAATTCTTGTTTTACAGAAAATGTTTCAATGCCACATTTTTAATAGGGTTTGGTAAAATTAAATCGGCAGAAATCCAGTTTGTCTTCTGGTGGTAATGCTCATCAAGGGAAAGGAATCAGGAATAAAGCGGTGGTGTATTTACTTTGGACAGTTGAAACAAAGGCAACAAGATTCACTCATCCATGATTAATCTACTCAATATTTATTGAATTCTTACATGGACAAATCACTGTGCTATGCTTATGCCTGTATATTGTGTGACCAGACTCTATGATACCTGGAAACAAAACAACCGTCACATGAAGCTGAACTTAAAAAACTACAAAGAGATTATATTCACCTAAGTTTAGGAAAAAAAAAAGATTAATTTCATCTGAGTAGATAAGCAAAATTCTCATGATCATAGTCCAAGTCAGTATTTGTAGCTCAGGTTCCATTTTCCTTTACCAAATCTCTTCCCCTGACCTCCCTTAGGCCTTTTCACCCCCATTAATCTGTTCTACTTACATATATACAATACCATCCGATTAAGCCCCCCCCCTCCCTTTATATCTCCTTTCTAACTTACTGACCTCTGCTACTGAGTTTTCTTCCTACTCACACAGAAGTCCAGTCATCTGTAGCTAGGATCCACATATGAGAGAGAGCATGCAATGTTTGGCTTTCTGGACCTGGGTTACCTGATTTAGTATAATCCTTTCCAGAGCCATCCATTTTCCTGAAAATTTTATAACTTCATTTTTCTTTACCACTGAGTAGAATTCCATTGCATAAATGTGCCACATCTTCATTATCTACTCATCAGTTGAGGGACATCTAGGCTGATTCCATTTCCTAGCTATTGTGAATAGAGCAGCAATAAGCATGGTTGAGCAAGTATCTCTAAGGTAGTGAGATGAGTCATTAGGATATATGCCTCGGAGTGCTATAACTGGATCATATGGTAGATCTATTTTTAACTGTCTGAGGAACCTCCACACTGATTTCCATAATGGCGGAACCAGACTGCATTCCCACCAACAGTGTAGAAGGGTTCCTCTTTTTCCTCATCCTCACCAGCATTTATTATCATTTGTTTTCATGCTGGTAGCCAATCTGACAGGAGTGAGATGGAATCTCAACATAGTTTAACCTGCATTTTCTTGATGACTAGGGATGTAGAACAATTTTTTTAGATGTTTGTATGCCATCTGTATTTCTTATTTTGAGAAGTCTCTATTTAGTTCCATAGCCCATTTTTAATTGGGTTTGCTTTCTTATTATTTAATTTTTTGAGTTCTTTGTATATCCTAGATATTAATCCTCTGTCAGATGTATAGCTGGCAAAGATTTTTTTTTCCATTCTGTAGGTTGCCTCTTTGCTCTATCTACAGTGTCCTTTGCTGAAAAAAAAAAAACTTTGTAATTTCATGAGGTCCCAGTGGTTAATCTGTGGTTTTATTGCCTAAGCAACTGGGGTTATATTCAGAAAGTCTTTGCCAAGACCAATATGTTGAAGGCTTTCCTCTGCTTTTTTCTTTAGCAGTTTCAGAGTTTCAGGTCTGATATTAAGGTCTTTGACCCATTTGGACTTAATTCTTGTACAAAGAGAGATAGTGATCTATTTTCGTCCTTCTACAGATACATATCCAGTTTCCCAGCACCATTTGCTGAAGTGACGATGGTAACAGAGCCCCTTGAAGGAAATAAGCACTGTTTACCAAAGTCTAGCGACTGAAACTGGGAAGCACTAAGACAATGTGAAAAAAATACAATTTCGACTAAAACCTAGAACTTGGTGACACATCTCAAATAAGTGAGAGATGGAGATAAGAAGATATGACAACTTTACTAGGGATTTTAGATTCCTTATTAGAAAGCAGGAAGTTAGAAATTTACTTTTTTGATGGTAGTAAGTATAATTTAAAGGTGATTTCACTAGTCCTACATGTGATATACCAGACCAGAGTGATACTGAATGAATGTAGGTAGAAATAATGCAGTCGTATGTTTCTTAACAGGTGGGGTGTTTAAGAGATGACATAGTAGGTGATTTGCCTGCGCTCACATTGCAGAGCATTCATCTAAATGGTCCCTATCAATCCTTGTCCCTACAACCCTGATCTCATCAAGGGGCAAAGCCAACATGAGCTTCATAAAGTGGATATTGGCATCACACTGCCCATAATTTTATAATAAATATTAAATAATGAGAACTATAACTTTAATAATATTAAGCTATTGTATTGTATAGTATATACATAAACTACTTGGTTTATTATCAAGTATTAGGTAGCATATATAGTATACATAATTCTATTACTGTACTTTTCCTGCTTGCTGTTTTTTTTTTTTTTTAATAAACAGTGCTGGGAAGCCAGGCGTGGTGGCGCACACCTATAATCCCAGCCCTCAGGAGGCAGAGGTAGGAGGATAGCTGTGAGTTCAAGGCTACCCTGAGACTACATAGTGAGTTTCAGGTCAGCTTGGACCAGAGTGAGACCCTACCTCGAACAACCCCCCCTCCAAAAAATCAATATTTTGGGCTGGAGAGATGGCTTAGTGGTTAAGCGCTTGCCTGTGAAGCCTAAGGACCCCGGTTCGAGGCTCAACTTCCCAGGACCCACGTTAGCCAGATGCACAAGGGGGCGCATGCGTCTGGAGTTTGTTTGCAGTGGCTGGAAGCCCTGGCACGCCCATTCTCTCTCTGTCTCTCTCTCTGCCTCTTTCTTGCTCTGTCTGTCACTCTCAAATAAATAAACTAAAAAAAAAAGTTAAGAAAAAAAAAGCAGTGCTGGGGAACTTAAGACAAAACTTCACCCATTCTAGGCAACTGGCCTGCTCCTGAGCTATGCTCTTGGTCTGTTTACTTTTATACAACGGGTGGTGCAGCACATTTACTCACAGCAGCACAAAACATATCCACACAACCATGTGAGTAGTGCTACACTACAACAATACGACAGCCATAGTTTTCCAAGTGAATAGAAATTTTTCAGCTCTGCCATTAAGCATAAGGGAACACTACTGTCAACATTGTTTTTGGCCAGGATATTGTCATGCGGTGCATAGCTTCATTCATCAACCCAGAGAAAAGAAATAAGAACCTTAGCTTGGCAACTTGAAAGAAAATTAGGACAAGTGAATCTTTCTCTTGAATATATACTATTCCTTTGTATCACTAATGTGACTAGTCCTTCACTCTCATACTTATGCAATTTTCCTTGGTAGCATGTGTACCATATAAGTTAGTATGACAAGTAGTACTGAGTCAAGGACCCTACAGAATTTGTGAACAATTTATATTCTACATATTTCATCCAATTGTCTTATGCTTCGGCATGTGGAGCTTAGCAGTCTTATAACTGCCCAGCGCATATTGACCAGGTTACAGAACTTCTAATAACTCCTTCCAATATGCTCCTGTAGAATTTGTGACAACGCGTGCTTCACATGACCAGCTGTTACCAGTCACTGCTACATAGATGCAGCCCTGTCTCTAGTGACATCAGCCGCGTACCTGGTGAGACGGTAGATTTTCCTGGTGGATTGTGAATTAAACACATCATACTTTTAAGCAATCCTATAAGACACACACACACACACACACACACACACACACACACACACCCTGCATTGCTTCTACCCCATTTCCTTTTTCACTGTTTCGAAGTGCAGACCTGGATTATGACTTGATTTTATAATTATCTGAGCCCCAGCTAATTCATCACACTAAAATCATTTTATTTTTAAATTTTATTTATTTGTTTGGCAGAGAGAGTGAGAGTGAGAGAGAGAGAGAGAGAGAGAGGGAGAGAGAATGGGTGTGCCAGGGCCTCCAGCCACTGCAAACAAACTCCAGACGTGTGAGCCCCCTTGTGCATCTGGGTAATGTGGGTCCTGGGGAATCGAACCTGGGTCCTTCGGCTTCGCAGGCAGACGTCTTAACCACTAAGCCATCCCTCCAGTCCTAAAATTATTTTCTTAATAAAATTCTTTACATTTTTATGTATGTTTATGTTATGAGTGTTCATACATGTATGGAAATGTGCATGTTCACGTACATGAGTAGACAGGAGTGAGAGGTAGTTAACATGTCTAGGGTCATTGTGGTGGTTTGAATAGAATAGATGGCCCCCAATATATTCAGTTGTTTATTTGTTTGTAGTTTGCATCTTTAGCCCCCTGGCTGGAGGCAATGTCACTGGGTGGATCTTAAGGTATGGTGGTGGGTTTCAGATTGCAATCTAAAGATATGCAAAGTGTGCCTAGCAGGAGTTCCTGAAGTATGCTGTGGTTTTTGGCTTTTGGCTTGTGGCTTGTGCTTCTCTCTCTCTCTGCTTGGGCCTGTGAAGGCAGGCCAGCTTCTGCCATTTATGGAACTTCCCCTGGATCTGTAAGCTTCAATAAATATCCCTTCCTCCATAACTGTGCCTGGTCTGGAAGTTTATCTCAGCGAACCTGAAGCTGTCTGCTACAGTCATGGTAACATATGCGCCACAGGATGGGTCACAAACCTGATGGGAATTCAGGGGCCTGCCATGCTACTGAAGTCATGAGGCTCAGTGGGAAAGTGTATACTGGGGTAATCTTTATAGGGTTCAGTAGGAAGGACAATACTGAGGCATCCTTTCCAAAAGACAAGATGTCTTTATCCTCCCCCCCCCCAAAAAAAGGAGGCATGGTAACAGAACTTTGTTTCATATTGGGCATAGTGACTAATATATTACTCAACTGTATTTCAGGTGACATGAATGTCTCAGCCTTGGTATATGAGCCACATACCCAGCACTGCCTATAGTGTCAGATAAATTAGTGGTGATAAACGTCCCCAAGCCCCAGTGGGAGAATCATGGTGCAGATCCCTGGCATTCTGTAATGAGTTCATGCCACCCACAGGCAATATTTTCTCCTTTTAGAAACCATTTTGATATGTTAACTGGGATTTTCTGGGTGGGCTTCTGTAGTAGTTTGCTATGACTACTGTAATGGAGTGGCTTAGGCAACAGGCATTTCCTTCCTCTCTGGTCTACAGCCTGGTCGTTTGAGGTCTGGTTCTTGGTTGAGTCGGTTCTACTGAGAGCAGTGAGAAAGAGTCTGCCCCGAGTCGTTCTGTGCAGGGCGTCTCCGGGAAATCATCACTTTTTTGCCAGTGCATGCTTGTGTTGTGATTTCCTCTTTGCATAGGAAACCAGTGCTAATGGATAAGGCATCATCCTGACTACCTCATCTCGCTGAATGAACTGTGAAACAAACCTGTCTTCAAATATGGCTATGGTGTGAGGCACTGCATATGAAGACTTCAACAAGGCTCAGGGGATGGCTCAGCAGGTAAAGCATTTGACACACAAGCATGAAACTTGGCTTTGGGTCTTTAGAACCCATTTTACATGCCGAGGGTGCGGGCAGGCATCATTCAGGAGGTGAGGCAAGTTGGCTAACTAGACCAACTGAGTTGGTGAGTTCTAGATTCAGTGCGAGACCCTTTCTCAATAAATAAGATGAAAAGGGCTGCAGAGATGGCTTAGAGGTTAAGGTACTTGCCTGTGAAATCTCAGGTCCTAGGTTCGATTCCCCAGTACCCACGTAAGCCAGATGTACAAGGTGGCACATGTGTCTGGAGTTCGTCTCTAGTGGCTAGATGCCCTGGAACACCCATCTTCTCTCTCTCACTCTCTGCCCCTTCTATGTCTCTCTCTTTCTCTCTCTCTCTCTCAAGTAAATAAATAAAATATTTTAAAAAGTAAGATGAGAAAACTTAGAGGAAAGTACTTATTCTTGACTTCTGGCCTACTTACATGCGTGCTCGTGCACATACACGTTCATGAGCACTTCCAAACTGTCATATAGCCAGGCATGGTGTCACATGCCTCTTATCCTAGCACTCAGGAGGCAGAGGTAGGAGGATCACCGTGAGTTTGAGGCCACCGTGAGATGACACAGTAAATTCCAGGTCAGCCTGGGCTACAGTGAGAGCCTATTTCGAAAAACATAACAAAACAAAACAAACACTCATATGCACCCATACACATACGAACTTGTATATATATAGATATCACACACATGCATACAAAAATATTTTACCATAAAAATTTGGTGGGGTGTGCTAATTCTGCTCACAATAAAACCTAGATGAGATCATATGAATCCATCTAAAAAGGAGGCACAGATTAATGTGACAGAATCAGAAAAATATAGAAATATCTCTAGCTGAAAGAAGCAAGGAATAGCATCTCCCCTGGTGCTTCTGGAAGGACTATGGCTCAGCATCAATTTAATCTCAGCCCAGCTGATACAGATTTCAGACTTATGGTCCACTGAGCTATGAAAGTCTAGACTGCTGTTAATTTGAATCCATCAAGGTTGTGGTAATTTATTGCAGAAGAGTTAGGAAACTCATATAGGCTCTGACTATTGTCCTCTGAATTCTATTGATAGCTTTTCTCCTAGTCAATAGTCCACTGTGGCTTGAAAATTAAGGCAGCTCATCTCTCAGAGACTGGGTACTTTTGACGGCCAATTTTTGGCTCAAATTCGGTCTGGTTGCTCTGTTGAAATTTTCTTAGCCGCCACAGGAGTCCAGCGTGCTTTCATCCAACACTTTGCAGTTTCTGTCTCTCCCAGGATTAAATATTTTCTACATTCTCTTACGTAATCATTCTCTTCAGTGAAATCCCCCAGGTTTAGTGTTTTCTTTATACCTACCTCCTGGAAAACATAAATTTATACATTGGAATGAATTCTAAGATTTCTATCTCAAAATTGATTCACGAACCTGAAGTTTTCAGCCCCATTTTTTTCCCAAGCTCTGGACCTATACTCTGAGGCCTGTGTAGATTTCTCACAGATTTCACATGTCTGAAAACAAACTGCATAAATATCCTAATCTGCCTAAATGAGTGTATGGATGAATACACACTCTTCCATCTCTAATTTTAATAAACAGCACCATCACAGGCATTTTTCTCATGTAGAAGTTTTCTTTTTGACTCTTTTCTCACATCCCCATCTGCATTCTAGCATCAATTTTGACACAATTTTCCTATATCACCCCTTTTGCAATGTCTTATGCACCCTCTGAAATCATCACTTCATTTCTATTTCATACCTTTAGCTCCAGCAAGTTCACTAACTCTAACCATTTCCTCTAATTTATTCAAAGACACAAATTCAGCTAAAATGCAAATCTGCTTATGTTATTGCCTCCCCGTTAAAAATCCTTCCTACAATTTGCTACCATTATTAGGATGCACTTTAAGTTCCTTGATATGCCCTGTGCAGCCATTCATTACCTGGCTCTTGTAGAATTTTTTTTTTTTTTATCAGTAGCTTTTACCCTTTATCTTGTTGTAGTTACCAGTCAGCATTATAGCATTACCATGCACATGCCTTTGTCACTCAGTGCTCTCTGTCTGGCCCTCCTGGCTGGTCACTTTGTGTTTTGTCTCATCCTAGAACATTCCATTCTTTTGCTTTTGAATTTTAAATGCTTTAACTCCTTGCGGGGAAAATATCATAATCAGCCCCTAACATGGTGTGTTCCACGCAGGGGCAATTGTGCCTTCCTGGCCATTCAGCAATGCCTGGAGGTGGTTTTGTTGTCGCAACTCAGGGAGAGTTCATGGCACCTGACTGTGGAGGCCAAAGTCTGCACAAGCAGCTCTGAGGTTCCCCTCCAGAAATTCTCTAAACCACAGTGTCAATATGCTGAGGTCTATAAACGTCTGTAGTATGCTGGTCTAGTTAGTGGAGCTTACTTAAAATAAAGGTCATGCCAGACTGATTCACAGCTATCTTCATTAGTGTGGAAGGAGTAAATGAACACCAGCCCTGGTATGATGGTTTGAATGCTGAATTCCCCTGTAGCTCCGTGTTTTGTGATTAAGACTCATGCTGAATCCACAGCTGGCGGAGCCTTTATGTGGCAGAACCTTGTTGGGGGAGGAGTGTCCACAGGGATGGGCCTCAGAGTGTCATAGCCCAGCCCTGCTTGAGGCATTTGCCTGGCCCTTGCTACTTCTTCCCGACTGACGTGATATGAAGACGTGATTACTGTCTGTTTGCCTTTGGTGCGTTTTCCCCAGCATGACAGAAACTCCCCCACTGAAACTGTAAGCTGGAAACAAAGCTGTTCTTTCCATAAGCGGGTTGGTTGTTTTGTCCCAGCAAAAGGAAGTTTGACTGCTATACCAAAATGATTGACTTTTTAAAATTTTCTATTCCTGGGTTTAGCACCGTAGTTTAGTGGCAAAGGAACTGCTTAGCATGTACAAGGCCCTGGTTTCAATCCCTAGCATCAAAACACAAAGAGAAACAAAGTATTTTATCTTCTCTCTACCTGCGCCTGCCATTCGGTGTGGGTTATTAGCTGGGTTTGTGATTTGGTGCTAATCTCTGGGTTTGCACACAGCCCCCGCCTGCTTGCTGCTCCCATTTGCAAGCCTAAAATGTCAATTGCATGGTGTTCTTTTTGGAGGATTCACAGGCTTATCTCCACAGGGAATAATTCGATTATTCTGCTGTTTGATTTTAATGGTGTTTAAGCCTTCTTTCCTCATTGTGGTCATTTGAATGTGAACAAATGTCATTATGAAGGCGTGGAGCTTCCATTTGCCATGTAGTTCCCCGTGATGGACTTGTTGCTGCGGTGGGATACACTTAAACATCTGGATCCATGGGATATCTCGTATTTCATAAAGAACTATTAATATTAGGTTGGCTTATAGAGAATGAGAAAGTTTCTTCAAGTTTGAAGCAAAATGATAGATGCAAGGACACTTCATGTGCTGGCAGGTTCTATCTGAGTAGCCTACAATGCTTTGATAAAATGCCTGAATGACCTTGACATTAATGAAACCAAGTGCTCCCCCTGAGAAATTGGAGACTTAAATACCCAGAAAACATCGATCTTTAGCCAGCTTTATGTCTATGCTAATAACCCTAAATCAGAAATCCTTTTGAATATCAAATCTAGCAATGATTTTCTAGCTAACATTAATGGGTTTCTATCGTAAGGAAGTCTTTGAATCCAGCATTTCCCGAGCATTTACAATAAGGGCAAGTGTGAAATAAAATGTTGGCATGCTCACAAACAGTTTTCTGAGAAGTCCTTTAGCTGGTGTCATGATGGGTTTCTGGATGTCAGCCAGCTTCACGTGGAAGCAAGATCTGCAGGCCACCCCAGCTCACAGGAATGAGTTCCTCAGTATTTTACCGAGCCCACTTTCCAACATAGTTTTTTTTTTTTTTCCCAAAGAGAGAGAGAGAGAGAGAGAGAGAGAGAGAGAGAGAGAGAGAGAATGAGCATGCAGGGCCTCTAGCCATTGCAAAAGAGCTCCAGGTACATGTGCCACTTTGTGCTTCTGGCTTTACTTAGGTACTGGGCAATTGAAACCAGGTGATCAGGCTTTATAGGCAAGCATCTTAACTGCTGAGCCATCTCTCTATCCCTCCAGGCCCACTTTTTGCAGCATAATTTTCTTCCAATTCTTCCTCCTCTTGTCAGTAAAACAACACAATAACGCACTTCCCTTAGAACTCAGAGTTGTTTTTTCATATAGGCAGAGACACTGTTGACCCTCTGGAAACGGACACTAGGTACAAGACTTCAAAGTGTGTGCGGTGGTTTCAATGGAACATGCTCCCCATGGACTCCTGGGTTTGAATACTTCATCGCCAGTTCTTTGGGAATGTTGTGAAACCTTTAGGAGGTGGAGCCTTGCTGGAGAAAGTGAGTCACTGGGGGTGGGCCTTGAGGTTGGTTTTTAAGCCTGGTCTCACTTGTTGTTCTGAATCTCTGATTCTAGGATCCAGTGTAAAGCTGGCTCTCTGGCCCTGCAATACCTTCATGAAAATTCCCCTGGAAGCTGTACGCGGAGTGATACTCAGCTCTTGTCCTTCCATAAGGTGCTTCTAGTTGGGTAATTGGTCCCAGCAACAAGGACGTAATGGGTACAAGGTACATTTATGCTTTGTTCCCTTGAGCATATCAGTTGAAAGTTACATGATTCCCTTATATCCACTAAGGTCATATCAGACTCCTGCTACCTGACCCCTGCTAAGCAAATGGGAGAAAAGAGACTATAACTCTCTAGGCAGCATGATCAGAAAGACTAGCAGTGTTTGGCCTCACTGAATTATCAAGCTATCACTCGATCAACATAGATGATATCTTTGCTAGTCACACCTCCCCACAACTTTACACAATATTCTCTTTCTTAACAACTTAACAGCTCAGACATTTCACCATCAAGTGGGTAGCATATACAGACACACCACTCATTAGATAAAGGGAATTACTCCTTATAAGATATTGAAGGCTTAACAGTGAAGGGTGATATAATTCAGTACTGAAACATCAGTCTAAAGATTGTGCTCTGACAGAAGAAAGCCAGTCCCCAGACAGTTAGTCTGTCTAGTGCTGGGAAGTACTACAGGAGCTACTCAGGGAAAATGGCCAACGACTTTTTGAGCAACCAGAGGTCTAAGCTACTCAGAAGCAAACACCCTGACAGGATGTACATGACAGGGCAACGGTGGCACACAGCCTCAGTGGGTAATCGACAGCTTTCTTTTTTTTTATTTTTTTTATTTTTTTTTATTTATGTATTTGAGAGCAACAGAGAGAAGGAGGCAGAGAGAGAGAGAGAGGGAGGGAGAGAATGGGCGCGCCAGAGCTTTCAGCCTCTGTAAACGAACTCCAGATGCGTGCGCCCCCCTTGTGCATCTGGCTAACGTGGGTCCTGGGGAACTGAGCCTCGAACCTGGGTCCTTAGGCTTCACAGGCAAGCGCTTAACCGCTAAGCCGTCTCTCCAGCCCAATCGACAGCTTTCTAATTGGCTAAGAGATCCTCTCAGAGTAAAGCAACCCATATCTGGAATTGGGAACCATATCAGATTCCTATGGAGACAAAGATTATGCTCTCCAGTGTCAAGCTCTCACTAGTCTTTAGCTAAACGAGGGGCTACATATATCAAATTCTCCCTAAATTAATAATGCTTATACCATTTGAACTATGCTGACTTCACTCTCTATTGGAGAATCTGTTCTTCTTTCTCAGAAGGTAGCGAGACCCGAGGAGATTACCCCCAGCACTTCAGCTAAGCCACAGCTAAAACCACAGAGGAGTTGGGGAGACAAACATGAATGCTGCTTCCACAGTGAACCTGACAATCAGCACCAGAGGGAAGGAGACAGACCCTGAGGATATTCAACACCTACCAAAGCAGAGATCCAGAGGCTCCTAAGAGCCCACCAGTGAAGTAGACTTAAACTTCACCCAGCATGGTTCAGGGGATTTTGTGGAAGAGGGGGAGGAAAGATTGTAAGAGCCACAGGTTGAGATATCATGCCCAGAGGCATTCCCTCCTCTCCCAAAGAAACTCACTGCTGCTCCCACAATGCATAAGCCACAACCCCATGGGGAAAACCTGCAACCCCACTGAGGAGCATCCCCAATGGAATGGGGGCTGGGATGAGGGAAAAGACGGTACCAACACATGATGTACCCATACAAAATATGTAACTACTACTACTATTAATAATAATAGTAATAAACATAAAAAGATTGTGCTCTGAGAAGTTATTCAAGTAGAACAAGGAACTACTGAAACTATCCTCTATATGTGAGTATGTGAGGTGGTCATGATTGTAACTTTACAGCCTGTTTATTTACTTATGATTAACAACAGTGTCGCTTACTGTGTTGTTTTTGTTCAACATGTTGCCAGTGGGTAACATCATTAGAGTAATCTGAGAAACTTCTAGAAAGCTGAATATTAGGCTTGACCTTAGATCTACCCAATCAGTCTGCCTGTTAGCAATACCCCCCTCATGATGCATGCATGCATTCAACTATGAGAAACACTGACCTAGACCATTAACTTCACAAAGCTCTGTTTTGCCATTCTCCAGGGCTGAATACTGTGGTAAAATTTATAACATTAGTTTAGTTAGCTAGTACCTATAACATGACAGCGTCATGTGGGCTAATTGAAAAATTTTAAAGTCCCACCAATCATAATACATTATAAAATTTTTCTTTTGCTCATTCAACAAATGTTAAATTAATATACATTACAGGAAACAAATTGTAATGGTAATAAATACATGTAGTATATATATATGAGTATATATATATGAGTATATATACTCATAAAGTCAACATGTAGTCTCTGCTGTTAGCTAAGTAGGGGCAGATGTCAAAGAGTTAAGAAAGCTATCACTGAATGGCGTATATTCAGCCTTCCAACTTAACTATTTCTACTAATTTGAAAAGAATGTCTGAAGGTAATTTTGACAATTAATGTTTCGAAGTATAGCATTATTTTGAACCTAGTTTATGACTGAATACCTGAATTGCAAAGTTATGAGTTTATAAGCCATTTGTTTTGAAGTCTTTATATATGGTACCTATAGCTACTTATCAACAAAGGAAATAGGCAGGAGTAATATATAGAGGAGTAAAAAGAGGTAATTAGAAATTCCTCCAATCTGAAGTGAAATTAAAAATTCTTTAATGTACACTATATGTCATTTAAAATACAAATTTTCTGTCATCCATCTACGCTACAAACCAACACCAGTGAGATCTGTGTATATATATTTTTTTAAATTGCTAGATCTTTTAAATTCTACATTTGGAGTAGGTCTGAAAGTTTCACATTCTAAGAAACAGACTGAAGCAAGAATATGTGATGAGGATTTATACACTCCTCTGGTTTCATTTGCATCAGTAGAATGTAACTCTTTGTTGGATATGGGGCTTATAAACTCTGATATGCTGAAGTACAGCAAACTTTGCCAAAGTTTTGCCATCAATTTATGAAACTAGATTTTTTTTCATTGATAGCATATGTGGTACAACTTCAAAACTATCTGTATAAACATTTATCCTTGCTACAAATGTGTGTTTTTCTCCAAGGAACCAATTAAAGTTCTGGACCTCTATGCTTTTGATAATGATGCAGGCTCTTAGATCACAGAGAATATTAGCATGGCTTATAACATTCTAAAAAATGTTCTAATAGTTTGATATCATTTTGGAGTCAATTTTAATTAATTGAGAAGAAAAAAAATAATAAAACCACCAGAAAGAAAACACATACCAATTACTAGGTTTAATATGACTAAGTCTTTAGTTTCTTGCTAAATTTAAGTTAGATTTTAGTAGTACATATGCATACATTTTTCTGGTGGAGATGAACAAATGCAGAGAAACACTCATTAGACTATAAGTAATGAAATATTGACCTTTTGACAATTAACTTTTTGGGAAACCTGATTTAACCTTCTACATCTTAGAAAGGAAGTCAGTTTCCTAAGGTAGATTGGATGACTTCGTGCTTTTCATGTGAATTGAAGCTTCCTCATCTTTTGTCCAATTCTAGCCAATGCTCCAATTTTCATTTTTGTGTTCATGCTAATGCCTCTCAAATTCTAATTGTCTCTGAGAACTTGAACTGCACATTTCACATTCCATCCCCCACTCTACAGTGAGCTTTCCTCTTCTGATTTATTTTAACTATAAAGCCTATAAGATACGTTTGCTCTATAATAGCAATGCAACCAATAAATATCTACTAAGTGCCTACAAGGTATATGCCTTCATTGCCCTCTATGGATTTTGTGTGTATGTGATAGAATGAGAGCCTAATTGAACATAACTTTATACAGAAGAACTCAGTTTATATTAACTCAGGCTTTCATGGATGTAATTCCAATTTTATTCAGTACTGAGATTAGCTAAATTATTTCAGAAACAGAGACAGTTTTATACCTTTATCTTTAATAAGATACCACAAACTTTCTAAAATGGGATAATTTGCCCCTATTTCTTCTCAGTGTTGAAGCTCGTACTCAGATTATGAATGTTTCCATGCTGAGATTTGACCTGGTGTCTCTAAGTCTATGAGCCTCCCTTGCCTGGAATGCAGTCATTTCTGCAGCCAGCTTAGTCGTTTTAAACTTGGCAACTATATTGGGTGAGCTTAGCATTATAATTATTCTCTTCAAAATACACAGTTTTACAAAGTCTAAAATGTCATCTCATCAGTGGAATAACCCATTTATATGATGCTTTTCTATTACTTTCCTTCAAATGCCCAGTATTGAGAAATTATGTCTACTTATTGCTCGTTTCCATAATCATTTGTGAGTGTTTACTTTTTTCTCCCCAGTGAACCCATCTCAAGCGTGGTGATTGGTCATCATTTGCATCTTTTCCCTACCACCCCGTTTCAGTCAGTGTGTAAGTGTTCTCTTCGTGGAATGCTCCTGTTTTGACCAAAGCCAGTTCTTCATGACAGAATCCACTACGCATCATTTATACCCGGGGTATGGCGCAGTGTTCTCTTTCAGCAACTGCTCTGTTATTTGCCCAGCACCAACTGCGTGCTTGATAAATTGATTAAATTTCTGATGAATAAGTCTACCTCACAGTTATGACCTTATAATTAATAGCAATTTGTTTCTTTTTTGTGTACTAGGTTCTTGTGAATTGGAGTATTCCCTCCTGAAGAGAGGACTGAAGCTCTGGGATTCAGCAAGTCAAGTGTGGGGGACCTGAATCTTAGAAGGCCACAGGACCACTCTCAAGGTTGTAGGAATTTATTAAAGGCAAATTTTGACCAATGATAAAAATTCAGGGGACTGAGGAAGTCAGCAAGTCTTGGAAAAGGTTTCAATACCCTGCCTTAAGTCTACATAAAAGGAAAACAACTGAGTGGAAAGGAGCCTCTCAGGTTGAACTCCCTGAAAATTGTGTCATGTGCTGAAGACTCTCAGGTAAGCCGAGGTCCCTGCAGGCTGTGCTCCGGAGAAGCAGGTTCCGTGAGTCCTAGCCTCTGCTGGGGCGGGTGTTCCTATTCTGGGGTGGGCTTTCGTACCCTTTGTGTTAACCATTGCCTCCACAAGCAGCCAATCACCCTACTCTGTAAGTAACACCAATAAACTTGTTGGTTTACCAAACTGGTTTTGGTGTAATCTTATTTTGGTATTTCATCTGTGATCTATCAAGAGTATAGATGTGTGTTAGCATCGTGCCAGGGAAAACTGTTTCCCATGACATTCCATACATATAATATAGTTCATGGATAAATTCCATTATATAAGACTTGAAGATAAGCAACATATAAAGCAAACTAATAATTTTCATATACATATATATGTGTGTGTGTGTGTGTATTTAACCATATTTTTCTAACTTAAATACATTGTTTTTATGTTTATTAAAGTCAAAATAAGGGAGGCATCTGAACTTTACTCCCTACTCACTGTTAGTCTCTGGATTGCATTTGTTCTTTAAAGTAATGTTTCATGAAATTAATTCTTTACACCCTTACAGCTGCCCACTTGAGAATTCAGAATTCTCCCTCTGGTAGGCATCAAGGTCATTCTTCATTCATGGAAGTTTGATTAATTTTTAGGTTATGCCCAGTACTGTTTAATATTTCCAAATTTCCAGCCAATTATTGATATTCCTTATTTCGTAATTTCATCATACTGTCTCTAGTGTCCAAATGTATTTTCACACTTCAAATATATTGATGGTTATTTGCTTTCTCTAATGATCTCTTAATTTGCTTTTTTTTCAGGGGGGGGGACTATTTCTATATTATGACATCTTCATTTCTTTTTGTAAGACTGAAGTCTAGCTGAAGTTAGAACTACTCAATGAAGCTTTTCAAACTGCACAGGCATACGGGTGTTCTTTCCCAGTTCTGTATTCTAAGTACTTACTCATGTGATCTAACGGAGCCTTACACCATTAGAATCTTAGCTGTGCCACTTACAGAAAGTAACTTTGAGAAAGTGGTTTAGCCTTTTGTGTGTTTCAGTTTTAACACATGAAAGTTTTAACCTATAAAGTGGCAAAAGTAATTGTCATATAGCGACTTCCTCTAAATTGAAATATTCCTCCCCCCAGGAGAGAAGGGAGGCTCTGGAGACTGGAGATCATGATTGGGGGGGGGGGCAAAACTTATGAAAGAAAAAGAAAGCCGCAGCATCACTTGCCAAGGTTAGAGGAGCGATGATATTTGTTGGGAGGCAGATTGGGACCAGTGTCGTAGCAACCATCTCTGAATTGAAGCACTCCCTCCCGAAGAGGGGATGCAGGTTCAGGGAGATTGGGAGGACAAGTTCAGGGAAAAGATTGCAAGGCACTTCCCTAAGATGACATAAATGTTACCTAACCGCTGGTGGGGAGATTCTCTGAGCAGCAGAAGTGACACCAGATTGTTCAGGGATCTCAAGCCATGCACCTTCGCTGGGGTGGGCGTCTTGGTGATACAGCTGCCTTGGAGTCATCCATGCTCCTGTGATCAGTCCCTCACCCCGATGTGAAAGTAGCCCCAGCAAATTCACTGGTCCTCCAAAGTTGGTTTTGGTGAAGGGATTGTGCTTCCACCTCTCATGGGAGCCCTTTCTGGAATGCGTCGATGTGCATTGCCGTCTCATGGAAATGTTCTCATGTGGCAGTAGCAGACTCTAGTTCAGTTGTAAAGATTAAATAAACCAATACCTGGAAATCTCCTATCACACTGCTGCTTATCACAAATGATGTGCTAGTGGCACACTTTCTCTAAATCACCATATTGGAGTGCCTTAGATCCATGAGAGGTCGCCTCATGTGCTCAAGTTGAGCTTACACCCACCTAAACAGAGGGCAAGGTGGCTCAGTCTGGGAAGACACCTTCAACATTGCAAGACAATTTTTACATTAGATGTCTAAGGAGAAACCAGTGTAAAATAAGTTTGTTGTTTTTATCATAACGACCTTCACACCCAAAACCCTCCATTGTGAACTGATGCTCCCTCCAAGCATGATGTCCATTCTTTACAGTGTCCACTTGCTTCTTAAGGTGGAGCTGTTGATCTTGCCTGCAGGAGAGAAACTTCCCTTAAATTCCTTGACTAAAGATGAAACACGTTCCTCTAATTGCAGTCCATGCAAGTAAAAGCAGGCCATGTTTTCAGCATGCATTTGCATCTCTACAGGGAGTCCTTGAGAATCTGAGGAGGTTCAGAAGTCAAAGTATGTTGTCTTCTCTGCGCAAGCTTATACTACCGTCGATTTCTCCAGGGTACAGAACAGGTCAGCGCTTAGCTTGGCTCAAGCATGTGAGCTGAGTGAGTTCTTTTGTCTTGACTCTGGGAAACTCAACAGCTTGTGGCAGCTACAAGATGAGGTGGCAGCTGCTGTGGACATGGCCACCAGGTGTCTGCTTCTGATTATGAGCTTCTGGGAGGAGAACAGATCTTCCAACAGGTCCTTTACGTCTTGGCTCCAAGGACCACGAGGAAAGATCACATTTGACTGACAGGGAGCCCCGATACCTCTCTGTCTCAGCAGAGAAAGGATTTTGCCTCAGAGTTCTGGATGGAAGCATGTTTTTCTTAGCTCTCGATTTTGCGCCATTTTCCTCTGACCAAAACACAGCCCACTTCTGTGGTCTTCCTTCATGTGTTCCTTTCTCAGTAACTTGCCTCTTTCTATTATTTGCTGCTCGCTCCCTGATCATGTCTTTCTTAGTCACAAATTCCCTTTGGATTTTTAGCTTCACGAAGAATCACAGTCAAATTTATATTATTGGGGCTGGAGTGATGGCTCAGTTCAGGTGTTTGCCTGCCAAGCCAGATGCCCAAGGTGGCACTGGCACATGGGTCTGGAGTCCATTTGCAGTGGCTGGAGGCCCTGGTGCACCCATTCTCTCTGTCTGTCTCTCTTTTATCTCTCTTTTCTTGCAAATAAATAAAAAATATTTAAAAATTAAAAGAATTATTGTTCTTTATATAAAGCTGGATAACAAAATGTACGTGTGACGACATCATACTTTGAAGGGGTATGTGCCTACCGACCTGATAGAACTGTTGAATGTATCAGCACCCTATTGACTATAACTTTCTGGACTGGAAGAACTCAGTTCCACTGTACCAATCAATCTTAATGTTCATGCGGGATGTCCACTGAACACTTTAGCCATATAATTATCTCTAGAAGAGATGATTGGTCACCACCAACTCACAGTGACCACTGTAACATGGAAACTATCATAGTGTATTGCTTCTGCTAGGTAAGTGCTAATGCAAATGACATATTTAGTTTTTTAAAAGAAAATTTGCATAATTTTTGAAGAAATAATCATTATATAATTTTCATTTCACTGATATTCTGAAATTAATTACATGCTAGTAACACTTCATATATCAATAACAGACTCATCCAACCTAGTTATTGTTGTTGACCAGAACTGGAAGAGTAGAAAAAATACACATGATGGAATAATGTCATGGCTGTGAGAAGCAGAATGATATATATTTTTTAAGCTTTAATGTGCTTTTACCTCTTTTTGTCATGCATTGTGCATGGAACCAAAATTCGCTTTGTTCTATATCGCATCTTGTAATTGGCAGATTGGAAAAGAGAACCACAAAGAACTTGAAAATGTTGCTCAAGATCTCAGAAGTGCTATGAAACCCCCATTAGCTTTCTGACAGCTTTCTTCTTCCTCGCATTTCATTTGCCATTTCTCTTGGAGCATCTATGATCCATGTGAGAAGTATGGAAGTCAGATGTTTATATATGCGGGCAGCAGTGGCCTTAAGCTGAGCCCAAAGCTTCAGGTATTGGAGCGTTACGTGCTTTTATCCCATGTTTCATGGTTTTCCTCATTGATTTATTCAACTGATAACTTGTCTAGTTCAATTTAATGTTTGTGATAAGGAAAGGAGAAATAGTAATATATTTAGAACTATGTTTTACTCATTGCTTTTTTTTTTAAATACCTTTTACTTTCCCTATTCATGGAAAAGCCCATAGAAAGCCAAAGTTAATATTTGGTAGTTATACCTCCTTTATTCCATCTTCCTACCTCTTTTGTTTGGTTGCCACCATAACCATTATATTTCCGTCTATTTGAAAACTAAGTACTAAATGGCAGAAAATCTCCTAGACATTTGGGCTAGAGTTCTGAAGTTCCTTGCTGCTGTGGCTTACGTAGATCTCTGGGCTAGCTCATCTCACCCCATTACCATCTACCGCCGTAGGGGGGCCCCCAAACGCCCTGAGTCACAGCCTCTTTGATGAGGCTTAAGTTGCTGTGAGTAGGTTGTGTTCTGTCACTTGCTGACTAACGTTCCTGTAGAAACTCACCAGCTCATCTTCCTAACCAGAGTGCATTCGGGCCCTGCATTCATATTTTCTAAGGTTCTAGAAATTAATCTGGAAAACTTTTTCATTAGTAATCTTCCAAAAAACACTTATGACATACAATCAGAAATGTTGAATTTCTCTTAAACGGTGATATTCACTGTTCTCTCTCTGCTTCCAAGCTTGGTATCCTACTTCTGATAAGCGTGCCCATGATCAATCATTAATAACTGCTCATGGCATAGTGTTGCTAAGAGGAGAGTTTTGCCTTGGAAGAACAGACACCTTATACAAATGAAATGAAATAAAATATACAACTCCTGTATATCATGAACTGGTGTAAGCTGATGCTGGCCAATGTCTTTGGGAAACTGGCTCTGCTAGTACATCTCAGACTCCACCATTGGATGGAGGAAGTGCCTTATTTATAAAGGAGAAAAGTAAACTTTCTATATATCCTAATCAATCTTTCTTTTATTACCAAAGCTGTGGTGTGTAATGAAAGGGAGAAAATATTCAAGTGCATTAAAATAAAGCAGTTGAGTCACTAGTTGCAGAAATGCATCGAAATGAGTTGATGAATCATGGCCTCTCCATGCCCTGGTGAGGCAGCTCCTTTCCTTCGATGACCAACTGCAGTAAGGAGGGGTCCATCTGCCCTGCATGGGCACTGGGGGACGCACCACCAGCTCAGTTTGTATCCACAGCTTCCCCAGATCAACATGGAAATGAAGCCTCTCAATTCTTTCAATAGGATGTTGAGATTGCTGAGCCAGAAAGGAAATAATGTGCAGCTTCCTTGTAAAAACACCAAGAGATCTGAGACTTTGTTTCTTCTCCCCAGTTGCTTTTTGGATTGCGAGGAAGAAACGTGGCTGTCACTGTAAGATGAATGTCTTTGACGTGATGCAAATTGTCAACCCAAGTGTTCCATAATAATAAAGTGGTCTCAGATTCACGGGAAACTGATCGTCTCTTCTAGCCTGAAAAAAAAAAAATACCTGTGTGATAAACATTGCACTTATATGAATGTGTGAGAGTTTAAATCTGATGTAACCAACCATTCAAGTCCTAGAGAGGCCATAGAGAATTTAATAAATACAAATAACAAAAATGGTTCAAAATTTTGAGATCATAGTTTCTTGAATATAAAATCTGATGACATACAAGACAGTAAAGCTCACTGTTTTTTCTCTTGCCCATCCCTAGAATATTTATTTTCTTTTTGACTCTCATTTACTTCCTTGTATGTGTCTCTATTAATATGATGCTTGCAATATCTTCTCAGCTATGTTGTTTTTAAATTTTTTTCTTTATTTTTATTTATTTATTTGAGAGTGACAGGCAGAGAGAGAAAGAGGCAAAGAGAGAGAGAGAGAGGGAGAGAATGGGCAAGCCAGGGCCTCCAGCTACTGCAGACAAACTCCAGATGCATGTGCCCCCTTGTGCATCTGGCTAATGTGGGTCCTGGGGAATTGAGACTCGAACCATAGTCCTTAGGCTTCACAGGCAAGTGCTTAACCGCTAAGCCTTCTCTCCAGCCCTCAGCTATATTATTTCAAAATATTATCTATTTATTTATTTAATTTTTTATTTGAGAGAGAGGCAGATAGGTGGAGAGAGAGAAAGAGAGAATTGGTGCACTAGAGCCTTTATCCATGGCAAACGAAATCCAGACACATGCGCCACCTTGTGCATCTGGCTTACGTGTGTACTGGGGAATTGAAACTGGATTCTTAGGCTTTGCAGGCAAGTGCATTAGCTGCTAATCCATGCCTCTAGCCCTCAGCTATTTTGTATCACAGTATCATTCATGCAAGCAAGGTCCTAGTCCCTTTAAAACATAGTTTGCTTGCTGACTCTTGTGTAAAGAAGTCTTAAATTGATGGGGTCTAGGCTGGGGAAATTGTTCCGTGGTTAAAGGTGTTTGTTTGCAAAGTCAGGCAGCTGGGGTTTGATTCCCTAGTAGTAAAACTAGACTCATGAAGTGACACATGTGTTTGGAGTTTATTTGCAGCTACTCAGAGACCCTGTCACACCCATCTCTCTCTCTGTCTTAAATAAAAATTTATTAAAATAACCTTTAGAAAGCTTCCTAGGTGATGGGATTCCAATGCCTATATCAGAAGTGAGAGATCCTATTATTCTCAATAAATTGGATTTTTGTTTTTGTTTTTGTTTTCTTGACGTAGGACCTCACTCTAGTCCAGGCTGACCTGGAATTCACTATCTAGTTGCAGAGTGGCCTGGAATTCACCATGATCCCCTTACCTCTGCCTTCCCAGTGCTAGGATTAAAGGCATGCATTACCACACCCAGTTTCATAAATTGGATTTTTTAAAAAATTAAAATAATGAACTCTGGGGAATTTTTTAGATGCTTATCATATATTTTTATATTTTTATTTTTATATGATATGATAACATTAGTATTTTGTAATGAAAAAAATAAATATTGTTATTTAATGAGCTAAAAGTTCATAAAATTATTTTGCATCATATTAAAACTAGTCTATTAAAAATAGTACCTGATGGCAAGTTTGACAAGAACTGTGAAAAGTCTGAGGTTTTATCTTTCAAAGTAATCAAACACCCTAGTCTGCAGTTTCATGAACACTGGAATAAAGAAATGAGACTGGAGAGACAGAGATAGGAAAATGTTCTGCTTACACCATAGTAAGAATGTGAGCCTGCTACTTACAACGCAGCTAGAATGAGCACCTGCTGTGTTCACAGGTTGTCTCTGTCTCCAAGCCCCACGAGGTTGTTTCAGATACACACACTGGGAACCGGCACACACACTATAATAGGGGCTCTGAGTTGTGTAACAAAAATCTTTTAAATAGAAAGTAAGCATGCCTGACCTTTGCCACAGAAAGAAAAATTACGTTTATTGTTCAGGGCAGTAAACGTGGTCACCTCCTGCTTCAGACCAAGGTCACCAAGTACTCTGTATCCAGAATAAGCAGACATAAGGAGCCCATGGAGAATTGTCTGCCAACATTTGTCCCTGAACTTTTCTGGCTCTTTAGAGAATTTTCCTGTCCACATAACATTTAATCAACTCCCATGGTAAATATCTGCACTAAAATTTGAAATCACATCTGTCCTATCCAACCCAAATAATCTTCATGTAAGGTTACTATAAACATAATTACAAATATCAAGGCGAAGCCAATTTGCAATCTTGATCTCAACCACTCCTTCATTCCTAATGGAACTAGGTTCCGTTTAAAACTCCCACTGTGTTCTTTAGAAGTCCACATAGATTATCCAGAAGTTTAGATGTTTCAAGTCCAATAGGAATTGTCCTTTTGGCACATAACTTTGCATGTTTTCTGTGTGCTAATATCACAATACCAGAGATCAGCTAAAAGTTTGAAGAACTGAGGCTGGTTTTGGTCTCTGATCTTGGAGATTCAAGGCAGGTAAATCATGTCTTATCGATGCTTTTCTTCCGGATAGAGGGTCTCAGTGTGGTATAGGACACCACATGGCAAAGGCAGGGAAAGCCCCTATGTGTTTATCCTAACCACCTGCCCAATGTTCTACTTATAAAACCTTCTCTTAAGTTCCCCTCTCTTAATACCTCACAATAGGGATTGGATTTGAAAACCTGTGAGACACACTTTGTCACACCGTGAGATGTAACCTGGGTTCAACATAAAGACACGGAAGTTACGAAGCTCCACCTTGGCCCACTTGGAGGAAGTCTAGGGTAATTCCATGATCCACAAGCAACCAAGCTGTGAGTTGTGAACAGTGTCCTGTTGCTATCTCCAGCCCAAGTGTCATAACTCAACCAGTCAGATCAAGTCACAAACAAATATACCGATGCACTTGTTAACTGAAAGATTCCTGCTGCAGGGGTTAGTACCCCCCAGCCCCAGGATCAATAGAAGTTGTGGCAATACAACAACAAGTTAAAGCTCTGGGGATCTCCCTTGAGGAAACAAAGTTGGTCTCATTTTTGAGGCTCTGCACTCTCATTTCAGACTCAAATAATATCTATTTTGACATGTTCCTCATTGATGTGAACAAATACCTGACTAGAAGTACCTTAAGGGAGGAAAGGGTTTAATTTGTCTTACACTTCTAGAGTATCCAATGCTTCGTGGAAGGAAGGTATGGTGGCAGGAAAATGAAGCAATGGGTCACATTCAATCCTTAGTGAGGAAGCACAGTCAGAAATACCACCCATCCTCCTACTATTTTGTAACTGAGAGTGGGGACGGTGAGCAGTTGACAGCCTTAATTGTGGTATCCTGGCTAGTTGATTAGCTTGAGTGTCAGATTCATTTGAATAATTGAGTCTAATCTTTGTTTTTGTATGCGTAATTAAGAACAGTACACTTAACCTATCTTGATACCAATGCCATCCGCCTGATGATATCCCTCCACCCCACAGAGTGACTGAGTGGCTTTAGGGACAGAGCTGGGGAAGACGTCTAGGAGATGCCGCAGGGAAGTATCTCTGTCAATTCCTATCCCGAAAATGGTCTCAACCATTATATTACCTACTTGACATGCACATATTTTACATGTACAAGAGAATAATAGATGTTATAATAAACTTAGAAAATCCCTTAGGGAATTAGAGGGTCCTTTCTCCAAAAAGTTTTTTTTGGGAAAATGAAACATAAACATGCCTCTGTTCGTGTCTCCTCCAGTGTTAAGCTGAAGTATAGGATTTGTCTGGACAAAGAATGTGTGTTTTATGTGAGCCAAGGCTAGGATAACTGCAAAGGAATACTCACATGACATTGAATTGCATTCTGTTCACTCGAGCCAGGGACAGAGGTGAATTTGTCTTAGACAGAAAATGAGGTGTCATCATATTCTTAGGGTCTGATGAAGTAGCAATTCTACTGTTAAGATATGAATGCAAATTGTTGCATTAAGGACCCTGCAGGCCAGGGAGCACTGATAATGAAGAAAGGTCTTCTAATAACTCCAGATAGAATGGCTTTTCATAGAACATACTTAATTGTTGAAGTGAAATTGTGTTTGCTATGTTGAGTGAGTATAACACTTTCTGTTTGATAAGACTCACCAGAGAATTACATGACCTCAGTAAGTTTTCATAGAGACAAAGAAAAAAATGGTTTTAAAGGAGAAAAAATATATTTTTCTGATTGTTTCCTAATCAGATCTACAAAGTTAAATTTATGTCATTCTGATTATATAATGCACTGTTTATTTTCTATAAATAAAACTTAATGATGTTATATGTTAAACACATTATATGTGTGTGTTGTTGTATATTGCTATTGTGGCAACTTATTGCTGCTGCATTTAATTAGTAATTAATGAAATACTAACCAGGCACAATGAAGAAAATAGTTTGTTATTATTCAATATATCTCCTTTATGCTTCCTTTTTTTTTTTTTTTTTTTTTTTTTTTGGTTTTTCAAGGTAGGGTCTCACTCTGGCTGAGGCTGACCTGGAATTTACTATGTAGTCTCAGGGTGGTCTCGAACTCATGGCGATCCTCCTACCTCTGCCTCCCGAGTGCTGGGATTAAAGGCATGCGCCACCACGCCCGGCTTCTTTATGCTTCCTTAACCTACATTTTTCTTCACTCACGTATCAAGAATTATTGGAACTTTTCATGGCACTTGCAGAGAAATATACCCTATTAATTTGCACATCTGTAAGTTTTAGATATTCATGGAAAATAAATAACTAAGTCTAAGAGTCTCACTACAAAGTACTTAATACAATTAAATAAACTTTCTCTTGTATTGCTCAATCGAAGTTAGCTTCCTCTGCTCTGAATAACATTTTTTTAGAGAGAGAAAGAAAGAGAGAGAAAGAGAGAGATATTTGGCACACCAAGACCTCAGCCTTGCAAATTAACTCCAGATGCTTGCATCACTTAGTGGGCATGTGCATCCTTGCTCTTGCCTCACCTTTTGTGTATCTGGCTTACATGGGATCTGGAGAGATAGAACATGGGTCCTAAGGCTTCATAAGCAAGTACTTTAACCACTAAGCCATCTCTCTAGCCCTGCTCTGAATAATTTTAATGAAGTTTCTTTAAACTCAGGTCTTTCTATAAATCTCCATGTTCTCTCTCTCTCTCTCTCTCTCTCTCTCTCTGCCTCCTCTCTCTTCTTTCTCTGCCATAAGTGTAACAGACCAGAGAGACCTGGCCCTTCTTTAAACACATGTGATGAGGGCTTAAGCATTGTTAAATACTGTTAAAATTGTTCATTTCCTAGGAGTTTGTTGTAAGCACCAGTTTTTCTCCTGTATGTGAGCAAAGGTTTTAGAAGTGGGGTGTCCTGGCTTCTGAATGACAGCTGACATATCTTTATCTTATGCCTGCCTGCCCTGAACAGCCAAGCCGTCCGTTCTTTCCTCTGAGGACAATCTGGCTGTTTTGAACACTGTAAATACCCAGAGGAAATTGTACCTCTGAATTTCAAGTAATTCTGCTACCATGCCTGCTATAGAGCCAAGCCCTCTGTGGTAGGGGCCCTGGTTCCCACTGTGAACACTGTGGTCAACTGAACCAGCTTTGAGCAAATCTCTGTGGACTTTGATGACTAGCTTCGCTCTGCAGTGTTCTCGCTCAGCACAGAAGAGGACACTTCCCTAGTGAATCAGAAGAAAGTCTGTGATTGGACATTGCTAGGCTAGTGATTAGCTCATAAGTAAGGCTTGGGGCTGATGTATATGTAAGGTTTATGACCAGTGGAACTGGAAGTCAGGCATGGCTATGGTGGGTGGTGCTATTATCAGAGCATTAGTATACCACACCCCTTTCCCAGCTCCAAGAATGCAGCCATTTCTCTGTCCTGTTGGCTCAGCCAGAAATTTCACTAGTGCACAGTGCCTCAGTAAAAGTTTTTTCTCAAAATGATCTTGTTAAATTTTATTTCTTTAGTTGGCATACAGAGTTTTAGACATCATCAAGACATTTTCAAATGCAATTTGTTGTTGTTCGTCCCCTTCTCCTAGAAATTCCTGGGTTCCCCAACTTTCATCAGCCTTCCAATGTAGAATAAACTAATACAGCACCTCTCCCCCCATACCCTGCCTTCCTCATCATCTATATTACTGGCTACTGGTCACCTTTCTAGCTTTCACCCATGTGTATTTTAGTCAGTGTTCTCTAGAGGAATGGAAATGATTGAATTGTATTAAAAGGCGGTTTATTAGATTATCTTACTACAGTACAATAGCTGTCTGTGGGCTTAAGAGTCAAGGAGCCAAAAAGCTGTTCAGTCCATGTGGCTGGAAGCCTCACCAGTCCCAATCTGGCACTGATGGCCTGGAGGCTTTCTGGACAGCCACTGGTCTTCAGTCCATACTGGAAGGCTGAGGAAACTGGGTTTCAGTGCTGAGGAAGGATAGCCTCAGAGGATGTAGGGGTGAACAGCAGTGTGTGAGGTAGAGGGGGAGCCAGGAAGGCACTCGCCATCCAGTAGCACAGGCAGCCAGGCAAGAAAGAAGGGGCTGTGTCTTCTCCGAGCTTTCTTTCATATAGCCTACCACTACTACTAGAAGGGCCACCTTCTGTGGACGAAGAACTCACTAGGAGGAAGGACTTCCTCCTTCACTCACACCTTCTTGGAATCAACCTGATTGGGTTGACAACAGAACTCAACCATAGCACCATTCTTGCCATCTTTTATATACATACATAAAGAATTTTTATCACAGATAGAGCTGAGCTGGTTACATGAAGTGCAGAATTTTTGCCTGGGGCTTTGCACCTTCGATACACCTACAGCCTTGAGAAGGCAAAGAAAGAATCCCAAAGCGTACCTAGGAAATCAACTATGGTGAACTGAGACTGAAGACGGTAAGAGACTATGAGCTGTAGGTGAGAGCTGTATCCCCAGTTAGAAGAATTCCTGAGAGCTGATAAGGATTAAGAGCCCAGGTCCTGGAATCAGAAGATCTTGCACTGTAACACTAACTACTGTGTGCTGGGCCTCTGGCAATACAAACCCAGAACAATAAGCCTATATCCTGACCACTAGGCTCAGTATTCTTTGTGTTTGAAAGCCTACAGCTCACTGTGACCAGAGCACCTACAAAGATCAATCTCTGACTTTATTTATTTATTTTCCTTTTTTTTTTTTTTTTTTTTTTTTTTTTTTAGTGAGAGAGAGAAAGAGAGAATTAGAGCTCCAGGGTCTACAGCCACTGTCCAACTGCGGATACATGCACCACCTTGTGCCCATGTGGGATTTTGTGCACTTGTGTAATCTTGTGCATCTGGCTTACGTGGGACCTGGAGAGTCAAACATGGGTCCTTAGGCTTTGCAGGTAAGCACCCTAACTGCTATGCCATCTCTCCAGCCCAGTCTCTGGGTTTTAAGGTTTTGAGCCACAAGCCTCTCGTTACTTGGAACTGCAAGACTCTGGCATCTGGAACTCAAGAGCTTCAGGTGGCCAACTGTAAGACAGCTTCTTGCCCATTCTTTCCAAAGGAGCAAATGGGTGCTCTGCCAACTGTTGTTGGTGGAAAGAGTAAGACTAGTGTGTGAGCTTCCAATCACACTTGATTTGCAACCCTAGCACTTCGATAATTCCTATGTCACCCCATTCAATGTCCCTTACAGTGTGGCATGTTGAAGTTTCAGAGTGTAATTGTGGCTTCCACCCATGTGATCCGAATTTGTGATCACACATTAATTCTCGTATTGAGTGTGAAGGTCTTCAGAACCCACTGAGATAGGCAAACCTCACGCCTAAGTACAGGGGATAGACACCAAGGGCATGCAAAGTGCCTCAACGCAAACACTCAGAGATTGTGGAGAGTGCACTGCGAAAGTAGTCATGTAACACACCTACCAAGGCTCTGGGAACGTTGCAGAAGAAGGGAACAAAAAATTCTCAGAGACACACGATATAAAGGAGTAGTATCTCATGGCATTGTTTCTTCCCTATAGAAACTGACTGGGGTATTTGAGACGGCACAGGGAGCACCAATAACCCCACGGAGGAGTACTCTCAGTGGATTGGGGATGAAGGAGAGAAGTGATGAGTATATCCTAATGGGAATGTGCTGAGCACTTAATAGAGTCATACAATAAAATTCATAATCAATGAAAAAATAGTACAAGCTGAGTTGGTGGTGCATACCTTTAATCCCAGCACTCGAGAGGCAGATGTGAGAGGAGTACCATAAGTTAAGGCCACCCTGAGACTACATAGTGAATGCTAGGTCAGCCTGGCTTAGAGTGAGACTTTACCTTGATAAACCAAAACAAACAAACAAACAAACAAACAAACAAAAAAATAGTACAGCTGTGCTGGACAAATGGCTCAGTGATTAAGGAACTTGCCTGCAAAGCCTAGAGATCTGGATTTGATTCCTTAGTACTCATGTGAGGCCAGTTGCACAAAGTGGTGTATGCATTTGGAATTCGTCTATAGCGGCTAGAGGCCCTGGTGAGCTCTCTCTCTCTCTCTCTTTCTGTGCTTGGTAATAAATAAATAAAATAATTTTTAAAATTAAAAAAATATAAAGGGATAAAAAGAGGAACTAGAAGCATAAAAGTTTATTTCAAATATACATACATCTAAAGGCATATTTGAGAGGCATATTATGGGTAGAATGGGGCTGGTTTGCTCATATCACCCATTCTTTCCCCATACAATTATAGTATTTTTAGGCATTATTAGAAAATATATTATTTGGCAGTAATAGGTATATTTTAGATAGGACTGGTCAGAATGGGAAAGGAAATTCTCTGAAAATTTAGTCAAGGAGTTCTAATTAATGCAACATTTAAAAAATACACAGAAGTATAGCCATTATACATCACACCAAGATGGAATAACATTGAATATCATACATGTGATAAAGCAGTCATATATACCATATTTCCAG
The DNA here is from genome assembly GCA_036346955.1 of Dipus sagitta. Lineage (NCBI taxonomy): Eukaryota > Metazoa > Chordata > Mammalia > Rodentia > Dipodidae > Dipus > Dipus sagitta. Next base: position 50,381,776 of record CM070785.1, read on the forward strand.
GATAAATACTATGTTTTCTTGCTGGGTTAGTACATAATGTAATGAGGAAAATATATATTTTTTCATTTTTAAAATAGAAAAGTACATTTGGAACAAGTATATTATTTGACAATAAAATATGACTATGTATATTTTAAGAAATTCTTACATTAAGATTTGATTTGTGAAATAGATAAAGTAGAGAATTATTGTCTTAATATTTTATCTTCAGCGAATTTTCTTTAAATATCTGGAGCTTCCTAAACATAATTCAAGCAAGTGTTATAGTGCACACCTTTAATCCAAGCCCTTGTTAGCTAAGGTAGAAGGGATGAACAGATTTTGAGGTCAGCCTGCAATATATAGCAAATGCCAGGTCAGTAAGGTCTGTATAGCAGGAATCTAATCCAAAAAGAATGAAAGAAAGAAAGAAAAAAGCAGACAAGCAAGGAAACGGACAGTAAGTAAACATAATTCAGGTCAATTTTAAGCAGTGTCAGTGTGTAGATCACTAAGACTCTTTTGGCTTTTGACTTGCGGGCAGTGAATGTTGTCTGACTGCTGTTGGTTCTGGCTCCTGGATTGCTCAGGGAACACAGGCCAAAAGATCAGTAAAGACATACCTGATAACTCAGTGCTCTCCAACGCCCTGATGCTGAGCTCCTGAGTTTTGTTTACCGTCCCAGAGCCCGTCTGTTCACTCCCATTGAAATCTCCTTTTCTGAACCTGAGCATGAATTGGCAATTTTAAGTGCACATGAGTTTGCTTGTTTCATATAACGTATAGGAGAATTCTGAGAGATGCCACTGAGAAAATAATCTGTAAAAATATTGTATTCTCAAAATTCTAAACTGTAACCACATTCATTAACTGTAGTAGTCATGGTATAGTAGGTGGTTACTTAAAGCTTACAGGCTCTGCATTTATTTTTCTTTATGTTTATAACATTTACAAGACACTCCATTGAATTCTACTAGCTCTTTTTTTCCCCCTCGGAAACCAATGCTTAAAATTACAAAACTATTTATAAGATTTCAAAATAACAAACATGTTACCTTGTTAGGCAAGCACTCTACCCCTGATTTCTAATTCCAGCCCAAGTAAAAATGAGTTTCCCTAGCGCAGTTTGAATCGCGGTGCGAGGAGGGAGTAGGTGTTGGTAATTGGACTGACTTAGCCTCTCCTCTGCCTTGTTGGGCGAGGTTCAGCACCCTTGGACGTGGCTGGTGGTGAGGCTGGAAAGGATTCCGGAAGGGCCAAGAAAATTCTTAGGCGATTTCCCGCTCTCAGGAGTCCCCTATGGCCCATATCCATCCACACCTGAAATCTAGGACAACCAGCCTGGCACGTGTGGGCACCAATGCCGCTGTGTAGAGCGCTGCCATCCTGGGGCACCTCACCGCAGAGGTACTTGAATTGGCAGGAAATGCCTCAGATGACTTGAAGGTAAAGTGTATCACCCCGCGTGACTTGCAACTTGCTGTTTGTGGAGATGAATTGGACTCTCTGACCAAGGCTACAGTTTCTGGTGGTGGTGTCACTGCACGCATGCACAAACCTCTCACTGGGAAGAAAAGACAACTGGAGGCTGTCCAAAGGCTGCCTGGATTCCTCACCATCTCAGCACTCTACATACTGCTAACAGCTGTCCAGGGTTGGTGATTCCACTGTATCTCTGTGAAGAACGCAATTTTTCCTTTTGGTAATTCTATTTGAGCAAGTTGGAAGCTTTAAGTAGCGTTTCAACCAACAAAATTTCTGCATTGGAGTCTTAACCATATTTAAGTGTCATTGTGGCTTCAAAGAAGCCATTGATTCTGAAGTAGCGGGTTTTGATTGAGTGTTTTTAAAATACTTTTCGGATTTTAAGTGTGATGGTAAAGTTATAGTAACAAACATTTTGTTTTGCACAGAGGTTATTTCACTCTGGTCGATAAGCTCAATAAAGGTCTTATCTCCCCCCCAAAATGAGTTCCCTTTTCATATTGTGCTTTCTTTATCATGATATTAACATGGGAGTTTAAAACAAATCCATTCTACAAGCATGATGATATGGAAGAGATATAACATCTGTGTTTGATTGCTTCAAAATGCTTTTGTATTTTTTAATTAATTTATCTACAAGTAGAGAGAGAAAGAGACAGAGAGAGAATGGGCACACCAAGGCCTCTAGCCTTTGCAAATAAACTCCAGATACATATGCCACTTTGTGCATCTGGCTTTACTTTGGTAATGGGGAATCAGGGTCAGGTCCCTTGGTTTTGCAGGCAAGCTTCTTAACCACTATGCAATCTTTCCAACCCCAAAGAGTTTTCTTTCTTCTTAAAAAAAAAAAAAAAAAGCCGGGCATAGTGGTGCATGCCTTTAATCCCAGCACTCGGGAGGCACAGGTAGGAGGATCGCCATGAGTTTGAGGCCACCCTGAGACTACAGTGTGAATTCCAGGTTAGCCTGAGCTAGAGTGAAACTGTACCTCAGGAAAAAAAAAAAGTTGGTTGGTTAATATTTGACATATCAAAATCATTCCAAAATCACAAGAGTATGAAATATTTCAAATATGAGTTTAAGTAAAAATACATATTACAGAAGAATAGATATAATGAAATGAGGGTTATCCAAGTTATCTTGACCAATTCTTTTCTATTATTGAAATTTTTGCAAAAATTATACCGAGTATAAAAATCAGTACTTTGAAGTTGTGTACACTTTTACTTCCTTTAATTGAATGTCAAAGAGATCAAAAACCTTACTCTAATTGTTGCTACATTTTTATTGGAATATGTGTAAATATGTACTGAACTTCAGAAAGTAAAACTGTTTTAAATGTTTACTTTCAGAAAGCAGCATCTATGCAATAACTACACGGTAGGTTAGTTGATTAGTAACATAAATGAGAATAGATTTACTTTCTGAATAATATAGGTAGAATTAAAGTTTACCACATTTTAAGGCTTCCTTTCTCTAGTACTTAATTTTCCTATTAGAAGTTTTCCATTGCCCAGGCAAGTCCATAGGCATCATTAGCATACAGTATTTCATTCAGAACATCATAATATTAACAACATTGTCAAAAGCAGATGGTGTGTTGTCCTCATTTCTAGATGCAACAGATTACATGGTCTGTTGCTGAAGTAATCCATAGCAAGACTTTTGAGATCAACATGCCATTTTTCTTTGTGCAATATTAGTGTTTTCTTCACATGAGGGAAAATTAGCACAATAAATACATAGCTGATAATTACAAATGAGAGAAAACCAACAATCTACCCCAGTGTATATCCCAGCACACAGAACAAGCTTTATCTTATGAGAAGGTTCGGTATGAGTGAGATAAACTGTCATCTTTTAAAGGAAGCCAAAGAGCTTTAGAGGACAAATGCCCCATGCTGGTGTCAGAGTTAGGTGGGGAATACAAGCTTAACTGGGCAACCACGCTGTGAGGCCACATTCAAGACTCCCTGAAGAGATTTATTTATTTCTCTTCTACTTGTTTTTCTCTTTGTTTTCTGTATTCCCTTTGTTATAGAAAAAAAGAAAGAAAAAGAAAAAACATGACTTTTCTCCTCCTCCTAATTATATCAATTTCTCTTAAAAAAAAATCCTACCAACATATCTACAGTTAGCAGATTCCTGGCCCGATGATAACTGTAGTTTGTGAGGGAAAAGTATGCGTCCATCTCCTATGAGGGAGACCAAACACAGACATAATCCCTGCTCACCTGTCACCATAGGCATTTCTCAGACACTTTTTTTTTTTTCTTTTTAGAGGAACTAGTAGATGACACAGATCTCAAGGGAGGGCTGCCTGGAGAAGGCTCACTGCAATCTCTAGCATTCGAACCACAATCAAAGAGGATGTCAAAGACCTGCGCAAACCATCTGTACAAATATGTGATTTAACCTGGACCATCTGCCTGCAACGCAGATAAACAACAGCAGTTGCAACATAACCAGATTTACTGGACGTGTCAAAATGAAGCCATTCAGGCTACAGTTCTCAACAATGTTTGAAAGCATACTATACGACTTAAAGGTATGAAATGGAAATTTCCCTAGAAGTAATGTCACATCCAAACAGTGGAGCAGTTCTCTGTTCATCTCAACACAACTTGCTTCCTTAATTGACATGCTGTACTGTGTGACAAATTTTTTAGACTAAAGATCTTGATAATATTAATTAACTTTTATTTAAAAAATGTTATATATATTGGATTGAAAAATCACACACAAAAAGCCAGACATGGTGGTGGATGCCTGTAATCCCAGCACTTGAGAGGCAGAGGCAGGAGGATCAAAAGGTGGCACATGTGTCTGGAGGTCATTTGCAGTTTGCAGGGGTTAGAGGCCGTGGTACACCCATTCTCTCTCCTTCTCCCCCTCTCTCTCACTATCTGACTCTTTCTCTCAAAATAAAAAAGAAAATCAATTTTTTTTAAAAAGGAAATATTTTAAATTCCAATGTGGTAATTGACAAAACAGGTATGTTTAAAGAAAACAATTATAGTGACTTTTAGGGTTAAGGAGATATCAGATTGGCACCTTTAAAGTATAGAATGAAGTGGAATGGATGTGGAAGGAGGTGTTCAGAGAATGCTAGCTCCATTTAGCAAGGAACTCATGGGTGGCAGGTCCAATGATCCATCTTGGGAAATGGGCAGGTCCCAGGTCAGGAAGGAAACGAAGGCACTCAATTTGTTCTCCAGATCTTCTCATGGTGTTGCACTTTTAGAAATTTTCTTGACTCTGAGAAAGCATGAATGGTCAATCTCACTCTCCTTTAGCATTAATTCAACCACTACATACTTGATAGTTTCCAACGTCTTTGCTTAGTCACTGCTTTTCTACGTATTAACATCTGTCATTCAATGCAAGGTGCTAAAAGCTGCCTTCTAAACATGATTACCAAGAAATAGAGATTGAAAACAACAACAACAACAAAATAGCCTTAGATCCCAGAGAACAAGAACTAGCTGGAGTCTTTAAGGACTTGATCCATTGAGTTTTCACGGGTTGTGGGTGATGGCTTTTTGAGCTTCTTGTTAGAACGAGAACAACTCTGCAAGTGCAGTGCTCATTTTCAGAAGGACATGACTCTCCAGGTGTTGACAGCTTAGAATTAAAGCTACTATTTTTTATACTGGATGCATATCTGGTCTATTAATTATGCATTCAATATGTCATATGCAAAATGAAATAAGGGATGGGGATTGATGCATCAAGAAAATTGCAGCTTTAAATACAAGATCCCTAAATTATTTTACAACTTTATGCCAGTTTTATGGCACTTTTGCTTCTGTTTCTAAATATCTTTTGACCCTCCTAGACACAGCACAACAGAGAAAGGATCATTGAACTGTGACCACACCCATAATGACTCACTAAAATATATATTTTAGAGGCTGAGGAGAAGGCTCAGTAGTTAAGAGAATTTGTGGCTTAAGTATGAAGGCTTCTTGGGATGGAGACGATCAAGTCAACTCCCCAGAACTCCAGTTAAAAACTTGGCTGTGGTCATTTATCTCTTTAATCTCGGTCTGTGACCAGGGAATCACAGCAGCTCTAGGGTGAGGGCAAGACCCTGTCTCTAGAAAGAAGTATGCAGAAGGATACCAAGAGGAGGACCACCAATGTTCTCAGGAATCCACACACATGTGCATGGGACATGCATCAGCACCACACATATGACACCACACATTTTGTGTTATGCAAATAGCTGCATATATTCGCATATATTAACATATGTAGTCTTATCAGATAATCCATCATCATTTTAAAAGTATTTTATTTAAATATTTATGTGGGAGAGAGAGAGAAGGAGAGAGATGGGGGAAGAGGGAGATAGAGAGAGAAAGAGAGAGGGAGAATGGGTGTGCTAGGGCCTCCAGCTGCTACAAATGAACTCCAGATGCATATACTACCTGGCTTATGTGGGTACTGGGGATTAGAATCTGGGTCTTTAGGTTTCACGGGCAAGTGCCTTAACTGTTAACCTATCTCTCCAGCCCTATTATTAGTTTTCTCTCTTTTATTGTTGTATATTACTCCTTTGCTAATGAAATAATAACACTGTTCTCATAAAATTTAAGTGTACCATCTCTACAAAGTATTAGTAACTGATCACAGAGAGAAATATCTTCCTTCCAAGAATTCTCATATTTTGAATTTCTCTTATAATGAACCCTCAATATTTATCATTTTCATTGATTTTTTTGCATATATATGTCTCTTGATTCATAGCTGTTCAAACCTTCTAAGACAGAGATATTTACATGCTAGATTTTTAATAACTTCATAGTAACCTGACTTCAAAAAGCTCAATATTGATAGTATAATTCATAATAATTAATTATTTAAACCAGGAATCAAGTATATTATAGCCTGTGGGCCAAATCTGTTCATATAGATTTATTTTTAATTTATATATGGTCCAACTTACCAACCTTTCTTTTATAGATTCTGTTTTTGATATCCAAACTGACCTTTGAACTTTTTTATCATGAATTTTTGTCATGAGTTCTGGTCTTTATGTCCACACTAACATCACACTACAAAGCAATGTTGTGAATTAGAATCAGGTAGCGTGCTTATCCAACTTCGTTCCCTTTTATCAAAATGACATTAACTGTTTGGGGGCTCAGTCATTTCCCTAAGAATTTGAGAGTGATTCTCTGTCTGAAAAGCCACTACTGGGGTTTTCATAGGCATCCCATTTAACATCAGGACCACATTAGGTTAGGTATATATCTCCATTCATATGGGTATCTTTTATTTTTCTTCACCTGCATTTTTGTCTTTTTAAGTATACATCGTGTGTGTGTGTGTGTGTGTGTGTGTGTGTGTGTGTGTGTGTGTGATTTTTATCATTTGGTCTTTTTTTTTGGCTTTTCAAGGTAGGGTTTTACTCTAGCCCAGGCCGACCAGGAATTCACTCTGTAGTCTCAAGGTGGCCTTGATCTTCATACCTCAGCTTCCCAGGTGCTGCAATTAAATGGGTGATCAGCCACACATGGCTCTTCCTATGCATATTTTGTTAACTGTTTTTTTTTCAAAATATTTCAGTTTGTTTGGAGTTATTATAAACTATTTTGTTTATAATTTTCAATTTCCCTACTTATTGTTATTATACAGAGAAGATTTTTTTTCATGTCAATTTTGATACTTGGCTGGACTCAATTATTTTAAAAGTCTTTTGCACATTCTTATAGCTTTATTTTTTTCTCTTATCCTTTTGTTTTGTGGTACTATTGGTATTGTACCCAGGGCCATGTTCATGACAGATAACCTTTATGAGCTCACTCAGCAGTCTATATTTTTTTAGTTTAGATAATTATGGCATATGAATATATAAGAGCAGTTTTATTTCTTCCTTTCCAATCTCCATGCTATTTTCCCTCATATTTGCTGGGCTGCAGCTGCTAAAATGTTCACTGTCAAGGTGAATAAAAATGTTAGAAGTAGATGTAAGGATCTCGCTTCTCATCTAGGAAGAAATGTTTCCCCATTGTGGGAGGCTAACTACAAGTTCTTTGTAGACTTCTTACTAATTAGGTGTTTTGTCTGTGTTGCTTCATTCCTCAGAGATCTTAGTATAAATTGGACATCATCATGTGTATTAATTAAAATGTCATATGACTTTTCTTATTCATCCTATTGATGAGGCTGGTAATATGAATATATTTTTTAATAGTGAGCCAGTTTTGTAAATCTTGATTAAATGCCATGAAGTATGACGATTTTCATATTATTTGATTTTGTTGATTTTTTTATATCTAAGTTCATGGGAGTTACTGGTCTCTAGTTTCCTATTACTTCACTGCCATTTTTTTTTTTTTTACACTGGTAATAAGGGAATACTATCTATGCACAGTGAATGTGGCAAGATTTTCTCCACTATTTTTTCTAGAATAATTAATTATCATTAGAAAATAATTCTTGTTTAAGTGCACATAATTTTTTCTTACAATAAAAAAATCACCTCCAACAGAATTGCTTATCAATCACCACATATCACCACATTCGTTTTTATTTGTTTATTTCTTTTTATTAGTCATGGGCATACTTAGTATGTAAACAACACATGTTAGTATCATCCTTTCCATCATCCCTGCCCCTTTTCCAAAGGGGCCCTCCTCATTGGGGATGCAGGTCAACCCCATGGGGATTATGGGTCATGCATTGTGGGGCAGCAGGAGAGAGGCAATGTCTCTGTGCATAATGTCCCAACTTGTGGCTCTCACAACCATCCTGCCCCCTCTTCAGCAAAATTCCTGAGCTATGTTTGGTACATGTTAAGTCTACTTCAGTGATGGGCTCTAAGTAGCTGCAAGATCTCTGGTTTGGTAGGTGTTGAGTGTCTTCAGTGTCTATGTCCTTCACCCTTGTGCTGATATCAGATTCACTAGGAAAGCAGCACTCTTGCTCACTTCCCCTATTCCTCTGTTGTTTCAGCTGAGGCCAGACTGAAGTGTGATGGGTTGTTTATCTCCTCAGGTCCTGCTACCATCTGTAAAACAGAAACAGATTATCCAGTGGAGAGTGAAGTCAGCACTGGTTAAATGGGATAAGCATTATTAATTTAGAGAGAGTTTAAAAGGTGTAGTTCCTCCTATAGTCCAATATTAGTGGGAACTTGATATTGGAAAGCAAAATCATTATCTGGATATGATTCTGACTTGTTTCCCAGTTCCAGATATGGTTTCCTTTCCACTGAGAAGATCTATTAGCCAATCTGAGAGCAGTTGGTTGCCCACCATGGCCATGTGCCACTATTGCACTTGTGTGAGCATCACGTCAGGTTATTTTCTTCTGAGTTGCTTAGACCTCAGTTTGCTCAGACAGATGTTGGTCACTTTCCCCGATAGCTAATGTAGCACCTTCCAGCAGTAGACTGTCTGTCTGGGGATTGGCTGTCTTCCGGATTCCAGCCAGCTATGGTGTCTTCAGCAGTAGCGTCTTACCATTAACCTCTGATGGGTAATCAAGTTCTCAGAGAGAAGCCTGTCTTGTTTTGGGAAACCATGTAGTTCTCTCTGATCAACAGCTCATTGTGGATATTAACCCCATCCTGGTACTGGGAGTTACAGGTCTGCGCCAAGAAAAAGGAATAAGAAAAAAGAAAAATAAACAGGAGATATTTAAAGTTTGGCTTCATCTCACCCTGTCCAGGGCATTTCTTTTCAGGTTCTCCCCCTAAGGTCATGCTGAGGGTTCAAACTTTTAGTCTGTCTTCTAGGATATAGGTTTCTGAAGTACTGTTGGAACAGAGCCATGCCTACTCACTTGCATGCTATTCATGGTGAATCCAGGCCAAGGTGGAAGAGTGGACTACTTATGAGAGTAGCTAGAAGACTTACAAATTAGAGAAAATTGACAAACTGGTCGTTTGTAAAGCATTTCCCATTCTCTGTTGCATTTTTGTTTTCTATCCAAAGTTCTCATCATGATGATCAAATCAAATTGTGTGCTTTTGTACTCAGTCTATCTTAAAATGAAGTAAGCATTCTGCAGTCAAGATTTAGTAGAAGAGGAAGTAAATAAGGAAAATACCAACAGCTCAATCAGACAATAGCCAAGAGCTGAATAATTTAGACTTGTAACTTAGCCATTTATGGTAGCTCTTTAGGCATTCCCTAATTCCCTTTACTGTTTTGATGTCACGTGAAGGTCTCACTCATTATCTGAAGCAGCTGTAACATCAGAGTCCTTTGGTGTACACACACACTGAAATTTGGAAACAGACCCTGAATTAAAATAGAATCACCCCAGCAACAAGCTTGAAGATGAGCATTCGTAAGCTCTGACAACTCTTCCAGCGGTACTTCCTGGTAAAACACTTCATCCAAGCTCAGAATCACGTAAACTGCATCTAACTGTTAGCCTTGCCCTTGGGGTGGGAGCCGAGTTGCTTGTTTGGTCTCCTGTGGTGCTTGGCTCTCTGTTCCCTAATGTGATTTTGTAACTGAAAAATCTTTCTTCAACTGTCAGATAAAATGGATTGGGCCAAGGTCCCTGAATCAGACAATTTCTCTGCCTGAACTTGAAACTTCAGCTGAAGTTGCTCTCGTTGGCTTTTTCATGCCTTTGGAGACACTTCTCAAGATGATTAATCTCCATCCTGTTGTCTGCTTGGGAGAGGGGAAACGTTGTCAGCGATCAAGAATTTTCATATTGTTGCTGAAATCTCCCTTCCATTTTACTTGTACTCTTAAGTATTTCATTTTTCTCCCATGTACGTTTCCAATCTTATTTCATTATAAATGCCACTAAGGCTAGTTACACACAGATCACAGATCATGTGTGCCTGAAGTTGCAGCCAAATAATTCTCTAATCTTGTCGAAAGTGGTTATCCAGGAAGGGCTGCAAAATGACCCCAGAAGAGAGAAAAAGAGACACTTGTAAATGTTCACTTAGGACATGCTAATTAAAAAGTCTCAGAAGTGAATATTTTGGAAAAGAAAGAAATGGAATATATCTTAAATTCTTTCTGGGTCTGGTAACTTACAGAGATTTTAATCATCAAACTGTGTTGAATTTTATCAAAACATTTTCTTCATCTACTGACAGGACTATGTGACTCTTACTTTTCATTCTTTTTATGTAGTACATTATGTTAACCGATATTAATTGATTTGTGTATGAGGATGTATTCTTGCATGACAAAAACAAACCTTTTAAAGTTGTGGAGTATAATTTTTTAATTGCTCTTGAATTTGGTCTGCTAATATATGTAGGAATTCCATATTTATATTTGTTAAGAATATTCATCTGAAATTTTATTTTCATGTCATGGCTATCTAGCTATAATTTAAGGGTGATGATAGCCTCATTGAATGAGTTTAGAAACATTTTCAATTAAGAATTTAGAAATGGGGCTGGAAGGATGGCTTAGCAGTTAAGGCATTTTCCTGCAAAGCCAAAGGACCCAGGTTTGATGCCCCAGGACCCATGTTAGGCAGATGCACAAGGTGGTACTTGTGTCTGGAATTCGTTTGCAGTGGCTGGAGGTCCTGGTGGGCTCTCTCTCTCTCTCTCTCTCTCTCTCTCTCTCTCTCCCTCCTCCCTCTTTCTCTCTGTCAAATAAAATAAAATAAAATACTTTTAAAAAAGAATTTAGAAGTGGATAATCTTTGCTCTTATTTAAGAACTTGGATGAATTAATCTTTTGAGCCACCTAGTCCTGGGTTTTCTCTTCGTGGTGTTGTGATTTAAACAGAACATGGCCCCATACATACATGCCTTTGAATCCCATAGCTGCATGAATTTGAATGTTTGGTCTCCACCTATTTGGAAATATTGTGGAACCTTTAGGGTGTAGAACCTTGCTGGAGAAAGTAGCTAATTGAGAGTGTTTTAAAAGTTTATTTTATTTTATTTATTTGATAGAGAAATAAGAGAAGGAGAGAGAACAGGAAAGAGACAGACAGACAGAGAAAGTATCAGTGGGCTATGGTCTCTTTTCACTCTATAATATGGTCTTTTATCACTCTATAATATACTCTAGAGCACGTGCCTCTTTGTGCATCTGACTTTACATGGCTACTTGGGAATGGAATTCTAGCCATTAGGCTCTGTAGGCAATCGTCTTTAACTGCTGAGCCTGCTCTCAGCCCCTGGCTAAAGGTTTGCTACTACGGCCCACTTCCTGTTTCCTTTTTGTTTTCAGACATATGGATGTAATACAGCCAGGTAGCCTCCTCCTGCTCCTGTCAGCAAGCCTACCCAATGATGATGGAATTTGTCCCCTGGAAACCGAGCCAGAGTAAATGTTTGCCTCCCTTAAACTGCTTCCTGTCAGATATTCAGTCACAACAATGGATAAAGTAACTAATACAGATGATTTTCCGTTGCTGACTAATTTCCTCATTTATTATTGCTTTGTTTAAGCTGTCTCTTTCCTTGTAGTTTAATCTTGGTAAATTATATGCTTCTGGACATGCATCTATTTCTTCCAGATTATCAAATTGGTTAAAATGTGATATTCATAATCAGGGGGAGTCGGAGTAGCTTTGTTAGGCAATTAGGGTGACTGGGCCCTGAAGTATCCTTCAATCTCCAATTAGCTGGAGATCAAAGTATGATCTGACTTCTTATCTCTTCCCTAGATCTGTTTTTTCACAACAACCTAGGCCCTTCCTGGGAGGGAGGACTTCTTTCCTAGGATTTAATCCTAACACTGTGGTTGTTCAACTTCAGACCCCAGAATTTGGTGTCATGAATAATCTCTTCCTGAGACAGCCCCTCGCTGAGACTAATTGGCCGTCTTTCTGACTCACCTGATGCAGAAGTTAGGGCCCACCATCATAAGGTGCTAAATACATTCACTAGGGGAGGACAACCTCTCTTGTCCCCCACTCATCACGTGTGAACCTCCAAGTTCTTGTGCATCTCCCCTTGATCTCTACTCCCACATAGGATCTTTATCCCCTCCTGTCCTTCCCATGGCTGGAGCCCTTTGTGCTTTCTTTTCTTTCCTCTCTAACTTTCTTTTTACGTTTCTTCCAGGCCTGCCACATGGACTCTCACACCACACAGGTGTTTTCATTTTCCTTTCCTCAGTTCTTTCCTTCCTCAATAAATATTATTTAATAATTGTTGTTCTCAGTCTTTTTTTATCTAACTCTTTGGTTAGAAGTAGACATGGACCTGGTGTTTTGGGTTCAATGACTTTCCTGAGCCCCTAACACCCCATGTCAATAATGATTATGGTACTGATTTCCTCTTTTATTTTTTTACTTTATCAGAATCCTCTCTTTGTCATTTCCTTTAGAAGTGACTACTAATTTTTCACTTACCTTTTCAAAGTACCAATCCTTAGATTTGCTAAGTTTTCTCTTCTGTATTCTAATTATGTGTCACTTATTTAATTTGTGCACAGATCTGCATGAATCTCTTCCTTCTGCTAATTTTGAGCTCAGCCTATATCTTTTCATGTTTCTGAAGGTGTAAATTGAGGTTGTCTATCTGTGATTATTTATCTTCTGAAATTTATGTGTTGACCATGTTGAACTTAATCTTGATTGTTCTAAGTTTTTTGTTTGTATGTGTGTGTGTGTTTTCATTTATATTTACCTGACAGTATTACCTCAAAACATTAAGATACAGCATGACTATGTTATCCAACACTCTGATTTATATGCATTCATTTCACTGCATCATTATTCACACAAAGACATGGAAGAAACTTAAAAACTTCACAATACATGGATGGATAAATAAAAAGCAAATCTTATACATTCATTCTTTAGAAAAGACGAAACATCATTTATGACAACATGAACAAACTTGAATGTTATGATGTGAAGTGAAATAAAATAGAAAAGACAAGTACAGTACGGTCGAATTTCTGCTGAAAATCTAAGGTAATCAACAGTAGGATTAGAAAATAGAATCAAAATGAATTGAGGAAGTTTTGCAAGAGCCCAAAGTTTCACTTATGTAAGCCTAATGGAAGTAGTCATGCTATTGATCACATTACATTGAGTTATCAATCTTGCAAACTGTGCTTAAAATTTTGCTCTATTTTGCAATTATCTCAAAAACATCTTAAAACTCATGTCTCGTAGAGAAAAAACAAAACAAAACAAAACAAAAAAAACCAACAAGAACACCAGAACTTAGCATTGTGGCTTCTAAAAACATTTCTTGAGAAATTTCACAAGGAAATTTTCATCATTGGTTGAAAGCACAAGATGCTGTCATGCATGGTGATACTGAGTGTAGAAGATCTCCAAATGCATGCTAATATGCAGATGGGTAAACATGCACTGTATTCATGGAATGGACAAAGGATTTGGGACTATGACAAATCCACAAGGAAAATCTTTAAAGAACAACAACAACAATACAAAGCAGATAAGCCCTGGGGTAAGATTGTTTCTGCTGTCTGCAGAGATGGATACAGTATGCCAACCACACTGTCCCCTCAATACTTTTGTTAATTCCTATATATTAAGGTACTCTCACTTTTGGTTAGAGACTGTTCTCTTTTCAGATGTTGGTGACCACCGAGGTGACTCAAAACTCACCAAAGTGCTGAGAACTGACAGTGGAGTATTCAACACTAAGGGAGACACCTTTATCACACCCTCCATGGCTCAGGGACCAATTCAGAAGAGGTGACAAAAGAATCTAAGAGCCAAAGGAAGGAGAGGAGTGCTTACAATACTGTCTTCCAGACACAAAATGCCCTTGACATTCATGACCTCATAGTCGTTGATGTTACCTATACCAGACCTGCATAATAGAAGGGAAAAAAATGATGACATCAAAATAGGAGACTAGGTAGACAGAAGAAGAAATTTAATGGAGAAGGGGGAATTTAGGAGGGGGAGTGAGAGTGGTAGGAGGAGATGGATCATGGTGTTTACTTTGACTTCTACATATATATAGCATGTAATATATGTACTCAAACATGCAACATATAAAGTAAAAATACCCTATTGTGGAGATATATGTATATACATATATATATACAAACAAAATAAATTACTATTTTACAGGAATGAGTAATGAGAGAGAAGAAAGTAAATTCATGTTATTGAATACGATTTACTTTCTTAAAGCTATAAGAAGAAAATGTTTAAAATGTGGTGTTTATAAAAATATTTGGAGGCTATGAAGAAGGAATTTTAAAATAATTCTCTATTATTTCCTGATGCTTACATTGAATTCTGTCTTATAAATGGGAAGAAGTTGTACAATTTATTTCACTTATTTTATTTACATAACTTTTTATTTATATAACTTCCATTTAGGAAGTAATTTTCACATCTTGCATCACAATTTTATGTATGGAAGCTTCACTGTTTTCATACTTTATCATATAACCTGTGTACTACCATAATGTGATCTTCTAGAATTTTCTTTCTTTCTTTCTTAATTTTTTTTTTTTTTAAGGTATGGTCTCACGCCAGGCCAGGCTGACCTGGTACTTACTATATAGTCTCAGCGTGGCCTTGAACTCTCAGTAATCCTCCGACCTCTGCCTCCCAAGAGCTGGGATTAAAGGCATGTGCCACTATACCAGGCATAGAATTTTCTTTTTTTAATATTTTGTTTATTTATATATTTGTGAACAGAGAGGGAAAGAGAAATAAAGGATGACACACAGAGAGAATGGGCATGCCAGGGTCTCTTGCCACTGCAAAAGGCTCTAGAAGCTTGTGTCACTTCGTGCATCTAGCTTTACATGGGTACTGGGGAGCCAAACCTGGGCCCTCCTTCAACTGCTGTGCCCATTGCTGGAGAAATTTTTTTATCTAACTGAGGATAAAGAATCAGTAAGAAGAGCTGGGCGTGGTGGCGCACGCCTTTAATCCCAGCACTCGGGAGGCAGAGGTAGGAGGATCGCCGTGAGTTCGAGGCCACCCTGAGACTCCATAGTGAATTCCAGGTCAGCCTGGGCTAGACTGAAACCCTACCTCGAAAAACCAAAAAAAAAAAAAAAAAAAAAAAAAAAAAAAAAGAATCAGTAAGAAACTGAGTATTGTCATTCTTTGACTTTACATCATGGGAGTAGTAGGATAATGAAAACTATTCAGATTTCTCATCTTTCCATCTTCATTCATCCAACTCTCCTAATGCAGATCATGATGCACTGAAGGTTCAGAAGTTTCTCACGCTTATTGTGCGCTTCTCCCGCCTTGCCTATGTGTGTGCATGTGTCCAGTACCCACAGGCGAGTGTTAGAGAGGCGTTTGTAGTTATGTCATTGCTAAACAACCATAACTTTTAAAAATTGTTTTATTTATTCATCTCTCTCTTTGTCTTTCTCTCTCTGTAAAAGCGAGAGGGGGAAACATCCCAGAGTTTCTTCCCACTACCATTTTAAATGGAAAGCCAATTAGTGAGTAACCAGTTGTAGACAACATGCTCACGATCACCTTCAGTCATTCTTCGTATAAACTCTCTACTTCAAAGTTCTTTTCCTGCTGAGATTAAATGTAAAAAAAAAAAAAAAAATGGAAAGAAGAGTGAGTGTTTAGGAAGAATCAGATAGGTAGCATGTTTTCCTTACATGCTGATCTGTAGTTTGTAAGTACAGGAGGGACTCTAAGGACGTACCACCCTTAATGTGCATGTGGACATCTGTTAGTATACAAGTGTCAGGAATATGTGTAAACATCACTGGACAAGCTGGTTGTGACGGCTCATACCTAGAGTTCCTTCCAAGTGAGCCTGAAGCAGGAAGCCTGCCTTGAGTTTAGGGCCAGCCTAGGGACAATAGTGAGTTCCACTCCAGCCCGGATTATAGACAGGGAGTTTGTACCTGAATTTAATTTATCATGCAAACATGAGAACCTGGAAGGTTCCCAGCACCCATGCAAAAGCCCATGGGCATTCACATCTATAACTATAGTCCTGTGGGAGACAGAGAGGAGAAACCTGAGGGGTCACTGGTCAGACCGTCTGATGCATAAAATTGCATCTCTAGTTTGGGTGAGAGACTTCATCTTAAGGAAATAGATGGAAGTGTGATAGAGGACTGATGTCCACTGGCCTCCATGCTTGTGTAAAATGAGTGGACACTTCTACACATATGTGTATACATTATACATATGCCTGTCCAAAATAGCATGTATACACACACACACACACACACACACACACACACACAAGCAAATATAGACATAAGAATCAACTGACACAAATCCATGAAGAACTGCAGAAGAAGAAGGCTTCATGGATACTGAATTTAAAAAAAATCCAGAAAAACATGTAGCACAACACAACTAGAAGTGAAAAAAACACTTCACTTGAAATTTTAGCCAAAGATATAATTGTGAGGACAGATAATTGTAGCTCTGTAGATAAGTGAGGAGTAGGGGCTCATGGAATAATTTTTTTACCCTTGACAAGTTCATTCCATTCTCTTCAAATTTGATGGCAATACCATCAATTGATAGAACGTGTGGGTTTTGAGCAGTTAGAGCATAATTTCTTAGAAAAATTGATCTTGAACACATGTCACTGTGTACTAACTTGTTAATAAATGAACTTCACTAGAAGGAAAATAGCCTGCCCGGCTAAAGCAGTGTGGGGGAGAAGGTTTTTATATATCACAGAGACAAAAAGGTGTTTACAGAATAGCTAGGGTGCTGGGGTCAGAGGTGGGTTTATTTTACATCATTTAAATCTGTTATAGCTGGCAAGATAACCATGGTGTATTAGTTAGGATAGATGATATTTGGAGTTCCAGCAATTAGAGTCTGAAGCCAACATCTTCAGGCATGAATCATTCAAAAATAACAAGTCATATATCTGAGAAGCAGACAATACTCAATTAACCTGTGACCATTATTTTTACATACCAAGTTAGACTCCATTCCCTTTCAGGGATATATTTAGTTCAGAGATACCAGGTGACATCAACAATGTATTGGAGAAGAAAACAGCTATTTCTGTACTTGTCTTCATGTATGCAATTATACCCATGACACAATATTCTTATTTTCAGGTTTACACAAAATAGGTTTAAAAAATCTTTTTTGATTCCTTCTCTGGATGGAATCATTGCAGTTGTATTTCAGATAGACTGTGAGAGTTCTTATTATGGAGCTGGTGAGATGGCTCAATGGTAAAAAGGTGCTTTCTTGCAAAGTCTGCTGGCTAAGGTTCAAACCCTCATCCACCCACATCATGCTGAGACAGTCCCTTGCATCCGGAAAAGATGCGGGCACATATATGCACATATGTATACAAATGTGCAAATGAATATTTAAAAAATAAAAAGAGTTATTATATAAATCCATGGAGGCACATGTTTGCAATCCCGACCATCAGAGAATTATATGAGTTTGTGAATTTGATACAAACTTAGATAACATAGTAAGATGCTATCTCACCAAAAGAAATAAACATAAAAATAAATGTGAATGACCAATCTACTACAAAAAACTCAGTTTTCAATGTTTTTAAGACGTACTTTCACATTTTATGCTGCAGAGATGGCTCAGTGTTTAAAGGCACTTGCTTACAAAGCCTGATAGCCCATGTCCATTACCAGTACACACAAACACCAAATAAACAAAGTGGCTCATGCATTTAGAGTTCGTATGCAGTGGTAAGAGGCTCTGGTGTGCCTATTCATTCTCTCTCTCTCTCTCTCTCTCTTTCTGTCTCTCTTATTGAAAGTAAGTAAGTAAAAAAAATTAAATGGAAAAACAGCTTTATGGCAAGGAGATTGTGAAAACTCACAAAGGTCATTTCTGAGAGTCATCTTCCTTTTCCCTTCCATGGCTTTAAGTAATGAAGGGTTTATCTATTGCTTAGGGTATGGGTCCGCTCCTAGTTCTCTTACTCCATCATTCTCCAGGGTCCAGGTCCTGTCAGAGTACTGCTCTAGCAGCATGAGAAAAAAGCAGTCAAACATGTTTTCTGTACATCATTCATATAGCCACTGCTAACCATAAAACAGTTAAGAATTTCAATCTACCACATTCCTGGGCATTGGAGTGCTAGAAATAGTTAGCAATGAATATTCAAGACTGACTAAGTCTGCTCCTCTGCCTACCAATTATACATGTGCTCTTCCTTTAAAGGGGAGATGCACTTCTCCAATTCTATATTGAAACCTGGAAGTCCCTTTTTTATACCATAGTTTATGGATTCATTAGCCTTATTAAATCCCATAACTGTTTTTATTTTGTCCTATATTCATTTTATCTAAGTGGAAGGAGTTTCTGGTCATCATTTTAACCCAATCCAACATGTTACCCCTGAAATAAATGCAGTTACCCCATGTTAATAATATGCACATGTATTGAGCACATCCTGCATCTATAGCAAATGTTTATACATTGCAAGTACATGTCAGTTTTACTCAATCTACCTTCAGTGTCAGCACTTTCTATGTCTGTGCCAGTACTCTGACAGGACCTGGGCCCTGGAGAAGATGGAGTAAGAGAACCGGAGGGGACCCATACCCTAAGTAATAGATAAACTGTCATTACTTAAAGTCATTGAAGGTTTACTTTCACAGCAGCAACCCTTCCCCCCCCATGTTGAGCAGTTCAGACCTACTTGGGTTCTGTCAGAATGAGGAGAAACTTCAGTGAGAAATTTGGAATCTGATCCTGATGCAGGCTAATCAAAAGGAAATTCAGTCCAATGTTCTCTATATATGTGCCTGTTAGTAAATGAAAATTTAAAATAAAAGTTTCTCTGCCTCCTTCCATACACATGCACACACAGTTACACACGTGCGCATTCGGAAAATAAATATATGACCACAGCTGCTTTCTGGGAACATATTATTGAGAAGTAAGATTAAGCAAATAAATAATACTTTTTCAGAACAAAATTACTGTTCTCTTTGTGCCGCTGTACTGCACAGCCCCTGGAATCAGTTAGCTTAACATCTATCCAAAGCCTGTAAAAGAAGGATGACTCTCAGAGAGAAAGAGAGGGAGAGGGAGTGAATGGACATGCGAGGGCCATTTGTTGCTGCAAATGAAGTTGAGTCACATTGCATGTTGCACTTTGTGAGTCTCACTGGTGTTCTAGGGAACTGAAGCCAGGCTGGTAGGCTGTTGTCATCAGCTTCATGCTCCTGGAATAAACCTCCATCCAAACCAGATGGAGTTCATAGGAGGAATGGAATTTATTTGAAGATTACAAATCCATGGGAAGTTCTGTCATGGAGAGAGAGACTGGCTTGTAGCCCCATTCACAGGTCCTCACAGAGAGAAATACCACAGCAGCACCAGAAGGAAGCACACTCCGGGAACCCCAGGCTAAGCTTAAGTACTTTGCATGTCTTAACATGGAAATCACAAACACACCTTAGGGATGAACCCTAGTATCCACCCACAGTTACATCAAGTTACAAGCTTGAATAGAATTCCTGAATTTATTGGAGACATCCATTAAAACTACCTCATTCCATCCTTGGCCCCAATAGGTTCAAAATCATTTCACAATGTATATTGTTTTCAGTTCAAATTTAAAAGTACCATAGACTTAACAAACTTTAAGATTGCTTCAAAGTCCCATGTCTCATCTTAAGATTTTCTCTTAAATGTGAGTCCTGTAAAATCAAAACAAGTTATATACTTTCAACATATAAAGGCACAGTGTAAACATTTCCAACTGCTATAAGGCATAACAAGGAGAGACTAGACCAATACAGACATAATAACCATCAAGCAAACATCAAACATCTACATTTCAAGATATCATAATCAGTGTCTGACAGTCTCTTGAATTCCCAGTTCCACCCCTCCACCTGAGCTGAGTAACCAAAGAAGATTTTTCCCCCAGCTAACAGCACTCCATGGTAGCCCTTGCACAGTCCTGGTTTATCCAAGACATCTTTGGGTATCCCTGCAGACCACAGTCCATCTTCCAATGCCTCCATTGGCCTATCAAAGTCAACCAGTGCTGCCTATATGCCATCATGGCTCAGCAGTGGCTCCTGGAACCTTATGCACTTAATGACCCACTCCACATACTTTTCATGCTTCCATATCAATAGAAGGTTTGTAGGATGTAGCCATATTCTTAATTCATGGATGAAATAAATCATGACCTTGAAGAGTAAGTTCTTCATTTTCAGTCATCTTTCAAGAGTTTTCCTTTCTACCATTCAGTCTTTCCTAGGGAATCCTTTCCATTGTTTCAATGTAAAGTATTTAAGCCATTTTCCTTCCAAACGCTAATGGATTTTACAATAGCAGATTCAGCAGCCACATGCAGTGCCCCTAATTTTAAGCTTTCTTGAGTTTCTCCAATTTTAAACCTTAAATTTCTCAGTTCTATAGTTTAAGCCAAGCACATCATTACATTACAAATTTAACCTTGATCAAAGTATCTGGACCTTGGCAGCAGAACACAGGCCAGCCCTTATGCCAGTAGGCCAGTTCCAACAAAGTTCACTGCATTCTTTCCTTCTCCTTAGAAAGCTCATATGGTAAGCCTCCAAATATAACTCTCTCTGCACTTAGCATTTTCTAACTCTTGCCAGAATAGCCTATAAAAATTAGCTTGCTGCTCTGGAAGGCCTCTTCAATTGCAAGTACCAAGTCCATGTCTATTTCTCCAAAACAAAAATTCCAAAAGACCAAAATCCACATTGTCATATTCGTCACACAGTGACACCACCCTCCTGGTACCAATTCTGTCATAGTAACTTGCTGGGATGAACCTCCAAATCAGACACAGTTTATAGGAGTTATGAAATCCATTTGAATGCTAGAAATCCAAGAAAAGTTCCATAATAGTGGAGAGGATGGCTCCCTTTCACAGGTTCACACAGAAAGAAATATCACCACCTGCACCACAAGATAGCACACTCCAGAAACCCCAGGCATATCTTAAGGTAGAACTCAGATCTGATTCCCCCTAAAAATACGTCTTAGGGCTGGACCCTAGTACCCATTCACAGTGACACCCAGGTACAAGGTAGAATAAAACTTCTCAATCTATTGGGTGGCATCTATTCAAACTACCATATAAGCTTTGCAATTAGCACCATTAACCACTGAGTCATTTCTCCAGCCTTATTTCAGTGGTAAGTGTAAGGCTTTTGTGACTACAAACCTTTGGAGTCAGTATCATGAGATGAAGTCATGTAAATACATAAGTCATGCATTTTTACATAGAAGTTTGTCACATGTCTTTCTGTTCTACGATGTCATGAGTAGTCCTGGAATGAAAGATGAAAGCATTTAAACACATTACTTCTAGACCATGCTATTATGCTATAAATTCTTCACATGTTGTTTGGAACTTGGACCACTTCGATGTACCTTCACTGAAATACTTTCTTTTGAACTCCCCTTACTTGCAGCTGGTTCAGAGTAGTAACAATGGGAGCAGCAATGTTCCTAACTCTGATAAATCACCTCCCACTTACAGAGCATTTTCCATAAGCTGGGACCAGTGTTAAGCACTTTCCATTAATTGTTTCACTTAATCTTATCAGAAACTGCATAATAGAAGTTTAATTACCAGGATCTTATATAAGTGAAAATGAAAGCTTAGATCTGAGATTACAAATCTAAGGCATCTAAGTCTTAGTTGCAATAGGGGCAGGTAGTTTCCCAGTTGACTTTGTTCTTGAAAATTAGGTATCCAATCTCCATTTGTCAATGGTGAATTTATTTCTGTGACCACTCTCAAACTCTCCTCATGGGAACTAAGTCAGAAGGACTGACTCATAGAGTGGCCACTTTTAGAGTCCACAGTCTAAGAGCACTATGGGGCCCTATGCCTCTGTACCAAGGTGGGCTGCTTCAAACTGAAGGCTTAAAAATTCTTTGCAGCTGGGCGTGGTGGTGCATGCCTTTAATCCCAGCACTAAGGAAGCAGAGGTAGGAGTATCGCTGTGAGTTCAAGGCCACCCTGAGACTCCATAGTGAATTCCAGGTCAGCCTGGGCTAGAGTGAGACCCTACCTCAAACACACACACACACACACACACACACACACACAATTCTATGCAAAGGTATATATCTTTTTTTTTTTTTTCACTACAACCTATGACTACTTTTACTTGACAAAGACTGCTCCTAGGAATAAAGGGAGAACATTGAAGCTGTAAGGCTAGGTCTTCTTTCATATTGCTTATGCCATCACTGATATCCTTCCATGAGGGAGACAGAGAAAGACTTCATGCAAACAAGGAATGTCAGTGTGAACATGCAGACAGAGACCACACTGATGCAGGAATAGGCCAAGGTCTGCCAGGAGCCAAGGGACAGCTAACAACTGGGATGAAAGAATCCTCTATGGCCACGGAAGGACAATGGCCTTCAAATAAGTTGTCTTCAACTCAGTCATACTAATTTCAAACTTCTCCCTTCCAGTACTACAAGAAAAAAAAAGTCCTACTGTTTTTTTAAGCCACCAACTTTGCAGTAGTTACCTCCACCATAAGAAATGAATACATGCACTGCCTGGTGGCATTGTGAAATACTGTCTGCTGCTGAATCCAATAGAAGTTTTGCAAGTTCCAGGGTCACCACTGGAATACACATTGGGGAAACATGTGCTTCTAGATGTAGCATTCCCGAGTTCTGGGTCCTAGCTCTTTTGAATGTGAAAAGGTTGTAAGATTTTGGAGCTAAAAATACAGACTTCAGCTAGATTTGTATTTTGGCTTAAGCAATGAAGAAATATTTTAGTTAAATGTGCCCTACACAAAATGTCATATATATATATATATATATATATATAACATATATATATATATATATATATATACATATATAACATATATATATATATATATATATATATTATGAACTATCCATTTTTTAATCAAAAATTTATATTTTTAACATATATCATATGCTTTGGGCTAGGTGGTTCTTATATCAAACTGATGTATAGAACACAGGTCCATGTGATTGAAGTCACAACCCAGTCCAGCCAAAGTGTAACTGAGAAAACATTTTACAGGCATGAAGCAAATGAAATACAATTAAATAAAAACTATTTTATTTCCTGACACTCAGGCAAACGTTTAAATTGGCAGGCCTGAGGGAGAAGGAAAGAAGCAATCTGAGCCTTGTTCTATCCCATACCAGGTTGAGTCAGGGTCGGAAGTGCCATGTCTCCCCCTCGGAGAGCTCAGAATGTCTCACCACGAGAATGACAGAGATGGGATGGCCCCACACAGAGATCTGTGGGAATTCAAAACAAATGAGACTCTCCACTATTATCAACCTCTAGGACACTAATTAACATGCAGCTACATTCTTTCTGCCCAAAATACAGCACACTCCTGGCAAGAAAGATTAAATGAAGTCTAGGCTCTAGTCTGGTTCAAGGAGGGAAATCAATGATGAGAGTTTTTTTAAAAAAAAACTTTACCTTGTACAAAAGATATTACTTAATGCCAAACAAATTAAAATTGTTAGTTGAGTCCCATTCATCATTGAGAAAAATAAATTTTCTTCTATGAGGAAAACTGTATCAGAGCAAATCTCTGAAATTTACTTATGCAGTTATTATGAGTTATCTCAAGGCACCATGATGCAAAAAACTCCAGTGAAAGGTGTGGACATCAACTTACACACGGATCATTTGATTTCTATATTTTTTTTTTTGTTGGTGCTTGACATTGTTTTAACCTACAGAACATTTTCAACTTTGGACTTTGGTGAATTATTTAACTTTTGGGGGGTTCAGCAGATAAATTTACTTGGATTGACAGATATCTTCTGCTAAAAAGTAGAGACAGTAAATATAGTCAGAATATTTGAATCTAGTGAATTCCTTTACAAAATCGGGGCTTAGTATTTGCACCGACTTTTAATCAAAGGTAAATATTGAGACCCAGGCCCAAGTGATGAATAGACAGTACAACACTCTGAGACTACAAATGCCTGAGCCTTGAACTACCTTGGCTGCTGAATATTTTCTTGAGCTTTTATTGAACCTGGGTGGCTTAGGCTTAGAGCTACTTTGGTTTTCCTTTGGGTCAATTTATTTTATTTTTGAGAAGAAAGTTATATTTGAATTATTCCAGGAAGAGTGTTTCTTTGAGCATGCGGGCTTGTCTATCTGGAGGAAGTTCTCTGACATATGAACAGAACACAAGGGAAGCACGTATTTCTTTTCCTATAAATTAACAGAATAAATGTACATATCTGTTGTATATAATATGTTGTTTTGAAGCATAGTGATTATGGGATTAGTAGATCTAGTTAATTAACATATTAGGAAGCTTGTAACTGTTAATTGTGTGGTGAGAAAATTATATCCATTCTTGCTGCATTTCTAGAATACCGGGCATTATAAACAATATTCTTTGTGCTATTCCATAGGACTTTCAAGCTATCCCTCATGTCTGTCTGTTACGATGAGCATTTGTAGTTGATGAGCCTTTCTTCAGTGCTTACTCCACCTCCCCACCTTCACAGGCCTGGAACCTACCTACCTATTCTATTGGCAAATTATTTTAGGGTTTGTTCGGCAGGGATGGGTTCCCAAGATGGGGTCACCATGGTCAGCAGAATGGGGACAGAGGCATAAGGAAGTAGATTATCCACATTCTTCAGGAAACCACTTGGCCATTATCCCCTCCTTGCCTAACAATGCCCCAAGTAATGTTTTCCTGCTCCCTTATCTCATAAGTCACATGATCACCCTTCTGGTATCACACCCTAGCTATTTTAATTGGTTAATGTAATCACATCTGCTAAAGAACTGTTCTAATCAGCCTAACAAACAATTTATTTTTCCTTCCTCACCTTTCCCCAACTGGAAAAGCCCAATAAAGCCCACTACCTGGACACTCAGGCTGGCTGTGCTCCTCTCTTGTGAGTCAGCCCTGGCAGCTTGTGCTTTTCTCTAATAAAAGCTTTCATCTTTGCTACAGAGGGATTTGTATAGTCTTGGTCACTCCCAAACCTTACAAGGTTCAAAATGGTTCCCCAAAGGTTTTGAACCCCAAGTTTGTGTCCTGTTTTATTGTTAAGAAAGGATTGATAAATGAACTCAAGAAGGATAAATTATAAACTATTAAGTTTATTTATGGAGAAATCACAGATTGTTGGGTTTATTTCAGGGAAACTGGGATCGAGGAATAAGGCTAGAAACAGAGGCATAAGCCCATGGGAAGTAGAAGACACACGCATGTGGAAAACACTGCATAGTTCATAAGGTTCATTTAAGAAAAGCTGAGGATTTTAGGGAGAAACTGGAGTACAGCCACAAGCACTTGGAAGATAGAATCTAGGAGCTTGTTCAGGGCAACACCATACATAGCATTTGCCTTGTGCTTCCTCACGGATGCAAGTTAAGAGGGCCAACTGTTGAGGCTTAAGGAAAAATAGCAGAGGGAAAATATCAAAACAGAGACCAAGAAAATAAGGTGAGAAATGAGTAGTAAAGAATGTTGTACCCACAGCTACATCAAGGTTAGGGAATTCACACGGGTAATAGGAACAGAGTTAGAGAAAGCACCCACATGATATGACTGGAGTATATGCGAAATATGCACATTGTAGATTCAGAGGCCAGAGGAAAATCATACATATAATTAAAGTGAGAAGTTACCCCCAACTATCTCATAAAAACCATCTGGGTGAAGAAGCAGTACTTTGATGGCCTTGCCCCCACCTCCAACACACACCCAAGCTGGATGGAGGGGAAGTCACTCAATCTGTATCCAAGCAGAGAAGAGTGGGAATCCAGAGAGGAGAGGAGATGTTGGCAAACACCATGGACAGGCCTTTATATTTGATTGAAAATGGATTCTTTGGGCTGGGGAGATGGCTTAGCGTTCAAAGCACATGACTGCGAAACCTAAGGACCCAGGTTCAATATTACAGGTCCCACATAAGCCAGATGTACACGGTGGCGCATGCATCAAGAGTTTGTTTGCAGTGGCTAGAGGCCCTGTTGTGCCGGTTCTCCTCTCCTTCCCCCTCTCTAATAAATAACTAAATTTTTTTTAAAAAAGAAAATGGATTCTTTTGTCAGAATCAGGTATGTAAGGGGAAGACCAAATTGGTTTGTAGGTTTGAAGGGCAGACCCCAGGAGGCAGCCCACCTGGGTAGTGCAGGTGTTAGCTGGACTGTGCGCAGCAGGGGGTGCTGTAGTGAGTCTCCATCAGACACCAGTTCCACTCCTGCAAAGAGTTCCGTTTATGCCAGGGCAAGGTGGCAGCAGTTCTCTCTTGGCCTGTTTCTAACTGAAACTGCCTAAAAGAATCAAGCTTTTTACAATTTTTCCCTACCACCCCCAATTTCTGTTGCATCAACCATTTAAGACTTCACAGGTGATGGAGCTCATGCAGTGTTGCTGTTTTTCACACATGATGGGTGTTCAGGTTTCTGGGTCTGGCTTATTTCGCTTAACATCATGTCTCCCATCTTCTTTATCCACGGATCGACTAATAAACACTTAGGTTGTCATACGATCGGTCCTGTGAAGGTCCAGCAATGAACATGGATGTGCAGGTTTCTCTGAAACTTAGATTCCTTTGAGCTCTCACCTGATCACATGATTGTTGTTTTGTGAGAAGTCTCGGTGCTGATGGCCACAGCGTCTACAGTAGATTACACTCCTTCCAGCCGTGTACACAGGTTCTTCTTCCCTACCCTCAGCGCACAACATTGGCAGCATTCCCTATTCATTTTCTTGTACATTTTAATGTGTGTAAATTATATTACAACTTAATGAATAAAACGAGACTGGTATAAAATAATACTTTTTTTTATAAATAATTGTAATTCCAGGCTATTCTATTTCCTTCTAACTAAGGCTTCTTACCTCACTGTAAGAGTTTATAAATTAAATAATTTTCCTTCATTTTGTTAACTTTAGAATGTTCTGTTTAGCTAAGAGGCCAAATATGTTTTCACATTTGATTGTGAATCCTGATGTTAGAAGTATCTAAAATTAAAAAAAAAAAAAAAAGATAACCAAGTGTTGTAGAGAATATGGAGAAAGGAGACCTTTTGCTTACTGTGGGGAAATGCCTTTTATAACACTTAATAAAACTCAGAGAAAATTTACAATTTGCAATTCAGTGATGACATTTCCTCAGTATGATTCATCTGTCAAAAATTATCACTGGTCTAGTGAGATGGCGTAGCAGTTAAGGCGCTTGCCTGTGAAGCCTAAGGACCCAGGTCGATTCCCCAGGACCCTTGGAATCCAGTTGCACAAAGTAGTGCCTACATTTGGAGTTTGTTTGCAATGGCTAGAAGAGCTGGTGTGCCCATTATTTCTCTCTCAAATAAATAAACATATAAGTAAATATATAAAAAATTATCAGTCAATTAAAACTTATATAATCTCCAAGCAAGTGTTTGTGGGTCCAGTTCTTCGCACAAACATCAATAATGTTACCACCTTGAAACAAATGGTACCATTCCATCTGATTAGAATCAAGGCTAAATTAAACACGTGAATAACATTGTTATATGAAAAAGCAATAGGAACTATGATTAATTATGGTGAAGAGAGAAAGCTTAATATTCATAATTTCTAAGTGTGATCATAAACTATGTTACCTTGTTGCTATTTGGAGAACAACTAGTTTTAATTTGCATGATGGGAACAAAAGACGGATGGGAATAGCAATGTAAGCAATTAGACAGGAGCTTTGGGGGCTGGGAAATGTCTTAGTGCTTAAGGCATTAGCCTGTGAAACCAAAGGACCCAGGTTCGATTCCACAGGACCGACGTAAGCCAGATGCACAAGGGGCACATGCATCTAGAGTTCCTTTGCAGTGGCTAGAAGCCTTGGTGTGCCCAGTCTCTGTCTTCCTCTCTTCTCTCTCTCTCTCTCTCTCTCTCTCTCTCTCTCTCTCTCTCTGCTTGCAAATAAATAAATAAAATTAAAAAACAAAGGCAGGAGCTTTGGATCGAAGAGCGCCATGTAGTTTCTCCTGCAGCATGACTAATTTAGATGTGGTGACATACAAACAAGAAACTAAAGCGCTCTAAGACAGAGATCGCTGCAATGGATGAGATCTTATAGCGGTAGTGGTGCCAAAAATCAAATGCAAAAACTAGTTGCAATGTATTAAAAATTAGAAGCCTGGGTTTGGCCAGGAGGTGCTCTGTAGATACTATGCCGCAGTGAGGATGAGGTAAAAGAGTTAGGCTCAGTGCCAGGCAAGATGTAGAGGATTTAAGAGAGGGAAGATTGTGAGATGACTTTGGGGATCCCAGCTTTCATGGTCCATAGCTGATTGTCCCTAAACAAAAATTGAAATGGGTCAAATGAAAATCTGGATACTAAGGAGACAAAGACTTGTATTAAGAAATACTGAAGACCTTTCTTTTTTATGTCATTTAACCTAATTCTGGAATGTTGACATTTTAAAAAATGATTTGTTATTCTACTCATGATCATAGTGATATGGTAACTTTAAACATATGGATATAAAGTTTGATATCACTATTTTTAATTGTCTTGCTTGATCTTTATTTTCTATTATTTGCCTTGATAAATGTTATAAATACTATTTCTCTTTGAAAAGAAAGATTTTTAAAAATATAATTTAAAGTATTTTTAGCTAAACCTGACATTCTCAGATTTTTACAAAAAATATTTATAATTCATCGTAAGGAAATGAATGACTCACTGAAAATGATGGATTCAAAAGCAAATAATCAAACTTTCAAATTTAGTACACTGTTTAAGTTAATTTACTAATAATAAAACATAAAAGACAAATTATCTTATTTATTTGGTATACATTAATTGTACATAGTACTGGGCTTCATAGAAACATTTTCATACCAATATATAATGTACTTGACTCTCTTCCATACTTAGTCCCCTTTCTCCTCCTTTCTTTCCATTTGCCCATCACCTCAGTTCTCTGCATTCCCCTAGACAGTTTCATTTCAGCTTTCATGTCATGTATATATACATGATTTTATGTACCGATATATAATCTAGAATCCACAAATGAGAAAAAATAAACACTATTTGTCTTTGTGGCTCTACTTAATTCACTTAAAGTTTCATCATCATTAGTTACATTCCCTTTTCTGAATATGTCATAATTTCGTTCTTCTTCATGGCTGAATAAAATTCCATGGTGTTAAAACCTGAAACACTTGAAATTAATGACAATCCAATGGAATTGATAGGCTAAATTTTAGCTTCAAATTTATTAATGGAAAGTGTCTCATATGCACATGCTGCCTCATTAATCTACATTGTGAAAATGAAAGTTGATGTTATATGTAGATATTGCCATTGCCTATTTTATAGCTGATGGATTTCACCAGCTGTTACAGGGGAAAAACATCCCATCTGTTCTACTTTCATATCACATATATGCATGATTTCATTTATATGAAATCTGCAAACTACATATGAGAGAGTGCATATGATCTTTGTCTTTCTCAGTCTGTGTTAAATAATTTAAGGTTTTTAGAAAATGTTTTTAAAAGGAAAATAAATTCAGTACCAAAACTAAAATCATTTCTGGAAAGTTATTGCTACAGTAATTATGGATATTATTTAATACTACACAAAGGTTAAGATCCTATTGCATAAATGGCCTCATAGATGTGCACTATTTTGTATGACTAATTAGCATTTTAAATGGCCTGAGTTGCATATTCTTAGAGTCAATAAAATTTTTTCAGCAATGAGCTAGATCATAAATATTTGCTGGACAAATGGTCTGTATCACAAGTATACAACACTACTAAATGCAATAAAAAGTTGCCATATAGAGTATGTAAGTAAATCATGGTATATGTGTACCAAAGACATTGTGTATACAAATAAGTAGAGGCCTGGATTTGGCTCTCATAATGTGGATGCTTGCCCTGGAGCACAAATCTTTGAGAACATGGGATATCACTGTAGTGCCCTATTGTAAATCATGAAGAATACTTCCTGTGACTCACCAACTATCATAGGTTTCTCTGGAAGAAACCAGTGTTAATATATCAGGAACAACTATTACTATCACCAGATGGACATACTTTCAAGTCCGTAGGTACTTGTAGAGTCAACTGACGTGTCACTCATTACCTTCCTGCCCCCTTCAACTTTTCTACCACTAATTCCTCCCTAATGTTTTTCTCCTCACTCTGTCAGTTCTGTTGTGCAATATGTAATTAACATGTATAACATTACATAAATGAAAGGGAAGCTAATGCATCTCCCTTCCCTCATCTGATATACTCTGCAATCTGTTCTGTCCACCCATGTACATCAAGTGCATGTGTTTAATCCATGGCTCTACATACCTCATGTCACCTGATTAGCATAACACTACACTTACTGGAGTAAAAGAAAGAATGTGTCTCTCTTGGAGCCATAGCTGACTTCCAGTTCCATCACAACTACACATGGTTTCCATACTGGCCAATTTCTCTTTGGACTTACATCTTAATTCATCATTTTGGAATGCTGTTTGATTTATTTTTCCTATGTGGTTATTATGTATGGCCTTTGCTTCTTATCAGCTACTTTGAGCTTTATTTCATCACTGATTTCTGAGAATCTTCTATCCCTGTCACACTGGCCTGTATGAGCTAGAGTGTGTGCTTAAGGAAAGCAGTACACTAGTGATATACTCATAGACATGAACAAACTCACATGATTACACTCAAATGTCAATCTTCAAATAAATACTCTACTGGAGTACATAGTAAAAATGAGGTTTTGGTTTATCAAGCTTATAATATTTGAAATTTAAATATTGTTTGAAGTACATGTGGGTCACAGGAAGTTGTAAGAAATAATACAGAGAGATCTTGCACCCTAGGCTCAATTTCTTTCCATTTATAAAGCATAGTACCATGACACAGCCAGAATATTAAAACGAATATAGTCAAAGCAAATAGCATTTCTCTTGCTTCAAGTATCCTTCCATTTGCCCTTTTGGGACAACACATTTCCTTTACACTCTCTCATCTCCAGTTTCCTCAAAAATGCTAATCACTACCAACCTGCTCCCTGCTCCCCTTAAAATGTTAGATAAATAAGACAACTTGGGTGAGTCTTTCTTTGACTCAACATGATCTCCTGGAATTTCACCAATCTTTTTTGCTGTTTGTTTTTTTAATCCATAATTTTGCTGCACATTACTTAGAAGTTTCATGCTAAGAGATTTTTTAAATTACTTTAAAAGCTCAGTGTTCTTTTCTTTTGTGATGTCTTCATTGACTGATTTTATTGCATTATTAGTTGTCTTCCATTTTTCTCTCTCTGTGATTATATTGATATTGTATTTCTAGTTTTCTAAGGAAGGAGCTTACGTTATTGACTTGTTTCCTCTTTTCTGTGTTTTCATTTTTAAATATATTTTATATATTTATTTGCAAGCACAGATGAGACACAGAGAGAAAGAAAGAAAGAGAGATAGAGAGAAAATGGGTGTGTCAGGGCCTCCAGCAGTTGCAAACAAACTCCAGACACATGGTCCACTTTGTGCATCTGGCTTTACAGGGATATTGAGAAATCAAACCTGTCTCAATAACCTTTACAGGCAAGTACCTCAACTGCTGGGTCATATCTCCCATCCTGTATTTTCAATCTAATATAGTTTTATATATTTAAAAAATTCCTCTAAGTCTTACCTCTTGCCTTTCTTATTACTTAGGCACTTTAAAAAAAATTCCATATAGTTAGGAATTTCCTGGTTGCCTTTCTGTGATTTTTTTTTTTCTATTTGTTCCTGCTATGGCTAGAAGATATCACATCCATGACATTTTGATTACTCTGAATTTGAAGAGATTTATTTTATGGGCCTGAATGTTATCTATTTTGGAGCTTATTTTACAAATGTTTGGCAAAATCTACATTTTGCAATTGTTCACCAAGATTTATAAAGGTATAGATTAGATCCTCTTGATTGTTTATTTTATTTTATTTTTTTATTTAGAGGGAGAGAGAGAATGAGAATGGGCACACCAGGGTCTCTAGCCACTGCAAACAAACTCCAGACACATATGCCACCTTGTGCATCTGGCTTATATGGGTCCTGTGAAATTGAACCTGGATCCTTTGGCTTTGCAGGAAAGTGACTTAACCACTAAGAAAGTCTTCCTGTCCTCATTAATGCTTTTCATATTCACAGACTTGTACAGTAGTGTTCTTAGTTGCTGAACCACAGGAGTTAACTTCCATCTGTAAGATACTGGATTCATGAAATGTCTTTAAATTCTACAACTTTTTGCTGTAATTATATGAAACTTAGAGTTTCAGACTCCATGGCATTGATATTTTATGTATCTCTTTGTTTCAAATAATTAGCTTTGCTCTCAAGTATATATAATTAGAATGATATATACTCAGTTTAGATTCCTTCAAATTAAAATTTGCATGGTATACTTTCTCATACACTTAAAATATTAAGAAACTTTATTTATTTATCTGGGAAAGAAAAAGATAGTGGTAGATAGAGGGAGATATAATGGACACGCCAGGGCCTACAGCCACTGCAAATGAACCCCAGACACATGTGCCACCTTGCGTATCTGGCTTACATGAGTCTTGGAGAGTTGAACATGTGTCCTTTGGCTTTACAGGCAAACACCTTAACTACTAAGCCATCTCTGCAGCTCAACTTTTTCATACTTTTAATTTCAACCTATCTATTTATTAAAACCCAAGAGAGTTTCTAACAAATGCCATGTGGTGGGGTTGGTTTTATCTTCTTCCTGCTGCAATTTTAAAATAATTTAATTTGAACATAATTATTTCTGTTTCAGCTTAATTGTCTCAAATTACATGGTTTGTGTTTTTAAGTATTTCTATTTACTTATTCCGAAGGAGATAGAGAGAGAGAGAGAGAGAGAGAGAGCAAGAGAATAGGTGCACCTGGGCTTCCAGCTACTGAAAACGAACTCCAGATGCATGTGCCACTTTGTGCATCTGGCTTTATGTGGGTACTTGGGCATCAAATCGGGTCATTAGGCTTTGCATGCAAGTGCCTTACTTGCTGAGCCATTTTTCTAGTACTGTGTTCTTTAATTGCTTGACAGTTTTCTACTTTCTCATTTTCCTGTGGGTCACATGCATACCCCCCCCCCTTTAGAATTTTGTCGACCATTAAAAGCAATTGAGGCACAGTTTGACTAAGAAGACAAGAATATTCATTTGGAGAGATCAGAGCTACAGATTCAGGCAGATGCAGCTACACTGTGACCCGAGGGCATACAGATTTCAAACATCTTTTAAAGCACAAGTCATAAATGAGATTGAAAATTATACTGATTGTCAATAATTTAGATTGGTGCAGGCAAGGTATCAACCTGTCTTATAAGAAAGGGATTGAGAGATTTAAAGAATATATAAAGGAGTTTTCAGAAGGGGCAGACAAGAAGATAAAAGACTTGGGGATAAATATCTTGATTTGTTTGCTCATATTTGGTGGCTAACAGGGCTGCCCCTCCCACCTTGTAGTGAGAAATTTGTAAAACAAAGAAATGGAAAAATAAGATTTTAGTTACTGGTCAGAATGGGGCCCAGATCATATTCATATCTCTGGCTCTGGAAGGAGACATGACATGCTAAACCTGGCTCCAATTGTCCTATAGCAAGAAGCTTTTGGTTAAGGAATAAATGTAGCACAGATGCTAGAAATTGTCTCGGCAGTTTAGGGGTAACAGGACCCCAAGGTGAATAACTTTGTCCTTCAATAAAGCAGGAAATGGCATTAAGCCTGCATGGAGAACCTGGATTTGTTTTCTTATCTTTTTTCTTCCTTGAAAAGTTACACCCTGTAGGAAAGATTTACAGATTAAGTTCACACAGGCCCAGTCATGGGTGTTAACGATCTGGCAGACTCATGCTGAGCAGGGTAGCAACAGAACTAACCCTACATGACCAGAGAACTATAGAATGCCTTTAAAACGGATTGTTTGAGGATTGAAGTTTGAAGTCCTAAAATTTTCTGAATACTTTGCCATCGTTCACACCTCAGGATCACAGAGTGTGATGCAGTGTTGTATAATTTCATTAGGAAATTTAACATAGTCCTTCTAGAACTTACCACTCTCTTCACTTTCATGATTATGCTAACGTCTGCGGTCTAAACACTAAGAATGTGAAACGTCGACTCAGCTGCCTTTGATTAGCAAGACTACGCTGGCGTACAAAGCTGCTCATCTCAGAGTCTAACACATACGCAGTTTTCACTTGAGACCCCGTTGCGCGTGGCTTGGGAGCCCACCCCTGACTTGAAATTTGGTAACCAGAAGCAGGTGGCTGACAAAGATGGTGCAACTGAAGAGAGAGGCAAGAAATTTCACAGGGTATTTCAGTGGACTAGGCCTGGAGATTGTTTATATTCCCTTGATGTGCATGGCCTTAACCGATTCCCAGCAACACATATTTCATGTGCCTAAGTGATAATTTTTTCTGTCCCCAATATTAAAGTAACTTTGGTTGGTGTTTTGAATGTAAATTTCCCCCATGGCTTCGGGTATTTTTAAATATCTTTCAAGTGTATTTTTATTTATTTATTTGAGAGAGAGGCAGATAGAGAGAAAGAGAGAATGGGCACACTAGAGCCTCTAGTCACTGCAAATGAACTCCAGATGCATGTGCCCCCTTGTGCATCTGGCTTACACAGGTCCTGGGGAATGGAACCGTGGCCCTTAGGCTTCCCAGACAAACACCTTAACTGCTAAGCCATTTCCCCAGGCCAGCCTTGGGTAGTTCTGATAAAGCTTTTTACATCAGGTGGGTCTTGGATCTCCAGTCTGGCCTACTGTGTGCTTCTAGCCAGCCTGAGCGGTCTGGCTATTGTCTCTCATCTTTGGATGTACCATGAAGTAAGCGAGTTTCTTCTACCATGATGAAGTTTCCCCTGGGAACTAACTGTAAGCCTGAAATAAACCCTTTCGTCCCATGAGCTGCTACTTGTCATGCGTTTTGTCCCAGCAACGAGATGATAACTGAAATAGCGACCTTTTCCTAAACACTTTTAATTACAACTTTATGAGAGTTTATGAGAGTTTTACACACCATTTTTCTTGAAATTTTTAGTAAAGGTCTACTGTATTCATAAGTACTTTTGTTTTTGAGGGAAAAGAATACATACTTCAGTTTAAATCCTGCTGTTCTGTGAGGTGTTATGAACACAGTTTTAATAGACTGGCATGCTAATATGCTGTTGAAATTTCACCAAGTCAATTATCATTGCATTAAACCACTTCAGAAAGATACTGTAGAAATATGCCATTCTTAAACCAATATGAAGTTGCCTTTTAGAAAGAATCGTAGAAGAATCCTTCACTAAAATGTGAAAAACGAGTCAGCAGAAAATAAATATCTGCTATCAATTGCCTTGCTGGCCACACAGAAACTTTTTTTTTTTTTTTTTTTTTGGTCAGTTTCCAAGAAATTAATGAACAGATTGGATTCTGCTTAGCTTGAAAAACTGATAAAAATCTCACTCCAAGGTAATGTGAAAGAACATATAACCTTTCATTTTCTATTCTTTTAAGAATAATTAAGAGACTTAATTAACAAAAACTACACCATTCAAAGTTCTTTTTAACTCCAAACTGTAATAGTGCTGATTTATCAGATGAGCCAACTATCTACACTGTGGACTATAATCATCTTTTCTGTCCACTCTGACTTTGTGAAAGGTTGAATGTTTTTAATGGGAAAGCGGTCTTGCTTGCTTCTCTTTGGACTTGCAAAGGGATTTCTAATTGATTAAAGCAATAAAGCTGTGTTTTGTTTCCCTATTGAGAAGGAATATATAGAATGGTTGTCAAGGCACTGTGTGTACAAAACAAAATCACAGTAACACATTATTCATAATGAAAATACATGATACATGCAGCTGTGATATTTATTACTTTAAAATAACTTTTGTTTTATTTTTGTAGGGAAATACTGATGAGTGCTTCGACATGGAAAAAATGTAAAAAGTGAAAAAAATAATTTTAATAATATCTTAAAAACAAATGTGAGTTTAAAATGGAAGATAGTATTCTGGTATAAAAATATTAAAAAACATCAAAACATAAAGTATGTGTATAATCTGGTGTGAGGTAAGGCACGTGAAGGTGTAAATTGAGATAATCAATATTGTAGAAAGTGTTGAATGTAATTCAAATGATGTTGGATTCCATTAAAATCATTTTTTTCAGCAATGGATGTGTACACAACAGACATTTCTGTATTTTGGAGCAGTGATGTTTTTAGGATCATCAGCTTATTATAATAAAACAGGCATCCGTTTATCTGTGTTTAAGATAATTGGCCAATTCTGTGTCAGACAGAGAGAGAAAGAAAGACAGAAAGAGAGAGAGAAAGAGTATGGGCATTCCAGGGCTGTTTGCTGCTGCAAATGAACTCTAGACACTCTAGACACACACACCACTTTGTGCATCTGGCTTTTTGTGGGTACTGGAGAATTGAACCCAGGCCATCAGGCTTTGCAAGCAAGCACGTTTAACAGCTGAGCCATCTCTCCAGCCTCATAATGAATGTGAGGACAGCCTATGCTATAGCATGAGACGTTTTCTTAAACAAACAAAAAAAAACCCCTTAAACATGATAACATAATTAAACATTAATACAGTAGCTATTGATAATATCCACATCTGTATTTTTTCTGATACTCTTTGAAGCCCAATCTTCTCAATACCTGACTATGAGTTACTAGTTTTGCTGTTCTTTACATTTTCAGTAGTGATAAATTATTTGACATACATTTTTTTGCTCATGATCCAGTACAAATATATACAAGTACACAAGCGCACCCCCTTAGCTAAACATTCTCATAAGAATGCAATTTAATACTCCCTGTCAGTTTTCATTTTATATTTCTCCATTTTATTTTAGTTCATGAAAAAAAAATGTTTACGGCGGTTTGAATATTGGCGGGGCTTGGTGTTGCATGCCTTTAATCCCAGCACTCTGGAGGTACAGGTAGGAGAATGGCCATGAGTTTGAGGCCAGCCTGGGACTACAGAGGGAGTATGTTGCAGGACAGCCTGGGCTAGAGTGAAGCCCTACCTCAAAATTTATATATATGTAGACATAAAACCCCACAGTATTATATGCTTGTAATTAAGCCTCCTACTTAATCACCAGTTGGTGAGGTTTAGCCTTGCTGTAAGTGTGTCAGTAATGTTGGGCCTTGAGATTTTATAATTCATCCCTGTTTGCCAGCGCTACATAGCTCACATATTCCTGCTTCCTGTTAGCAGATGTGATAAGGTAAGATGTGCTGCTGTCTCTTCATGCCATGCTCTATGCCTGATGATGAAACTGTAAGCTGACATCAACCCCTTCTTTCTACAAACTACTCCTGGTTAGATGTTTACAGATTCTTGAAAGTCTATTGAAGAAACCAAACAGTGGCTTAATTAGAGCTACACTTTTGCTTTAACAGTGTGGTGGTTTGAATCAGGTGTCCCCGATAAACTTAGATATTCTGAATGCTAGGTTCCCAGCTGATGAAGATTTGGGAATTAACACCTCCTGAAGGCAGTGTTATTGTTAGGGGCAGGCTTATGGGTATTACAGCCAATGTCCCCTTGCCAGTGCTTGGCACACTCTCCTGTTGCTATTGTCCACATGATAATGTCCAGGCGTGATGTCCACCCTCTACTCATGCCATCGTTTTCC
This sequence comes from Dipus sagitta, assembly GCA_036346955.1. Classification (NCBI taxonomy): domain Eukaryota; kingdom Metazoa; phylum Chordata; class Mammalia; order Rodentia; family Dipodidae; genus Dipus; species Dipus sagitta. The sequence continues at coordinate 50,419,790 of CM070785.1, forward strand.
CTGCCATCACAGAGCTTTCCCCTTGAGTCTGTAAGCCAAAATAAATCTCTTTTTTTCCCACAAGCTGCTCTTGGCCGAGTGATTTCTACCAGCAATGGGAGCCTGACTGAAACAAACATACTTCAAAGATCTTTGATTTATATTTAACATAAAGAACGTCCATAACAAATATAATAATTTAAGTTTCATTTTGCTTATAAAGATAATTGTCTACTTGGTGTAGGCAAACTGGTGACTATTATAGAAATTGATATCTACAGACAATTATACACAAAGAATACAAGTTGCAACGGAGAAAAAAATTTAATTGGTTTGATATTTACCAGTACAGTGAAATATTAGGTAATCACTAGTGGTTTAATTAATGAATCATCAGTGAAAACTCACCCAGAAGTAATTCTATTTTTTATTTAATTAAAATTATAAAAACTAAAAATAAATTCTTGGTTGAGCAGGTATACCAAACTTTTTCTCAAATGTTTTAGCATTTGGTTTTGAAATTTTGAATGGAATAGAAAAAAAAATATTTTTGGAATCCATTTAAAGCAGAAGATGAGTTTCAAATTTGGAAACTAAGATATGTTTGTATCCTTGACTTTTCACTAAGAAATTAATTTTTTCATTTTAATTGGGGTGCAAGCTAAGACAGGGTTTCATTTAGCCAAGGCTAGCCTTGAATTTGTTGTGTAGCTAGCTTTTAACTTACTATGTAGTCAATGACGACCCTGAACTTCTGGTCCTCTTGCCTCATCATCCGGGGTACTGGGATTTCAGGAATGTACTACCTTGCCTGTTATGAAACCCAATTTAAGGTAAAGTTAGTGATAGAAAAATCTTTCAGAAGTGAATATTTGAAATATAATTAATAAATGGAAGGTAGTATTTTGTCCAATCCACTTCATAAGTTATGGTTGACATACAATAAGCTATCCATATTCATGAATACAACTTGATGAATTGGAAAATAATATATAAAACCATGGCCACAGTTATGCCTTTCACGCTTACAAAAGTGAGTGTTTACCCATTTTTGTTCTTTTTTAATCATTCTTATTATTACTTCTGGACCTGAAGCATCTAGTACAATAGCCTCTAAGTGCACATAGTCATCAAAATGCCACAGCTAGCATGATCAAAAGTTGTCCCTCCTGCACGTCAGGGACCCAGTAACCACAAGCATCAGAAGGTATAAAGATACAGAGCATTTCCATCATGGCAGAAAGCTGCGCTGCGCAGACTGAGCCTAGAATATGAGTCTCAACAGGTCTAAGCTCAGCAAACATGTTGACAGATGCGTCCTATCGAGTATGGAACGTATGTGAATGTATCCTCTGGTTTCAGCATGCTCTGAAGAGGGATAGGAATCACTGGGACGATCTGTGCATCTGGCTTACGTGGGTCCTGGGGAATCCAATATGGGTCCTTAGGCTTCTCAGGCAAGCGCCTAAACCACTAAGCCATATTTCCAGCCCCACATTGTGTTTTTTGTTTGTTTGGTTGGTTTTTTGTTTGTTTGTTTGTTTTGTTTTTTCAAGGTAGGATCTCACTCGAGTCCAGGCTGACCTGAAATTCATATGTATTCTCGGGGTGGCCTTGAACTGACACGATCCTCCTACCTCTGCCTCCCAAGTGCTGGGATTAAAGGACTGCATGACCATGCCTGGCTCCCACATTGTGTTTTTATGCTTATATTTAAGTAACTTTGGGACACAATTGTCTCTCCTCTAAACATAATATCTGTTGAAAATTAGTTTCTATTTTATTCCTTAAATACAGCAAGAGAAAATAAAAACTTTCATTCTTGTTTCCTCCAAATCCATGAATTTTATAGGTGTAAGTATAATTCATACACCAGGAACATGCTTAAAATGAAGCTATTGCATCAGATATAAAATGGGAGCTACATCAAATTCTGTAAAAGCAGCGAGGAACAGAGCTTTACAATGTAAATAAAGTCTGAAAGTTATGAAGTTTGCTTCTTTTCCCACTAGAGAAATAGAATATAAATTATTATTATTATTGTCATTATTTACATCTTTATCTTTTATTACTTCATGTAAATTTTAAGTTATCCTATTTCTACATGCATCTTCATAGAGTTAATATAGTAAACCAATATAACTAAGTACAAATTAGCAGAAACATTTCACAATGGGCCCACCGGTAATGCTGCACCCACATGGGGAGTCTCGGATGACCCTAGAAGAGGCCTTGAGGTTAGGCATCAGCCGTGGATGCCTTGGGTTGCATACCAGGCGTGATCTCTCCTTAGAGACTTGCATTTAATCCTGCATACTGGCTATTTCATGCTCCCATTATGTCTGTATTTGACATAAAGTTAACTTCAAGCTGTCCATCATCAGGATCTGTTATTTGACACATTATCACGGGGGAATTAAGGATTTAGAGGAAAAACTTCTCCCAACCGTTATCTTGCTCCAGTGGCATATTCCAGATGTGTGCATCTCCCAGTGTGCTCAGGCAAACATCTGTAGGAAGAGATGGAAGATGGTGAACATTTTGAACAGAAATGATGACAGCAACAAATTTCCTTACTTTACACACACACATACACACACACACACTCACACACACACACACACACAGGCAGTGACAGGAGCCTCCTCTGGAAGCCCACAAGCCAACTAGTCTGATAAACACAGCCATAAACGAGAGATCCTGCCTCCAAACAAGAGGCTTTGATTCGATTTTCTCAGGTGACTGGTGATATATCACACCTTCTCTGGTATCAGGTAGCCATTTTTATGTGTGCTTCAGAGCAATATCGACTCAGTACTTTCCCACTTTGGGGGTTTTAGCTAGCCAACTGTAGAAATGCAGTGTGTATTTTGAATATGAATTCTTTACACAAGAATATTTTCTCCCATTCTATCAATTGCCTTTTCATTTAAAGAAAAATGTTAGTTTACAAAGAATTAGTTTCCTTTCTTGTGTTTTTATACATTTTTTTTTGTTTTCTTTCATCTCCCCCATTGTGCCCTTCCCTTCACAACTTAGCCTCCTTTTTATAGAGTTTTAAAAAATACTTTATTTATTTATTTATTTATTTATTTGACACAGAAAGAGGAGGGAGGGAGGGAGGGAGGGAGAGAGAGAGAGAGAGAGAGAGAGTGAGAATGGGTATGCCAGGGCCTCTACCCACTGCAGACAAACTGCAGACGCATGCTCCCCCTTGTGCATCTGGCTAAGGTGGGTCCTGGAGAATCAAACCTGGGTCCTTTAGCTTTGCAGGTAAATGCCTTAACCACTAAGCCATCCATCCATCCATCCCAGCCTCCTTTTTTTTTTTTTAAAAAAAAAGAAAAACATTTATTTATTTGAGAGAGAATGGGCATGGCAGGGCCTCTAGCCACTGCAAATGAACTCCAGATACATGTCTTCCCTTATGTACCTGGCTTCTATGGGTCCTGAGGAATCGACATGTGTCTGTAGGCTTCACAGGCAAGCACCTTAGCTGCTAAGCCATCTCTTTCCAGTCTAATAGCCTCCTTTCTGCTCTCTTATTACATGTTTCCTTTCTCCCTTCTCATCACCTCTTACTCTCTGAGGATCTTCTAACTAGATTCATAGCCCATACTCTATCTCATATCCCTTATTATTGTACAAACACACATTAGTGGTACGGATCCACATATGAGATAGAATATGAAATTTTTGTCTTTCTGGGGTAGGGTTATCTCAGTATAATTTTTGATTCTAGTTCCAAAGATTTCCCTGAAAATTTCATAATTTAACTATTGTTTTCAACTAAGTACAACTCCAGTGGGTATGTGTACCACACTTTCAATACTCAGTCATCAGCTTACACCTAGAATATATTTTTAAAAACTGTAAAAAAAAAAACATTAATAAAAAGAACCTGACAATCAATAAATTGGCTAAGGAAATGGACAGTTACCAAAAACAAGAAACACAAATGGCCATCACATACTTATTTTTGAATGTTCAACATCTTTTTCCATCAGGAAAATGAAAATGAAAATCACTTTGAGAAAATCACTTTCATCTGACTCCAGGCAGAAAAGCTATTACCAAAAACAAACAAACAAACAAACAAAAAAGTATGTCAACCAATGCTGATGAGGGTGTGGTGAGAGGACAGCTCAAATTCTGAACAGGTACGGGCACTACAGAAGTCACTGTGCAGACAACTCGAATTCTGAACAGGTACGGGCACTACAGAAGTCACTGTGCAGACAACTCGAATTCTGAACAGGTACGGGCACTACAGAAGTCACTGTGCAGGTACCTCACAAAGATAAAACTTTGAGCTACCATATGACCCAGCTATGTTTACTCCTTGGCATACAGACATACTTGCCTTTATATTTTTCATTGTTTCCTAGGTGTTATCATTTAACATAGTGTATCTCTTTTCATTGAAAAGAAATAGACTAGTTACAATGTTTGAAGAAATTGTTAAGAAGTTTTGTGTTCAAAACTCATTTTAAGGATATTATCAAATCACAGGGCTATCACAACCTTGTCCCTCTCATCTTAGTTTGGCACAAGTAACATATATTGGTGTACACTACATTTCTATGTCCATTTCATTCTTCTTGACAGAATAACCCAGATTTTCTTTTCACCCGGGTGGTTGAGCAGAAGGTGAATGCTTCTAACTTTCATACGATCAGCCACCTTGGATTTCCACATGACCTTTAGAAATGATGAATTTAGGGGTAGGTATCTGAGGTCCACGGACGTTGGTCCAGCACCCTGCCCCTTATTCCACCTCTATTCTCAAGATTCTTTCAGAGCCCCCAAAATGCTGCCACTATCCGAAACTCTTTACCACAGTAACATGGCCTTGAACAAAGACATTTCAGTTTTCTTAAAAACAAGGTGCACTTTCTCTCCAAGCAGAACTCCCTTAGTATTTCAGAGGTTTCCCAAAGGAGTCAACTGTGCTCATAAACTTCTAACATGACAGGTAACACATTTTTTTAAATTATTAAACTCTAGAATGAGTACGGCTTCCCTCACTTGTTACTCAAGCATTTAAGCTAGGTCAACTATAGAAATGACATTATAATAACATGGCAAGATAGATCCCTGGTTATAATGATATACTAAGAAGAGCCTAAGTAATGTACGATATTTAAATAATAATATTGGCTCAGATTTTAAGCTTTATATCTATTGTTTCCTGGAGATGTAAATAAACATATGATTCTAGGAAACACTAATTAAAAATAAATGAAAACCAGAGAACCTAGCAAGTATAGGAAGCACATAAGATGGTTATTAAAACTGGAGAGCAAATATGGAGTTTATTTTTTAATCTCAATGGACTGAAAATCATTAAATATGAGAAATTACATGTAATGAAATAACACTGAACCATATACCATTAGCTTCCTTGGGCTTCTCTTGAGATATGTTATGTAAGGCAACTAAGAAAGTTTCAGAGAATGTTTCAAAGTTTCAGGCAAGTTCATAAATTATTTTTTCTTTGTTTTTGAGTCACTTGAGATTATAAACATCTTTTGTGAGAGACAAAAGGAAACTTTCTCTCAGAATACAAAGAATCTTTGAAACTGCACTTTTAGAAGTCTCCACTCTCCCTTTGTTCTGGAACATCTGACAGTACCTTCGTGGTGCTTATTAAGTATTTCTCCCCCCCCCTTTTTTTTTGTTATTTATGTATTTGAGAGCGACTGACAGAGAGAGAAAGAGGCAGAGATAGAGAGAGAGAATGGGCGCGCCAGGGCTTCCAGCCACTGCAAACGAACTCCAGACGTGTGTGCCCCTTTGTGCATCTGGCTAACGTGGGTCCTGGGGAATCGAGCCTCGAACCAGGGTCCTTAGGCTTCACAGGCAAGTGCTTAACCGCTAAGCCATCTCTCCAGCCTGTTTCTCCCTTTTTTAACATACAAAATGACTATATGTAAAGTAGATTTCTTTTGTGTCTCTGCATCTTATACAATGCAAAAAGCCCTGAAAAAATCAAAACATTAATTATCTATGCATGAAGGAAACAGATGTATTATTTAAGTAAAATATGTATAATAAATTCATTTCTGTTGACTCTAAATTAATATAAAGTTTTATATATATATATATATATGAGTTCTAATCAAATAAAATATTAAATGTACTTTTCTACTAATAACCAAAATAAAAATGTAAGGTGTAGTAAAAGTAAACTGGTAAAATGTAACACTAAGCAATTGGTTCATCTTAATGTTGTATTTTCTTTGATTTTGATGGATCAGGTCAGCACAATTCCTTTTATTAAGAGGATTTTGCTAAAAGTATAATTTTATTTTTATCTCAATAATCCCTGCCTTTATAGGGTTATGTCAGCTTTCTTAGTCCCCTTTCAATTAGGAGGCTAAAATTTTGCACACAGAATGGCCAAATGCTATTTCTTCTATTATTAAAACACAAAAGAGCCAGATGGGGTACTGACCTGGCAACTCCCATTTTTTTCTCATAGAAACCACAAAACAAGAAATGGCTCTGGTTATAAATTCAGTCAATCTTGGAATCTTGAGTCCTCAACGAAAGAAAACAAACCTATGAAAAATTTTAAATTATTTTATCTGTAGCATATGGGATTCAAAGGAAATCATGTTGGTTTGGGTTTTGATTATCTTAAACTACACTGGAGCCACATCAAATTTTAGGCATTTATTTTGTGAACAAATTAGGACAGAGTTTTGCCTGCAATCCAGTATGCATGCCATGGACATGTGGGATAGATAGTTCACATGGGTATATATGCCAGCACAAAATTTATAAATGACCCCCTTTCCTTGAATCAGATTTGCCACCTAGCCACATAGATAGCAATTTAATAACAGTGGGAAACAGCCCTTGTATGAAACACTTGTGTTTCTTTGAAATTCCAGATAGTACTTAGTAAATCTTTGAGTAAAGACATTGGTCCAAGAGCTGTGTTCTATGAATAAAAACACACTGTAAAGCGATATAAAGACATAGGAATTAGGGCTGAGAATAACTCAGTAGGTGGAGTGCTTCCTTATCTAGTATTCAGAAAATCCTGGGTTTGATCCACAGCACCAAAACTAAATGAATGATAAATGAAACAAACCTGGACATGTTAGTAATTGCCTTTCTGGGGAAGTGGAGACAGGAGGATTACAGGACAAGGTCATAATCTGAAGCCTTCATGGGATTCATGAGACCCTGTATCAAATAATAAATAAATAAGTAAATTAATAAGTAAATAAATGGGTAAATAAATACTGACAAAATTATCTTTGTCTCAGCTCAGTTGGAAAATTCATCAGAAAATAATTTTGAAGAACATTTTTAAAAAAGTATATGTACTTGCAAGCTGAGAGAGGTAGAGAGAAGAGAGGCATAAAGAATGGGTGTGCCAGGGTCTCCAGCCCCTGCAAATATCTGGCTTTATGGGGTTACTGGGGAATTGAACCCCGGTCGTTATGCTTTGTAGGCAAGCACCTTAACAGATGAGCAATCTCTCCAGCCCAGAAGGACCTTTCTGGAGTGTGCGAAGTGGCTACATATTTAAAAACTGGAACTTCTACAATGTGGACTAAAGGCACAATGGTCAGATCACTTTAACTGACTATTATCCTTGAAGGGAAAGATGTAGGATTTTCCATTTTATCTTTATATCAGACTTTACAAGGAGGCCCTCAGTGTTGATTCTGTGTTAGTACTGAATAATTACTCATAGAACATTATTTTCCTAAATGACACTTGTATTGTTTCATTTCTAAGACTGTCTAAATTCTCGGAAAATAATAGAACTTGACAGTTTCAGGCATAAGAATAATATTGTGTTGTCTCGGGTCCCTAAGGACACCTGCTGAGTAATTTATCACACTCTAAAGACCATGGCTATACGATCTCACATTAAATGCAAAAGTCTCATCCACAGTACAATCCCCTGTGTGCTTACAGAGTTTGGTTTGAAAAGCCACGTATTTATTCAGATCTTTGTTTCAATGTTAATCCCCTGTCTGACTGCATCTCAGATCTCTCGCTTAAACATTCCTCTACAAATGCCACCTCATACTAATTAAAATGAAAGATTTCAGCTACTGTTTATTTATTAATTCAACCAAGACTTCCTGTAAATAAAAAGTGTCCAAGAGGGAGAAGACATATATTTGCCTTGCAAATTACATTGGCAGTGCCAACTCTGTCCATGAAAATTAATGGTTTGAAACCCAGCTCGTGATTTCCTCTTAGCTTACATCATATATTATGGCCCAATTATAACCAAATAGTAACTTCAGTGAAATTCCTAGCATAGTGTAGATAGAAAAATTGAAAATGCCATTTGGGTTTAAGAAAAGCTTTCTATCCAGATTGTAGATATAGCACGTCCAGTGACTTTGTAATGCCTAGATCGCTTTCAGGTGAGTTAGGTGGGAAGTCATTTAAATGAGAAACGTGGCGATAGAAGGATTTGTGTATCTTGGTTGGCTTTTAGACAATCTCAGAACTGTTTTATTAATGAATGTTAATACCTTTGTTTGTTGAAATGTTAGTACCTTTGCATAGCTTCCTATTCTTTGCTATGTGGATAATTCCTTTTGGAATAACTGTACCTAATGACTTCCCATTCCCTTTTTATTAGGATTAAAATAATATCCCTCTGTTCTACTATAGCAATGCAGAGATATGTGTATTATAGGAAGGAATGTGACAGGAGCAGGAGCAGATCTTATTGGGAAGAGTGGATAGAACATGCCTCCCTCACCAGAATATTGATGTGGGAATTTATCCTTCTCAAGTTTCCCAGTTGCCTTGACAATTGGTGAAGTTGGCAGCTAAATATTTACTGATCAACACCTTTTTTTTTTTCCTCACTGTTAAGTATGAGTAGTTTCCCTAACTGCAGACATAGTAAAAGGTATGGTTCATTTGAATGCTATAATTTAAAAGGTTTTCAACAATGTAGTTGTGAAATTTTAATGAAGCCTTTTGCTAATATAAACCAAAGGTGCTAATTCTTTTACCAAGTCTTTCTAATTTCTTTTAATCTTTATTTTTGAAAGTGCAAGATCAAGAGACAGAGTGAGAAAGAGAGAGATAATTGGTGTGCCAGGGCCTCAGCCCCTGAAATTGAACTCCATATGCTTGTGCCACCTAGTGGGCATGTGTGACCATGCACTTGCTTCACCTTTGTGTGTCTGGCTTACGTGGGATCTGGAGAGTTGAACATGGGTCCTTAGGTTTAACTACTAAACCATCTCTCCAGCCCCAAGGTTGCCAATTTTTAATCACAATTTGCTGCTAATGTGGCATATCAAGAAAGTAAAATTCCCATGTAAATTTGTAAAGAAAAATTATTCTTTTCTCTCCCTCCTGGCACAGTAGGAATGCATTTTTGAGAAAAGTATCATATACTTCCTTGATTTGCCTTAAGGAAATGATCAGATGCATCAGGACACCCTACAGAGAACAAACAGAATCCTGACTAGGAAAAATGTGTACATGCCTTCTGTCTCAGAACTGCAGTGCCCATGCATTGGTATGTGGGGTCTCCCTCATCCATTGTAAGTGAAGGCTTAAGATGCTCTGAGGTCTCCAATGAGAAGCCATGACAACTGCAGTGGTGACACTCATTACCAATAATAGCCATGATGTAGACAGTGGAGGTTGAAGAAGAATCTCTCAGAAGGGACATTGATACACCCGACGGCATTTGCTAGAGACACAATGGCAACAAAAAGAGTTTGTGACTCCTGTGGGGCTAAACTAATATGCAACGAAATGCAAAGCTGATGTTAGGAAATAGGTATTGCTTGAAATTTCTGTGTTTTCTTTTAGATATTTTTTTTATTTCAAAACTTCTGAAAGAAAAATAACTTTTTCTTATGCCATTTTTTTTTTCTTGGTATTGTTGCTATTAGAGGCATTATCTGGAAAGGAGTTACATTCTCCTACTTGTCTACTGATATTTCTATTTTGTAAATATGTAAATATCTGTTACATTTCAAGCACTTGTCTAAAGGTCTTGTTCATATCAGTGACTCAATATTTAACTTGAGGATAGTAATGAATGGCATTATCCACAATTTCAGAGGAAGGAAATTGATGTGCAGGGATTTTATGCAATTCACTGACAAGGTACATGAAACGAATTCAGTGTTATGGCTGGTAATGGAAGCCAAGTACTGTTATTTTCTTGTAGTTATCCTATTCCAGAGATACTTGTACATGCAAACTGATTGCTGATCTCTATTCACAATAACTAGGAAATGGAGTCGCCGTAAATGCCCATTAAATAATTGGATAATAATAATATACCTATATACAATAGAGCTCTATTTAGCTGTAAAAAAAAGTGACATTATGAAATTTTCAGGGAAATGGATGGGATTAGAAAAAAGCGTGTACTAAGTAATGGAACCCAAGTGCCGAAAGACAAAAGATGCGTGTGCTTTCTCGTATGTGAATACGTTTACCGCATGTAAGTGAGGGAGTGTAAGAGTCAGTATGCGCTGTGATCTTCAGATAGCAAACCTTTAGAGGGGAACAAGAAGTGCGGAGACAGGAGAAAGTATGCAGTAAGGAGGCTAAGTTGCAGGGAGGTCAAAAGGGGGAAGAAAGAAGAGGGAAAAAGGAAGATAGAGAAACCATGTACACGAAAACATCATAAAGGCACCTACTTGTAATCTACTGAAGAATTTAATTAAAACCAGAGAGAAAATGAACATTAAAGGTAACTGTTCATTGTTAAAGGGAAATAATGCATATAGATTTCTAGTTGTACTTATAATTTAATAATATTGATTTAACACGACTATCAAGGAGGGGAAATCTAAATTACATAGAAATGTCTTGCCATTTTTTATTATTTTTATTTATTTGCAAGGAGAGAGAGAGAGAGAGAGACTGGGTGGACTTCCACTGCAAATGTATTCCAGATGCATATGCCACTTAATGCATCTGGCTTTATGTGGGCACCGAGTAATCAAAACTAGGCCGTTAGGCTTTGCAGGCAATGTAGTGATTTGAATCAAGAGTTCCCCCAAAACTCTTGCGTTTTGCATGTTTGGTTCTCAGCTCACAGTCATTTGGGAGGGGAAACCTTGCTGGGGTAGGTGTGTTATTGGGGACAGGCTTAGGAGTATTATAGCTAGCTCCCACTTGCCAGGATTCACCTCACTGTCCTGGTGCAGCTGTCCACCTGATGTTGGCTAGGAGGTGATGTCCAATTTCTGGTCTACAGCCTTTCCCTCACCATCCTGGAAGTACGCCCTCAAGACTGTAAGCCAAAGTAAACAACTTTTCTCGTAGCAGCTGCTTTTGGTTGGAGCTTTGTACCAGCAACAAGATGGTAAGTACAACTGCAAGCACGTGAAAAATTTAAACACGAGTGGCATGTAAATAAGACACATCCACTTAATGTGGTGGAGTGATGGCCCATCTTAGTGAGCAATATACTGTGAAGTCTGGCTTGGTACCTACTGTCCACAAACTCTGAAATCCGCAGAGCAGGCTGAGAGAACGAACACTTTGTGATTAGAATGGAATCGCGGTTCACACTTGATAAATCAATGGTAAGTTAGCAGTTCTCAAAAGTCAATTCGAGTGATATGCATCTAGTTAACTTATGCAGCCAAAGTTTTTCATGGTTCCTTTGCTAAAGAAACCTTCTGTTCTTTAATAACTACAACTCAGACACAGAACTAAACTATTTTTAATTTTTATTAGTGTAGGACTAAAAAATAATCAGGAAAAAATTTAGTTGAAGATCAAAGAATACTGTTATAACAATGCAAGTCATCTTGAATATGACAAAAATGCAAACTGGTTTTAAATTCCAGGTTTTTTTTTAACATTGACAATTTGAGCTAATGCAATTTTTCTCACCTATATAGCATGCCATGACAGGTTTCAGCCTACTTTGGCTAGAGAACTAAAACTTACATTTTAATCCATGTCTACCTATTCTTTTTTCATCTGGCATGATTGAAGTAGCATATTATTTTACAGTATAGTACTGTTAGACTGTTGACCCATGTCGTAGTCACCTTCAGGTTGCTGAGTTGAACCTCCAGACCAGACACAGTTATGGGAGGAAAAGACTTTATTTGAAGCTTACAGATCCACGGGAAGTCCAATAATGGTGGAAGAATCTGGCCCCATTACACAGATCCATGCAGAAAGAAACACCTCTACCAGCACCACCAGCAAGCACACTCCAGGAGCCCCAGGCAGAGCTCAAACACTCTGCGTATCCTTAGTCTGGAATTCTAGATCCACCCCCACACTTTAGGGCTGGAACATAGAATCCACCCACAGTGACACCAAGTTACATGCTTGAATAAAACTCCTGAATCTGTTGGTGGACATATATTAAAACTACCACAACTCCAAATCTCAAATTCCTTCAGAAACTAAAGCCATATTTTATTAAGTCTACCTCATGTACAATTATAAAAAAATAAGTACTATATTAAAGCAAAGTGTTTTGCACAGTGCCAAAGTAAATGTGAAGAAACTGTTGTATTTTAGCATTTAGAAAAGGCAATATAGTAGAAGCTAAGCATGTTATGTGACATATTAAGAGTAAGTAGTCCACTTTTGCTGTATCAGGATAAATGCCTTCTAAGGTATGTCTTTGTGGATAACACTTCCTGGCTCTATAAAAAGTAGATAACTGTAGAATCAGCAAGTCGGGGTCCTTCTGTAAGAAACTTAACACCACAAAACATAGGCCCCTGAATGCCTAAGTCTCCACTATTCCCACAGACCTTAGCTGGAGATAGCCCTGATGAGCAAGGAGACACATCTTCTTCCAGGGAAACACTATATGAGGTAAAACTTCAGGCCAGAAGAAAGAGAAGCCGGTATTTGGATATTCACAGGAAATATATCCAGCAAGGTTAATTCGCAAGAGCAACATACTGGAAAAGAAGCTTAGAAATCTATATTTAACAGCACACACCCTAGATGATCCCTTCAGGGAAGAAAATTTAACTAAAACATCAAAATGTTGAGCTCTCACTGGCATACCAGCTTGAAGGTTGCAGATAATCATTTTAATGAAACAAGTGATAGGAGACGGAACCCCAAATTTAATGGTGTTTTATTCCTTGACTAAAAGCAGGAAATGTCACTGAGTTTGCAGAAACCTGGACATTAACACCCTCCAGGAAAGATCTGGAGATGAAGCTTGCATCCTTTCTTGAGGACTGAAACACTGATCCTTACCTAAGATTACTTGCAAAGCTGTAAAATCTGGTCTTTATCCATAGTAACGTGCTGATCTGATCTTCCTCACATAGCACTCCCCATAAAAAAAAAAAAGAAAGAAAAAAGATCTGAGTATAGAGGTGGACTTCTGAACCCCCCTCCTGCTCCTCTGGGAAAGAACTCTGCCTCCTTGGCTCATAGGGCTTCTCAAACCCCCTCTTGTCTCCCTCCACAAGAGTTCCAACTTGCTGCCTTCTCTTATGTTCCAGACTTAAGTACCCTTCTCTTTGTCATTCTAAAACTTTAAGCTGTAATGGAAGCTTTCTGAACCTTATCCTCTGGTTCATGTATTTCATTCTGTGCATACATAAGATAAATATCTGGGGACACTCTGAATTATTGGTGCATAGGCATACAATGAACCCAAAATTCCTATATTACAAAGATGAAACAAAGCCATTTTTGATGGACTACAATATAATCTAGATACTTTACATACGTAATATCCCAGTTGTGGAAAAAGTATCCAAATTTCTCAACAGATACTACATCAGAAAATCCTGAGGTATTCTTAAGGAAAAAAAAAAAAAGACATTCACTGGGGACCAATTATGAGTTTAAGGAAGTGCTAAAATTAGCATGCATTTTCAGTTGGTCAGAACATTTATCCTTATATGCATAAATCATGAAGCAAATATAAATGTTCAGTGATAATCATTTCTCAAAAATTATAAAAAGTAAAAGTTTGTGATAAAAATAATGAAATTATAAACAAGTATTGGATGGGTTTAGTATGAAAACCCAACAGAAAAAACATGGTAGTGTCAATGAATTGAAGATATGTCAATAAAGCATTTTCAATACTTTTAAAATTTATTTTTATTCATTTATTTGAGAGAGAACGAGAGAGGAGAATGTGCATGCCAGGGCCTCCAACCACTGCAAATGAACTCCAGACACATGTGACACCTTGTGCATCTGGCTTATGTGGGTTCTAGGGAATTGAATATGGATCCTTTGGTTTCACAAGCAAGCACCTTAACCGCCAAGCCATCTCTCCAGCCCCATTTCCAATATTTGAAGAAAGATAAGTAGTTTTTAAAATGAACAAAACCACAAAGACTTGTGAAAATATCATATGTAAAAGCACATATTAGAAACCTTAAAGAAAAGTAAAAGAAATAAATGGGGGAAGGAGATAGCAAAGTTGGAAAAAAGTAAGAAATTGCCCAAAGTAACCAAGGCATAAATGTACAATTTATTAAGGATAATTAAACACAAAGACTGTTGATACTTACAATTTATAACTTGGGCAATAGGAAAGCAAGGAAAGAATGAAAATATTTAGGGGAAAATAGAATATAATTTTCTAAGAAACAAAGTCACCAATTTTTACTGAATTCTCATTTGAAGTTAGACAGAACCTAACAGGAAATTCATATAGCAAACAGCTTTCCTACACAAATAGAAATTGATTTACAAGCCTTAGGAAGATGGGGCAATGATGGAGGAGGTGTGTCACCAGAGTAGACTTTGGATTTTATAGTAAAGCCATGCTTGTTAGTGCTAGCTAGCTCAACCTCTCTAGTCACTCCCTGGTGTTCTGGAGATATGATACCCAGATATCTGCTTTTGCCATGCTTTCTCTGCCAAGATGAAACTTCCCCCTTGACACTGTAAGGCAGAAATTAAATCTTTCATTTTATAAGCTGCTTCTGATCTGTCAGATGTTTTGTCCAAGGAATTAACTGCTATCATACACAAATTATTGTCTTAAAAAAAGATTTGGGTAGATGATTTAAAAATTTCACATATTCTTTTGATAAAATCATCTCAAAAGTGATCAAATTGGAAGTATTAACTAAATTAATATAGTTTAAATCTAGTACTGATATATATTTCAAAGAGATTCTATTTTGCCCTTAGCAAATAGTAGTTTTCTTCTTATAAAAACATGTTTCATTTTATTTATTTATTTATTTGAGAGAGATAGGAAGAGGTGAGGAGTGGGTGGGGGGAGAATGGGTCCACCGGGGCCTCTAGTCACTGCAAAGGATCTCCAAATGCATGTCTCACCTTGTGCATCTGGCTTACATGGGTACTGGGGAATCCAACCTGGGTCCTTTGGCTTTGCAGGCAAGTGCCTTAAATGCTAAACCACATCTCTAGCTCAGCAGTTTTCTTTAATAAACAAGGACTTGACACAGTGAAAACGCCTATTCATAAAAGAAAAAGTTAATTTTAGTTTAGTAATAAAAAGAAATTCATACATAAACTAAACATAGCTATATATAGTTCACTATGATATTACAGAACTAATGTATAAGCAAACTAGATTAGAAATAAATACATTATGCTGTCAATTACATAATGATATATCATGCAAAATAATACCATACCTGTTACTTGTGGATTACATCTGTTATTTTAAAATGTAATTACATTGGTGTGGATTTTAATAACAAATTCAGTATCAAAGAAAGTAACACTTGCATTACAGTGAAATATAGATATATATATTTATGGATTTTGACAAATTCATGCATACATATTCATTCATTCATTCATTCTGTAACTATGACCCCAATGAAATGTATTTCCATTATAGCAGATTGTCCTTTTCCCCATCAATCCTTACAATATAAATATAAATATAAATATAAATATATATATATCTATCTATCTATATATATATATATACTATATAAATAGTATTTCTATTTCCATGAATATAAATTATGTCTCATCCATCCTTGAACTCTATTTTAATAGAATTTTATGTTTATATATCAACCCACTGAATCTGATTTCTTCCACTCAGTCTATTATTTGTGAATTCTTAAACTTTTCCCAGTAACTCATTATTCATTGTTACTTTAAAAGAATTAAGTATATGAATTTTCCACATTTTTTTGTTAATATTCATTTGGTTGATTGTTGTCTTAAATATTATAAATCAAAATGCTTTGTATTTTGTGATCCTGGTCATTTTCAAATATTTCTGGTTCTTTCTTGTACAAATCTAGGAGAAATTGTGTACCAGGAAGTACTGAATTTACTTCTTTGGAAAATGCTGATTTTTTTTTTTTGTTTGTTTGTTTTTCGAGGTAGGGTCTCACTCTAGGCCAGGCTGACCTGGAATTCACTATGGAGTCTCAGGGTGGCCTTGAACTCAAGGCAGTCCTCCTACCTCTGCCTCCTGAGTGCTGGGATTAAAGGCGTATGCCACCATGCCTGGCGAAAATGCTGATTTTTAACAGTGATTACATCACTGTCCATTCATCTTCTTTATCAGGCTTGCATTGAAACCCTTACTTTAACTAATAAACCAGAAGCATACATGAAAGAGGTATTTTTCAGCACTATTACCACAGGAATAAAAAGACACTATATCTTTTTAAAATCCTATATACTATTATCTACCCTAAAATTAAATTACCTAAAATAAAACAAACTATTGAAAATTCTTCCAAAAACAACAACAAAAACCAAAACCCAGGAGGAGCAGGATTCTCCCTCTCATTCCGTGTAGGCCTGTGGTGACTCTGACAAAGCTCAGAGAAAGTCACCAACTGCAAATAATTTACATTAGTTGTGATTTAAACTGGAAGATGGAATGTGTCTAAATTGTTTTGAGCCCTAAAAATAATAAGCCCTAAATATTAAAAGACATTCTACATTAAGTTTACTTCCACATTCATCTCTCACGTCACAATATAGAGACTTGTTCTAAAACTTGCATGCACTCATTCTTTGTGTCCACATTCGGTCATCAAGAAGAAGGCTATGTTTGCTGATGTACTTGCTGTTTTTTACAACTACCAATCATTGAGCAGAGTTACCCATCAGTTAGTAAATTCTAGGTAATGAGTGATAAACAAGAATTGACGTTTAACCATGTAAGTTAACATTTTTGGTCCGTGTTTAATGACCATGATCATGTTATAAATGTTATCTCCAAAGATTATGAAGTGTACAAAAGAAACATTATTTTTTTTCTTAATTTCTCCTACATTTGTGTAATGGCTTACTGCCAACCCTTGGAATATGAATCCATTTCAGAGAAAGTAAACAGCAATCCACCTGTTGTGAATTCATTTGTCTGAATGAACAAACATCTGCTCTTCCAAAGACCCTGGTAAGTACTAGCTCATTTGACATCTACTGTGTTAATAAAAGCAGCTTGTTGAATGAGGCGAGTCAGTCCAAACGTCAAATTGCAAGTGAAATTTCAGAATATAAAACTGTATTTTTCTTACATAAGAGCAGCAGAAGGGAATTTAATGATGCTTTGTGGAAAAACCAAAACATGGTCCAAATGCACAAGCTATATGTTTAGAAAATACCCTAGATGTCATAGTTTTGAAAGTCTGTCAGAAGTCATTTTAGAGTAAGTCAATTTAATTAAACACGGAATAATACTTTCCTGTACAAGGAATAAAAAAATGGTATGCATGATGTTATATCATTGAAAATGGTTGAAACTAAGTTACATATGCACTGCTATTTCTGTGATATACAAAGGTTATGAATATGTAGTTAATGTGTTTCTTCTTAAAATAATTGCAGCTGGGCATGGTGGATCACACTTTTAATCCTAGCACTAGGGAGGCTGAGGTAGAGTGCTGTGAGTTCAAGGCCAACCTGAGACTTTGTACTGAATTCCAGGTAAGCCTGGGGTAGAAAGTGACCCTACATTAAAAAAAAAAAAAGCAGGCGCCACCCAGTTATCCTCTTATTACCCACTGCTCAGTTTTGCTACTCTGTTGTCTTCTACCACACTTCAGCCCAACTGCCACTTCTTAAAATTAATTAATTTGCAAGGAGAGAGAGAGAGAGGACACACCAGGGCCTCTAACCACTGCCAACTAGGTCCAGATGCAGGCACCGTTTAGTGCATTTGGCTTTACATGGGTCATTAGGTTTTGCAGGCAAGTGCCTTAACCACTGAGCAATCTCTCCTGCCCCCAACTGTCTCTTTCTAAGATACAAGCATACTGGGCTGACTGATGGGCTTCACATGTTTACTTTAGCATTCTTTTTTTCTCTAAGTGATGTTTCTTTTAAATCATTGCAAAATGATCCTGGTTATTTAAATCTCACCTTTAAATGTCATATCCCACGGTATCCCCCTGACCTCCCAAGGACTTCACTGAGTCTGTAGCAATAATCAACCTGACATTTTCTTTGCTGTTTATTTTTAGCTCATTTCTAACTGTCTGGTACAAGTGGTGTGATGATCAAACTTCTCTCACTGTTTTAAATGTGCACATCTAAAGCACATATGGGTACAGTATGTCAGTTCAAGCAAGACCCACACAAGTCATTGAACAATAAATTTCTGTGTAGAGAATAAATAAAAATCGATGTGTATAACATTGCAATAGGAAAGTAAAAAGGTTCATAATAAGTATCCTAGCTGTACCCTTTCTCAGGGACATTTTTCAATTTATTTGTTTATCTTACAAAAAATTGGTCTTCATTACAGTGTTTTTCAAACAAATTTGCACTTTGTTTTCCCTTTGAGAGAAAGAAGGAGGAAGAGAGGGAGAGAGAGAGAGAGAGAGAGAGAGAGAGAGAGAGAGAGAGAGAGAATAGGTACACCAGGACCTCTGACCATTGCAAACAAACTCCATACACATGTGCCACCTTGTGCATTTGAATTATGTGGGTACTGGGGAATTGAACCTAGTTCTTTTGGCTTTGCAGGCAAGTGCCTTAACAGGTACACCATCTCTCCAGCTCTATTCTTAACTTCTTGAGAAAACTTCATGCTGAATTTATGGTAGCTGAACTAGGCTACCATTGTTGTCCTCATTCTACAGCCTCATCATTTGCTTTCATTAGTTTTCTTTTTCCTTTCTTTTTTTCTTTCTTTCTTTCTTTCTTCTACAATAGCCATTATGAGTGGGTGAGATAAAATCTCAAAGGGACTTTAATTTGCATTTCCTTGGTGGGTAAAGATTTTGAACTTTTTTTGTTTTTGATTTTGTTTTTCAAGGTAGGGTCTCACTCTAGCCCAGGCTGACCTGGAATTCACTATGGTGTCTCAGGGTGGGCTCGAACTCACAGCGATCCTCCTACCTCTGCCTCCTGAGTGCTGGGATTAAAGGTGTGCGCCACTTCGCCTGGCAGTATTTTGAACTTTAAAAAAATAATATCAGTTGGCCTTTTGCATTCAATGTTTTACTCAGAAAAGAACTGCTACATTGAAATACATTTGCTCATCGTTCTTTCATGCAAGATACATTTTTTTTTTTTTTGCTGCATGTCTCTAAACAGTAGAATTATCATATTGACTTGTTTTGCTTCTCTAACTAAAATATACAGACCATGGGTCCTCTTTGGAAAGTTTGTAGTTGTTTATTTGTTATTTAAGCCAGTGCTTGATGATTGTTGCTCACAACATTGGCTGAAAAAATGAGTAATGCATTGAATACACCATATATTTTACAGGCAATGTCAGATATCGGTATTCATGAAGGAAAGAAAGATTAAAGCATAAAAGTGATTGACCACAGGAAAGTAACACTAAGAGGAATGACAGATGGAAACATGTACGTGTTGTGTAGCAATCACCTCTAGATTGCAATGTTTTCTACTTGAGGGAGATTCCTTAAGAACATTGGGACTAAAGTTTATAAGTCTTCAGGATGTTCTGAAACTTGCAAGGGTTACCCCCACCACAAGGTTATATGAGTAGTATCTACTGTTGAGGACAGGAAGCTGCCTAAAAGTCCTGAACGGAGCCCCAAGGGGGCTTCTGCATGTTGTCACCCATGGTAAAGTAGGGTATTATGTAAAACAATTGTCTTTGAGTCACAGATGGCCTCAAAAGTAACATTTCACCCATACTCCTGTAAGTAATCCCAATAAACTCACAGGCTCACTAAATTAGTCCAGTGGAATTATTTCTTTGGTCTGTTTTCAGTGTCCTATCTAGAGCAAATAGAGGTTTATATCCCTCTAGTAAAAGTCACACAGCAGTCTATGTAGTGGAGAAAGATGTAGTTTTGAAGGGTGTGTGATATTCAATAACTCTACTGAGCTATAATCTTTTCCGTATACTATCAGCATGTATCAGATAAGATCACAGGTGTGTATAAAATCACAAATAAAGTTTGAAAATATTTAGAAGTAAACATAAAAGTTCCCTGTCATTTCTTAAAATCTAAAGGTATTAAAAATAACTCAAAATTTGCTAAAAAATTTTCCTGCTTGCATAGTGAAAAGAGAGCATCATGAGAAGACAAAATTTTTAAACAAGGAAGAGATCACCAGCCTAAAAACAAACAAACAAACATAGCAACCCCCCCAAAACAAAACAAAAACAAAAACAAGAAACAAATCGAGATCATCATGTTAAGCCAAATAAGCCAGACTCAGAAGTATAGAAGTATAAATATCTTATGTTTTCTCTATGTGGAAGATGATAGATAGATAGATGATAGATAGACAGATAGAAAGATCAACAGATTGGATATAGAGATAGGTAGATATGACATGAAATGACAGTAGTAGTATGTGGAAGGGAGGAAGGGGCCTAATAGATGGGTTGGAGAGAAATAAGGGAGGGCAACTGGAGTGGAATGGATATAACCAATGAATTCATGATTTGTATTAGTATATGTCATAAGGATGCCTATTAATTTGTGCACTCATTACAAATAGGGTAAATATTCAATCAATAAAAATAGGAGAGCCAGGGATGGTAGCACACGCCTTTAATCCCAGCACTCGGGAGTCAGAGGTAGGAGGATTACTGTGAGTTCAAGGTCACCCTGAGAATGCAGAGTGAAACCAAAAAAAAAAAAAAAAAAAAAATAGAAGAAGGAGACCAATAATAAATAATATTGATCAGGCATGTACAAGGATGATGTGCAATCACAGTTCCATAAAGCTTAGTTCTATTAAGAATCTGGGATGTATTTAACTTTCCACTTACTGGCTTGAGTTTAGGGTTCTCGTTTGCTATTGCTGGAGATGAGTAGTAACAGCCAGCTGTTCTGAAATGCACCTGCATGTTTTCTCAGGCGACAATGGCACAAATTTGAGGAGATAACTATCAATCTAAGAGTTTATATCTCACAATTTGGTAGCACAGAGGAGACCCAAAGTACGGGAGAATGTCTTTCTCATACAGGCTGAAGAAACTAGTTGATGTGGTATCTGTTTTCAATTTATAGTCACTGGAATTTAGTGCTTATTGATTGAGTTCACCTTCTGGGAGCTCTCTGTAGAAAAAAAAACAAAACTCTCTAACCAATTACAAATTTTTGTTACCTTTTGTAAATCACTCCTACTCCTGTGTAATGTGTCCCTGCAGCAGAAATTCTGTAAAGGGTTCTTTGTCCAGCTTTTACAGGAGACCCAGCAATATAAGGAGATAATTAATGTAATAAGAACTGATGGAGGTGTCTTTGGCTAAGGAAACTAAAAACTTTAGTTAATTCTGACAAGGTGTTTGTTCCATTTGCTTACTTAACCACCATCCTGTGGATTGAAGATTGTATACCTAATGAAAATTCTGTTCAGTAGGCCAGATTTTATAAAAGAAATAAATATTTATCTACTAAAATGAGTTCCAAAATTGCAATGTAATAGATATAGCCAGACTCACCCAGGTAAGAATAACTCTTTTGAACAGACATTTTTCCTGCTATGACAGTGGCTTTCTAAAAACTAAAGACTTTAACCCAGCAAGAAAAGTATCTGAGCTTAAAATGTATTTAAACTCTAGTCACCAAGTTTTAAATGGTACTTTAAAAAAGGGATAAAGCAATTAAAAAAATCCTTTAAGTTATTTTGTACATATAAAAGCTTATTGCACATAACAAGTTAGACTTTAGTATGCTTAAATTTGACCTAAGTAATTTTTCGATAGCATACTTAGTAACAGCTGCATCTTGTTTCTCTGTTAAGTTTTATTTTTAAAAAGTTAATAGCATTCTTTACCTGTTTTGTTTTGTCATTTTCTGTCTACTTATATTTTGCAGTAATCCTTTTAGAACAAAACTAAGACTGTAAAATCCTTTATTATCCTAAAGAACTTTCTTTTTATTTTAATCTTCACAAATTTTTCCTCTTTTTATACTTGATGGTTTCTTTTTTTCAAATATGAACTTTTTAAAACTTTATTTTTATTATTAGATATGGACATATTTTGTTTGTAAACATCCCATGTTGGTACCTTAATGGTTCCTTTTTATTTCTTTGTCCACACAATTTTAAAATCTTTATTTTTTAATAAAATAATTACTTATATTCCAAAGGAAACCCAGGAAACTCTCTGAACTACCAAAATCTTGTATATCTTAACAGTTATAAGTCCAGATGAAATGTTTGAGATATATCTGTGTTTTGATTTATTTATTTTTAAACATATTTATTTATTTGTGTGTGTGTGTGGGAGAGAGAGAGAGTGAGCATAGGGGCATTCCAGGGCCTCCTGCTGCTACAAATGAACTCTTTAATACATTCACCACTTTTCAGGAGAGTACTAAGGGGTTGCAAGCAAGTGCTCTTAGCAACTGAGACTTCTCCACAGCCCTATCTTTCTTAAAACAATAAATAAACAATTTGTTGGATATAAATCCTACTGTAGCAGATACTCGTCCTAACAAACAGAAAACACCAGTAAGCTGTAGGGCTACTCCTGGATCCCTAAAGTCTCTTTGGAGAGCCACTAGTGACCTCCAAAATTAATCCTTAATTAAATTTTGGATATCTGCATGGTCTTAAACACTCAGAGAGAAATGTATAACCAAAGATTAAAAATATCTTAAATATACAAAAGGCCTATTAAATAATACAACAAGAGCTTCCCAAGAGGAGAGACAAACAAGACCTTAAGACATTTTCCCCATCTCTAGTAGTTCTATAATAACAAAAACAACTATGAATATCAAAAGGGTTATTTTCAAATCTAAGAATATATAAATAAGTTCTGAGACCAAAAAAATATATTTCAATAACTAGAACCATTTGTGTGAAGACACCCACTCTCCTATGGTGTGAAGGGCTAACCACCCCATGCATAAATATTTCCTCTCCCACTTATTGTTCCCCAGTCTTGATTGTTTCACAGGTGTATCTCTAGGAGAAAAAAGCCGCTACAAACTCCGCCTGTGCCGAACAAAAGAGATTTTCATCCCTCTGCTGGTGGACCTCAGAGTGACACTCTCTCTGGGTGCCTCTGGTGACCAACAGCCTCCAATCTCTCCAGAGACAAACTCTCTCGCGGGTGTGGTACTTCAAAACTGTCTAGTCTTAGACCTCATTACTGCTGAACTTGCGGGGATATATGTGGTCTTAGAAGAAGAATGTTGTTTTTTTAGTTAATGGATCAAATGTTGTTAACAAGATGCTAAAACTCTCAAAAAAAAAAAAAAAAAAAAAAAAAAAAAAAAAAAAAAAACCTCCAAGGAGCTGCTTGACTACTACAAGCCTGAGGACCCCATCACCTGGTTCTCTAACCCTTTAATCACTCGGCTTCTCCCCCTCCTTAGCCTCCTTCTTGCTATAGGAGCCCTATTACTTGTAGCCCCCTGCTCTCATCAAATTTCTCAGACAACAAATAATTAATATTGCTAAGATTGCTACTAATCAGGTTCTCTGGCACCATCTAGCCCTCTCTGAGCCTGTGATAGACCATGAGGATTTCACTAAACATGGTGACACCTCCGCATTATAAAAACAAAGGGGGAGCTGTTGGAAATAGGCAGGGCCCTGGGTTATAGCAAACCTAAGCTGTCTGACAGGAAAGCCCCAGGCTAGGGAGAGGTCTCAGCAGCCTGAATCACCTCATATCTCAGGGACCAGACCAGCAGGGGAGCCCCTACCCCCATTCTCTGGGGTTGCAGTGAGCCAGGATCCTCCCCATCCCCCATTCTTGGGAGTCACACTGAGCCTGGATCTCCAAACAAAATCACTGACCCAGAGATCGGCAGGAAGTAAGGCCACTCCCTCCTCAAACACGGATAACTAGACACTCGGATAAAACTTAGGCTTTGACCATAAGCCTGTGGCCTTTGGCCAGTTGCCAAAAGAAGCTCCTTACATGGTATGAGCCCGCAACTTCTGCACAACCAATCTCCCTGTACCCTCTACCTTCCCTTTGCCACTACCTATGTGCTGGAATGTGTGTCCCCTTATGCTAATTAGGCATCAGCAAGCAACCTTGTGCATCCAATCCCCTTAGGACCCTCTTCCCACCCTCAACTGCTTATAAACCCATTTCCCTGACAGTAAATGGAGAGCTGTTCACCGAAACTGTCTCTGGAGAGTGATTCTCGTGCGCTCACCACCACGGTTGCCTGAGACGCCTGGGGAGGGGGGGAACAGTTGCAGGACTCCGGAGGACCCAGGAACCCACAGTGCACGATTACACTAAGTCAGAGTGTACTCTTAGTAAAAAACAGTCATGAAACCTTGCATCTTGTATCTCTGGGAATGCATGAAGGGTCCAGTGAATGCAAATGGGTTAAAAGGTGGAGATTTGAAGGCAAACTTAGATTTGAACCATTCCCTGCTGTAAGAGCCAATCACTACGGAGGGAGGTACATTTATAAGTGGAACAATTTTAATGAATCCTGGTAAACACTATCCAGTAGGTGTGCTAGTTGGAATGGATACTCCGCAGTAGATTCAGTTCTCCTAAAGCTTCTTGGATTTTCAGCTGCCTGGCTGGAGGAGGTGTCACTGTGGGCAGGCCCTAGGGGTCCAGTCCTAAGGCGTGTCTGAAATTCAGGCCTAACTTCTGCTGACTGCTCGAGCTCTGCCTGGGGTTCCTGGAGTGTGTTTGGCTTGTGGTGCTGCTGGTGGTATTTCTCTGCATCGACCCACGAAAGGGCTGCGGTTTCTTCCTCCGCTATGGAGCTTCCCCATTATAGATCTGCAAGCCTCAATAAATCCCTTCTTCCTCCTATAAACTGTGTCCCAGCTACATGGAGCTGACTGCCACAGTAGGTCAGTCAGATGCTCTGAATGTCTTCAGTAAACCCCCGAGAAAATGTCTCAGGATACAAAACCAGCAAAGCTGTCGGGCAGGTTGAGTCCAGGCAGCATATATAGAGCACAAAGCCATTTCTTCTTTCAGGCTTCATCTTCAAATAAGTCGTACAAATCTTATCCTTTGATACACGGTCAGGTAATGGAATGTGCCACCTCCCCCCCCCCCACACTTCATTCCTTAACTTTCTGTTTTAGCTTGCTTGTCTTTTTGTTTTGTTGTTGTTAATCCCCAAAACGTAAACTTTCCATTTAGTTAGCTTGCCATTTGTTGTTGTTGTTGTTCTGGAAATGTCAAGCTTCTCTGATATGGAGAGGGCTCTGGGTCTTGGATTAGACTTAGGTGTTGTGGGTGAGTTGCAGCTTGCTCAGTGCTCACACTGCTCCTGCTCAGATGTGTTCTTCACCCTAACGAGGAAGTGAGGGGTCTCGTGACAGTGTGGGGCACTCCTTATGTGTGTCCCGCCATATAAGCCATTAACGTTCCTTCCTGTCAGAAACAGGCCTTGTCATTGTCTTAAACTTCCTTGTGAGGCTTTTGCAAATCCTCGAGTATTCTCCCTGCCATCTCCAGCCTGTTGCGCTAAAGGGAAAAAGTGTTTCATATCTTTGATGTCTTTATGAACTCACAGAATTTCTAAATTAAAAGGAGCTTCAGTAAGTAGGAGAAAGCACAAAAATAAAGAATCATATATTGGAGGGTACCAGGAGGAAAAAAAATAAAAATGCCCAATACTGATAAATACATGCATGCTCTGGCCGATGCTCTCAACAACAAGCAAATGTAAATGTGAGCTGGAAAAATAGCTCACTGTTGCAAGCATGAGGGCCTGAGGGGTGATTGAAACTGCCCAAGTTCAAATCTGCAGATCCCACGTAGACAGCTGGGCATGGCCACATGCATCGGGAAACCTCAGTCCTGCAAAGGGAAGCACAGATCAAGGAATCTTCTGGGTCATTTGAAGCTGTAAGCTCCTATGCCAGTAAGGGATTGTGGCTTAGATCGGAAGAGGTAGAAGAACCACAGTGCTGGACACATGAGGCTTTGCTCCACCCACTCCAGGTGAGCACCCAGCTGCAGGCAAGTGCCTATAGTGTACACATGTCTACACCACACACATAGCACATTACATATAAACACAAGCAAAAATGAATAAAAAGAAGACTTTGCTCAAGGGCACTGAAAATAAAATAACAGGATAGTCATGCAACCAGAATAAGTGAATAGACTTAATATTTTCACTTTATTTATTTTAGAGAGACAGAGAGAAATGGCCACAGCAGAGCTACCAGCCAATGAAAACAAATTCTAGACATATGCACCATCATGTACATCTGGCTTACGTGGGTTCTGAGCAATCGAACCTGGATCCTTTGACTTCATGGGCAAGTGCATTAACTGCTAAGCCATTTCTTCATCCCTCTTTGCTTCATTTTTGAACAAGGTCTGGGATGTAAGGTTCTGCTTTTTTCGACATGCATGCCTTACTTAAGACTTTTTAAGTTATTGCTCATAGGTCAAACATAAGTAAGAATTTAGTTGAGATTATATTGCATATATCATGGTATCAAGGTAGTTTCCAAATACATTGGTAAGGATTATTTGGTAGGTGAGTTTTCTTTTTTTCCCATATATGGCCAGCTGATGAAATCTCATTGAGAGTTACACATATATTAATTTCCAAGGTTTGCTTAAAAATTAAAGATAAACACTAATCTAAGTGGATCTTGAGACTGAGGAAGATAAATATATTTAAGCTGGGAGCCAAGTTTTAGATTACCTATTTAACTGCAATTACAACTAAATTACTTGGCACCAGTGATTTTTAGGTACACAACAGACTTCCAAGTTTTCCTAAGGTTATCAAATTCAAAACCCATTTTATATACACAAGAGGAGAAAAGATGAATGAATAGTAAAAAAAAAATGTTTTAGTAGAACATTCATTTAGTAATGAGAGGAAAACATTTCAGACCAAATTGGATAACAAAATAAGATTTCTTATTATTCAGTTCTCATGTTCTCTTTAATATCTTCAATGCTCTTATTTTTAATTCTAGATTTAAGAACTTAAATCCCCAAAGTCTAGTCTCTCCATCCTTCATTTTATAAACTACTAACATATTAAATCAAGAAAGATACACAGCTGTTTTTATATAGTAATATGAAACAAAGGCACTTTAGTTAAAGACTTCATGAAGATTTTTGGAAAAAGTTCAATTCTGAATCAAAAGCAGAAAAAAAATTCTTATAAAATTTTTACCAACATATAATTGAAGTTTTCATTAAATAATTTGAGAAACTAAATATGAAAAAATAGTTGGTTCAGACAGCTGTCTCATTGTGATCATTTCCATCTGATCTAATGGATGAGTTTAATAATAAAGGTTTCTTGTCTTTTCTTTCTTAGAGTCTCATGTAGCCCAGCTGGCCTCAAATTCACTATTTTTCTGAGGAAGAACATGTATTTCTGACCTTGCTCCTCCACTGCTCATGTGCTTGTGATCAAATGAGGGCCTACCACATGCTTAGGAGGAACCCTACCAAGTGCTGTACATGTACAGTCATGACGCATAACCTTCTAAGTCAATATAGCGATGCATGACGTAGCTAACATCATGGCCTTACCTGCCTAGATGCCCAGTGACTCGTGAGTGGATCATGACAAAGTGGTACGTACACACAATGGAATTCTAGCCAGCATTATGGAAAACAGAATAGAGAAATCTATGGGAAAATGGATGGATCTGTAAAGAATTATATTTAGTGAAGTGATTCAAACTCAGGAATACCAAAATTGCATGGACTTTCTGATATGCGGTTTTAGCTTGTAATATCTAAAAGTTTGTATATATAAGGCCAATGTGAATAAAACCTATAAACACAACTGTAATGAAAAGTGAATATAAAAATGAGTTAGAAGAGGGGAATGGTCAGGCTAAAGGATACAACATGTAAACGAAAGGAAGAAAGGAGAAAGGGAAAGGAATGTGGACACAGAAGAGGAGGGATGGGAATCAACAAAAACAAGTTATATTTAAAAATGCCGTAAACTAAAAAATGCTGCAAAGATAAAATAAAATCATACGCTTTGCTGTGTATAGTTATGGTCTGGATACGTTGACCTTTTGAGGATATATAACTCCCTCTCCAAAGTTCATTTTTAAAGTCCACAGAACATTACCATCATATCTATCTCCTCTAGGAAGATGCTGTGATACTTGCATATGACTGATCACCATTATCACTGGTACAATGCAAGAAAGCAATTAGTGGAATAAAATCATTTTACTTCACATCTCTGTAGTTTGTATTTCAGAGCAGATCTCTAAATGATAACCTGAATTAAAAAGGTGAACCAGAAAAAAATTTAGAAATGTTGTTGGCATAATAATAATAAACAGGTTACAAAAAACCTCTTTTATCGTCATTTGCCCCAAACATGGAACGATATCTAAAAATAAAATACTATCAAAAACTAATTATAACTTTAGTTTTAAAAATATGTATATCTTATTTCTAAATGTCAGAGTTCTTTCACAGACTTGAAAATACTTTTAAACAACTCCTTGATATCTCTAAATTATTTTGCTGACCTTGATAACCCATTGACCAAATTTGATATCAGAGGGGTATAGAAACACATCAATTTATAAATGTTAACTTTGAACAACCTCAATAGAAGAAGATACAAACACAATATCTTGATTTTCTCCTAACGACTGATACCAAGGATTCTTTTATGTTTTAATTTGCTTTTCAAAAATTTTTACTTAATGTGTGTATGTGTGTGTGTGTGAAAGAGAGAGAGAGAGAGAGAGAGAGAGAGAGAGAGAGAGAGAGAGAGAAAGAGAAAGAGAGTAGGCACACCATGGCCCCGACAGCCACTGCCAATGAACTCCAGACACATGCGCCACATTGTGCACCTGGCTTATGTGGGTATGGTGGAATTCAATCTGGGTCCTTAGGCTTCTCAGGCAAGCACCTTAACCATTAAGCCATCTCTTCTGTCTCCCAAGTGTTATTTTAAATTCACATCTCCTTAATCTTAGTGGAAATAGATGACACAGAAAGCTCAGAGATGCAAATTAATAGCATTTAACTGTTCTAATATTTTGAGTGGTAGCATTGAAAGTTTGGATATAATTAAAGTCTTTGAGTTTGAAGGATTTAAAGGCCCACTCTTTTAAAACGATTCTATCATATCTACACAGCTATTACAGCCTGTCTACAGGAAGGATAATGTGTGAGTTCTGTACTCCAGCTCACTGTCTCCTACTTTTTCTGAGGGTGCTGACAGAAGTGAGGATGGTGAGATGTGTACTTACAAGAGCAGCTCAGTTCTGCAGCATATAAAAGTGTATATAGCATAAATTCAGATAATGGGAAGCATGTATCCTTAGAGTATTTCACAGAAGCCCCAGCAGTCTGGGAGTGAAGCAGAGAGGCTGGGGGCATAGTCCTTCCCTGCCCTCAGAGGGAACTACCACAGGAGGCTCCTTAGGTTTCCATTTTGATCTTCTAAATCTGTAAGAAAGTAAATTTCTGGTGCTAGATTTCTCAGTGTTCGAGGATTGCCTGCCAGTCAAGATTTGATTCTCCAGCATCCACGTAAAAGGCAAACACACAAAGTGATGGGGTGAGTGGTGTTGATGTAAATGGCGAGGGACTCTGGAGTGGCCACACATTATCCATACATACACACACACACAGGAGCACACAAGTGTGCACAGGTGAATATGTGCAAATAAAATAATTGTTTTTAAAAAGGAAGATGAAAATGTAAACAGGAAGTTAAAACTCCATTGTCTGTATATACCACATTTTCCTTATCCAGTCATCAGTTGTTGGGAATTTAGGTTGATTCTATTCCCTAGCTCTTGTGAATAGAGTGGCAAAGGACATGGATATGAAGGTATTTCTTTACCAGGGCATTCTTTATGCATATTATATTCCCAGGTGTGGTATCTTTGGGTCATATAGATGTTGAGCTTTTAGATATTTGAGAACCTTCCTTAGTGATTTCCACAATGGCTATACCAGTTTATACTTCTAACAGGGAATGAGACCTCCTTTCTCAGCACACCCTCACCATCATTAGTTTTCTGAATGATAGCCAATCTGACCGGGGTAAGATGAAATCTCAAAGCAGTTTTAATTTGCATATCCCTAGTGGTTCGTCAAAGAGCCAGGCTCAGAAAAGGAAGAAGAGGGAGTGCAAGGTGAGGCACATTGGAGAGTAATAGCCAATCCTGAGCATCACTTCGCTTCATTGTAGAACAAGGTCTGGGGTGTAAATGAACTAAGAGACCTCAGGACACAGCAGAATTCTCCAGAAGGCTTCTCTAGGTAGAGGGCTCATGTAGGGAGCTATTCTACCCCAAAGACACCATGATAGCATCAGCAAAGGGGATGCATAGGGAAAAGAAAGGGTGGGATTGGATATGGTCCAGAGCCCCTGCTATTAGGTGCATGTCATTTACCTCTGAGAGGCTTCCATGTCCTTCCTGGAGAATAGAGTCATGGCTAATCTGGTTCACAGCTAGATCAATCGTACAAGCTTCCATTACAGAATGGCATATTCTGTCTGTCTCCCTTCCCTGCAGTGGCGGAGGGGACAGATAGCATGTACATCAACATCACACTTAATTTTTTAATTACAAAATTATTTATTGACAATTATACACATGTGTATGATATATTTCGGTCATAGTCACCCCTCCATTACACTCTTGTGTCCCCCTTCCCTTCATATAAACCCCTTTTTTCCTTCTCAACTAGGTCCCCTTCTACTTTCATGCATTTTCTTTTTGGGTGACCTACTGGATTCTTTTATAGTTGCTTGCATGAGCTTGGGTTGTGGGGTTATTTAAGGGAGCATGGGCAAATGACCTGTGTTTATCCCACAAAATAAAATGTCTCCCTCCATCCCAGAAGACGTTAGCTGTCAATCACTCCTCAAGGACAGGCGAGGAGCCTCATGAGATTGCTCCTCCATCCATGAGGACATGTGGACAGGCCCAACTCTGTATAGGTCTTGTGCTATCCTAGTTTCTGGAAGAAGTCAGCCTTCTACGTTGCTCCCCCACTTCCTGCTGTTCTTACATTCTTTGTACTTTCTTTTTTATTCACATGGAAATTGGGTCAGTGGGACCTAGGTTCGACTGACCAAAGAATCATAACTGCATTGAGGGGCTGGGGAGGCAAGGGCTAAAGGAGTTTGTTCCACAAGCCTGTTGACTGGAGTTAGGACTTCAACACCCAGGTACAGTTGGGTTCAAAGTGTAGGCATATATGGAATCTCAAGGTGCCTTCTGCGGTGGGAGGCAGAGTCAGAGAATCCCAAAGCTAGTAGGAGAGCTAGTCTGACCTTCCAAGTTAAACCACTGAAGGTGTTACTCTCTCTCTCTCTCTTCTTTTGCTCTCACACACATAACACACTCATAAAAGATACATAAAATTACAATTCCTTAAGAACATGTAGCAGGTCTCACTGAAGGAGGAGATAACAAGTAGGCCAGAGGCGATGTTTTTAGTAGGTCAGTTCCTGACTACAGACAAGCAGACAGAAAGATTGCTAAGAATGTGTCGCTCTGTCTAAAATTGACCTGAGGAGATCAATAATGAGTCATTTGTCAGAGCCAGCCATTAGACATGAGTCTGAATATCTATAATTCATGAAAAAATTGAAAAGTGAATTAAAGTGTACAAATCAGGTTTACCATTTATATGAAACATAAGGCTGGCTGTTATGGGTTATAAATTGTGTTAGTAAAGGTTTTCACCTTTGCCCTCTCCTTAAAAAAATCATTTCCAAGCTGGGCGTGGTGGCACACACCTTTAATCCCAGCACTTGGGCGGCAGAGGTAGGAGGATCACTATGAGTTAGAGGCCACCCTGAGACTACATAGTAAGTTCCAGGTCAGCCTGGACTAGAGTGAAACCCTACCTCAAAAAAAAAAAAAAAAAAAAAAAAAAAAAAAAAGAATATTTTCCAGCAGCAATTTAAATCCAGAAATTCTTTGATCTCATGAAATAGCCTAGGAATTCATACCAAAATCTGATGGTTTATATGTCATCCATAATTAAGTAATATGCTACCATATTCTAAAATAACCATAAATTAATACGCCTAATAATGGCTCTTAAATTACTTGATGCTATCCAATGCATCATGACATTAGACAATGAACACATGTCTAAGCTCACACACTCACATCTTCTGATAAATTATGGAACATTAAATAGGAAATTAAGACTATTATTTCCTTTTCATTAAGAGAAAGTTTTTGGGTACAATGTATGGGACAAAATTCTTTTGAGATTCTTCCCCCCCATTTTAGTCACATCTATCAAATTTTAGCTATACTTATGATACACTAATAATTATAAATTATTTTAGTAAATCAATGCTCTAATTATAAATATCAGATTTTACATCTTAAGTGAGGCATGTTTCAAATACACACACACACACACACACACACACACTCATATATATATGTGTGTGTGTGTGTGTGTGTGTTAATAGATATAGCAGGTTTTTATATTTTAAAAGAGGTCTATTTAAAAAGTATATATTTCGGGCTGGAGAAATGACTTAGTGGTTAAGCACTTGCCTGTGAAGCCTAAGGACACCGGTTCAAGGCTCAATTCTCCAGGACCCACGTTAGCCAGATGCTCAAGGGGGCGCACGCATCTGTAGTTCATTTGCAGTGGCTGGAGGCCCTGGCGTGCCCATTTTCTTTCTCTCTCTCTCTCTGTCACTCTCAAATAAATAAAAAAAGAACAAAAAAGTATATATTTAAAACATATATTTAAAGCATAACACATACATGTATATACCTATGTCATATATAAAAAGTTAGTAGATACATACTCATGTTCATATAACACGGTCAAATGGGTGCTTGTGCAGTAACCTGTTTTGTTGGCCATATTGAAGCCTAGCTTTAGGGGGACAGGTGAGTCCTTGTACCCAAAGCTCTAGGTTCATGTTTGTACTTAACCAAATAATTGGGCAAACAAAATTGAAAAGGATAACTATTAAATTATTATATTTATTAACAGTAGTACAGAACTAAAGGAAGAAAGATTGATACACCCATGTGGTCTGAGTGCCCACATTTTGGGCCTGGAAAAAATGTGAAAAAAGAATTAGAGAGGAAAGAAAATAAAGTTTTAAGGACTCTGGCCATATGGAGGGTAGGAAGGGATAAAGAGCCCATGTTTGAGGTAGGGGTCAGGGAGTTCTCTCTTTGTCTTGGCCCAGTCAGGGGAGATGAGGGGAACTCACTAGAACCTGAAGGTTCAGGAATGGACAGGTAGTCCACAGAGCTTGTCTTGCCCTCATAAATGTATTTTTTATATCCTTACTATCGTGGATCTTACCTTCTGGCTCAGGTGAGCCATAGTGAGAATTGGTTGTTTTGGCCTGCAGGATGGCTCAGGAAGAGACTAGCCATGATGCCAAATTCTGGGGATGGAAACTGACCGAGCACAATGTCAGGATTAGATTTATATTCTAAGACAGGGGACCTCCCTCCCAGGGAGGGGCTCAAATCCAGGGCACTGCTTTAGGGAAGAGATAACAAGTCAGATCACCCTTTGATCTCTAACAAGTGCAAATTGCAGACATGCTTGCCTTTACTTTCAGGGGCCCAGTCACCCCAAATGCCTAACAAAGCTACCATACTCTCTCTATGTGAAATGAAATGCTTTATTTATTGTTTGTGATGATTTTTATTATTATTATTTATTTTGAGAGAGAGAGAGAGAGAATGGGTGGGCCAGGGCTTTCAGCTGCTGTGGTGGAACTCAAGACATGTGTACCCCTTGTGCACATGTGCCACATTGCATCATTGCATGTTTGCCTCTCTGTGTATATGGCTTATGTGGGATCTGGAGATTCCAATATGGATTCTTAGGTTTTGCAGGCAAGTGCCTTAACTACTAAGCCATCTCTCCGGCCCTTGTGATGATGCATGTTTATTTGTACAGAGGATGCTACTATAATACCAAATATCCTGTAGTATATTTCTGTAACAAGTATTGTTATAGAAAGTTTTGCTCTTCCCTTTTCTTCCCCTTCACTCTTCTCTCTTCAGCTTCCTCTCCCCTGCTCTCCTCTGCTCTCTCCTCCCCTCCCCTCCTCTTCTTTTCTTTTCTTTCTCCTCTCTTCTCAACTCATTTCTTCTCCTCTCTTGTTCCCTTCCCTTCTTTTCTCTTCTCTCCTCCTTCTTCTCCTCTTCCTCCTCCTTTTTCTATTCTCACTCTTTACCCTCCCCTCCTCTCCTTTGTCTATTTAACAAGAGTCAGGACATCTGTCCCATCCCAGACTAAACATGAATTACTCCCAACCCAGCTTTCCAAATTCAAAGATTATGGAAAAACACCACCACACCTAGTTTAAGAAAAATTTTCTTAACAACAATTCAGTTATTGTGGGGGTTGAGAAGCTGATATTTTTGCCAATAGTATTAAACAGCAATGTTTTATGATTAAGTCTCAGATGATACTCTTTTTAAAAAATATTGTAATTTTTTAAAATTTTAGTTTATTTTTATTTATTATTACTTATTTGAGAGCAACAGACAGAGAGAAAGAAGGAGAGAGAGAGAGCGAGAGAGGGAGAGAGAGAGAGAAAAAATGAACACACCAGGGCCTCCAGCCACTGGAAACAAACTCCAGGTGCATGTGCAACCTTGTGCATCTGGCTTACGTGGGTACTGAGGAATCAAGCCTTGAACTCAGGTCCTTATGCTTCACAGGCAAGCATTTAACTGCTAAGCCATCTCTCCAGCCTTTTTTTTTTTTTTTTTTTTGGTATTTTTATTTATTTATTTGAGAGCAATAGTCAGAGAGAGAAAGAGGTAGATAGAGATAGAAAGAGAGAGAGAATGAGCACGCCAGGGCCTCTAGACATTGCACATGAACTTCAGACGCGTGCACTCCCTTGTGCATCTGGCTAACGTGGGTGTTGGGGACTTGAGCCTCGGACTGGGGTCCTTAGGCTTCAGAGGCAAGCCTTTAACCACTAAGCTGTCTCTCTAGCCCAGAAGATGATATACTTTTTGAACTTCAAAGTGATTTGCTAGCAATCAAATTTGTTCTTTATAATTCTTCCTTTTGAAAAAAAATAAAAAAAATATAAAACTATATAATGCAGTGCAGTGAGAATTATTTGGTAAATGCTTTCAATGAATGAAAAATTATATTTATGCTATTAAACCTGCATTAAAATATGGGATGAAGTTTAGATACTAATGTTCATTTCTGTGCACAAAGTGTTTAATATTTGTAATATCTTCATGTACATGTAAAAGTAACTTTTATTGTTTTTTACAAATTATATTTTAGTCCCCTGAATGATGATAAGATTTATGTTCTGTAGTGATATTTAAAGAAGAGTCACGTTTTTAAGAAAATATATTTTTTCATGGTTATGATTACTAGATGGTTGTTATTTTCCCATGTTGTGATTTAACACCAACTTTAAGTAGACTATATATCACTGATTTGTGAAAACAAGATTAAGACAGATTTTAAATTTAAAAATTATTCTCCAATAATTTTGTTTAAAGTTCAGCAGTTAAGGATTCTGCCACAAAATTGTGCTTTGGTGGCAGAAATTATGCAATGTGTATGTGTCCTTATTTGTATGTGTTTTTTAAATTATCAATTCATCATTGCAGGCCCAATAGATTCCTGTTACATGGGGCTGTGGGCAACATCTGCCACAAAAATCTGTTCAGAAATCTGTTACAACAAAATGAGCAAACCCAAAGACAGTTCATCTCCATCCAACATTTTTATCTTGTTCATCTGAAATGGAAATGTGTGTTGTTGCTAATGCCACATGGATTGACAAATGCCAGGGAAGGAGTCACGTAGCTCTCATTTTCAGAGGCTTGATTTGTTTTAATTCAAGCTTCTGAGTTTTAAATATCACTATTTGTTGTATCAGACAAGGGAAATTTCAAAGTTTCATATTGGTGTATTTTGAGTGACATGTTCACTGTTGTATATGTGAACATGCTGCAAACAATTAAAATGAGGTTCAGAGTTGCTCTGTTTGTGCTAAGGGGAGGTCTACCAGATGGCTGTAATTTATTAGTGCAGTCAGGAGCTTCAGTGGAAACAGTAAATCTCAGGTACATTGTTCACTTGGAGGTTTGAGGTGATTGAACGTGAAGTTTGTTCTAGGTATTTTGCTAAGAGCTTGTCTTGTGCCTAGCAATTCACAAGGTTGTAATCACTAGTGGCTCTGAGAGGCGTGGCTGGAGCC
Organism: Dipus sagitta; assembly: GCA_036346955.1. NCBI lineage: Eukaryota > Metazoa > Chordata > Mammalia > Rodentia > Dipodidae > Dipus > Dipus sagitta. The sequence continues at coordinate 50,456,260 of CM070785.1, forward strand.
TAAGAAATGAGGTTGTAGAATCATTCTACTTCAAGGAAGAATTATCCCTCAACACCACTATGAGAAATATGAAAGTAGAGTGAACCTAAACTCAAAGCATTGTTCCCATGTTCTAATGAAGGGCTATCTGTCTAGCTGACTCATGGCCCCTGCATGCTAAGCTTCTGTTATGAAAAACATTACAGAAATCAAAGAAGCATTTGAGTAGTAAGCAGACAGTTGGTTTCCTTCTCACTTCCTAGTTGGGCTTATATTCATTAACTGACCTACAGAAATAATTATGTACTTTTTATCGCTGTTGATTTTTTTTTTGCATTATTAGTGTGCACATATATTTCATGTGTCTACCTTCACATTTGACTCACTTTCAAGCATTTCTTGTCGTCAATGTGCCAATATTTGAATCCACTGCTATTAGTCCATTTTTAAAATTTATTTATTTGTGGTTGCTTATGTTATTTTTTCCTTAGGAACATACTTTGAATGGATATATCATGTGTTGGTGCCATCTTTTCCTCTTCCTTGCCCCCATTCTTCTGGGGTCTCTCCTTTTAATCCATTGTCATTTATCTTGGCAAATGCCTGATGAGGAGAATGGATAATGGGTCACAAAATAGCTTCAATTGAGTCTATGAGGCTCCCAGCACAATGGAGACTATCCAGTCATGTTGGAAATAGGGGAGAAACTAAGATGGCACTGTAATGAGATTCTTAGGCAGTGAATAGGATAAGATTTTAGTGCTCACAAGTGGAGAGAAATTGCCATTTTAGTTAAAGAAAATCTCCCAGAGATAGGAGTAGAAAAGAACAGGACATATCTTTGCTGTAACTTAAACTTAAAAAGCTACTTAAAGACATATTAAGGGCCTTGTAAATCGAAGATAAGGGTTACACTAAAAGTCAGACTTGGAAGAAACTGAATAGAAGTATTTTATTTATTCATTTCTAAAAGTATTTTACGAACCAAATGAAACTCTGCTTCAAAAAGACTAAATTTAAAACAGTTCAGGAGGAAACACTGAGCTTCAGAAATAAAGATAATACAGTGAATATGCTGACAGGAGAGAAAAGAAACATCAAAATGACGGAATATTTGAACTCATCGTACTCAGAGAAGGTTTTTGCTATTTAAAGATTTAAAGAGTTTCTGTAAAATACAGTTACATCACTGTATTTTAAGCCAGAAACTTGAATCACATTCAAAACCGTTCTTTTACACCCTCTTCCTCTTCATGTGATAGATGTCACTCTTTACATCTTTTGACATCATGTATCCATTGATGCACATTTGTATTTGTAGATAATAGGAATTCTTCGTCTCTCACTTTACATATTTGGGTAATCAATTTACATTTCCCTGTTACAGTGTGTGGTGAGGTCTCCCATAAATTCATGTATTCTGAATGCTTGGTCACAAGTTGCTGGCAATTTGGGAGGTGGAGTCTTGCTGGAGGAGGTCTTTATCAGGGGTGGGCTTAGGACTGTTGTAACCCAGCTCCCCTTTGTCAGTGCTTAGCTCCTTCTCCTGCTGTGGCAGAGATAGCACCCAGCCTCTGTTCATGCCATGCTTTCCACTGCCATCATGGAGCTTTCTGTTAAGACTGAAAGCCAAAATAAAACCTTTCCTCCCACCAGTTGCTTTCTGTTGGCTACTGCAACCCAGTGTTAAGGAGTTCTGTATTCATCCAGATAGCTTTGTTTTTCAGTGAGGTTTACATTTTATTTTTTTTTTTATTTATTTATTTTTTTTTTTTGAGGTAGGGTCTCACTCTAGCTCAGGCTGACCTGGAATTCACTATGGAGTCTCAGGGTGGCCTCGAACTCACAGCCATCCTCCTACCTCTGCCTCCCGAGTGCTAGGATTAAAGGTGTGTGCCACCACACCCGGCTTACATTTTAGATACTTTCCTAAGTCAGGAGTCTACAATTGCCCTAGTTCAGAAAAATAGTTACCATTTTCCATACAGTGTTTCCTCTTTGGTTACATTTTTTTCCACTTAATTCTTTTCTGTGTCAGGTTCTTGGATATTGTAATATAATATGTAACATGAATTTCATTTTTATTTTCTTTGAAAATTTACTTGTTACCACCACATAAAAATTAACTCTTTTCTGTTGGCTGAATTCATATAGACATATTCACTATGTAAAAAACTCTACCTCTTTCCCTTTCTCTCTCTCTCTCTCTCTCTCTCTCTCTCTCTCTATATATATATATATATATATATATATATATATACCTGAATATATATATTTAGAAAGCATTATGCATGTAATCTAACATTTCATGTATTTAATCTATGACCATCCATCACTGATTATGAACTTATACTTTGTATAGCTTTATTTTCTACATAAAACATTTTGAATTTTATTAAATATATTGTCATCTATATTGTAAAATGGTATTTTTGTTATTATGCTATTATATTTTTCCTGCACCATTAAGTTGGAATATATTCTCAGGAAGTAAAGAACCTAGAAGAGGGTTTTGTTAATAACCTACATCATAATCCCATATATCAAAATTTATATATTCTAAGATTTATAACAATTAATAAAGTATTTAGAAGGGTATATGTATATTAGCACATACATTTAGGAAGGCATACATACTCGAGATAACGGCCGTATATTTTTGTTGTTGTAGTTTGTATTTTTCAGTCAGTTGTCTCCTGTAATCTTGTCTGAACTGGAACTTACCCTGTTGCCTAGCCTGGCGGTAAACACATGGCAACCCTGCTACCTCAGCCTGCTGAGTGCCGGGATTATAGGTGTGAGCCAGCACACCTGGCCATGTTTATTTTTATGAGTGAAAATATGTTTAGAAAATTTAGAGTGGGGCTGGAGAGATGGTTCAGCAGTTAAAGTGCTTACATGCAAAGCCTAGCAACCTGGGTTCGATTCCACAGTACCCATGTAATGCCATAGGCACAAAGTGGTGCATGCATCTGGAGTTCATTTTCAGTGGCAGGAGTCCCTGATATGCCCATTTTTACTCTGTTTCTCTCTCTCTCTTTCTTGTTCTTTTTTTTCCTCTCTAAAAAAATGAAAGTGATGTTTGTTTGAGAAAAACTACACAATTTGGAAATTTAATAGAATTTCCTTGGTCCAGGATTAGATAGACAGTATAAGTATGGGATGGTATTGGGCATTACTTTAGAATAGAAAAGGCATTGTCCTTCTGAAAAATAACAGTGATAAGAAGCCCTTCTGTAAGATAGCTGAGCTCCACATCAAGTCTGAGTCAGGAAGCTGTGTTGAAGATCAAAAGGGTCTAAAATACTGATGCCTTGTGCAAAACTGCACAATTTTCTAAATCAACTCTTATACAAATACCCTTCTATTTCCTTTCTCTTAACTTCAGTATTCATTGGTCAGGTTATAATCTTGTCTCAATTTCTTTCTTTCTTTCTTCCTTCCTTCCTCCCTTCCTTCCTCCCTTCCCTCCCTCCCTCCTACCCTCTCCTCTCCTCCTCCTCCTCCTTCTTCTTGCCAAGTACCTTTTAAAGTTTGTTGTGGTTTGAATATAAAACATCCCCCAGAAACTCATGGATTCTGGGATTACAGAAGCTAACTAAGGCTTTTGGTTTTTTATGTGTGGGGTCTGAGGATTGAATTCAGGAACTCAAGAAAGTGATTTATTCACTGAGCCACCTCCCTATAACCCTAAATATGAGTGGATTTGAAAGAGAAGGAAAAATTCAGAATTTCGAAGGAAAACTTTATTCTGGATCAAATGCTTCTGAAGGTTGCATGTGTTCTCTGCCAGAGCAGTGCCAAAAGATCACTCGCCCACTGTGACATGTAATGTTAGGGGTACCCTCCAAATTACCTACCAACTCTCCAGTGATAATAGTGTGGCTATTTCTTTATCTTGAAAATGCAAGTTTCATTGTAATGGACTTTTCCTGCCTCACTGTGGCCTATCAAGAATTGTGTTTGTTTTCTGAGAACATGCAAGCCTGCAAAGAATAGATTATTGCTTTACCTCATGAAAATCAATTAAGGATTTTGTCTCAAGCTTTATCAAACACAACAGAATTTATGCACCCTGGGGAGTGCATACATATCAGGGTTCTTCCTAGGACACAATTTGCAAATGCATCACATAGAAATCCGGGCATAAAATGTTACAGGATGTGGAGCCAAGTGTTCCCCAGACTCCAGAGTGCAGACTTTACAAAAAGGCCTGTGGATTCTGCTGCAAAAATACAACTGGGCCATTGTGAGAAACACTGAATTCCCCTCTCAGTTCAGGAACAGCTAATGGGTAGAAATCACAGGTTGATGCAGACAACTCTTGTAGGTAGAAACAAACATTTGAAAGGTCTGTAGAAATTCTAAACGAGGTATGGTCTATAAACCCAGCACTAAGGAGACTGAGGCAGGAAAATTGCAAATACAAGACTAGTATGTGCAATGTTCTGAGACGCTGCTAATGAGCAAATCACAGTTCTAAGAGAAGTATGCTTTCAGGGGTTCTTCATCACATCGTGTGCCTGTCCTTAACACGTAGTTTTGCAAGCACTGGCTCCTTCACTTGGAGTACATTTTTAAAATATATTTCATTTATTTATTCATTCATTTATTTGAGGGAGAGAGAGCAGCGAGCGTGAGAGAGAAAGAATGGGTGAGCCAGGGCCTCTAGTCCCTGCAAAGGAACTCCAGACGCATGGACCCCCTTGTGTATCTGGCTTATGTGGGTCCTGGAGAATCCACCCTGGATCCTTTGGCTTTGCAGGCAAACATCTCAATGGCTAAGCCATGTCTCCAGCCCTGGAGTACATTTTAAAACCTTTTGACTTGGCATTACTTTTTTAGAAGGCATTAGGAGTCATTCTTTGGGGGCATCTGTACAATGTTTCAATGAGTTTCTACATTTGACTTATTACAAAAGCTAACAGAGCCGTCTAAATACGTTGAATATGAAGTTCTGCCACATTTGTCAGTTAACCCTTTGTCCCGTGGTAGCCAAATCTGTGCTAACTGAATGTAGCTGGTCCTTTGGCACCCCCAAGCCTAGGGCAGCTGTCCTGTTCCTCATTTCCTCCATCGTGCCCTGCTCCACTTAGATCAGCGCTGGCTGTACCAGTCAGTAGAGCTCTCGGGGATTACTTTCTTTGTTTAGCTTTTTATTTTTTCTTTCTCTTCAATAATGAGAAGATAAAGTCCATTACCATTTGAGGACATTTTATCATTACATTTAGAAATTGAGCTAAAAGTAGGTTCCAAGGGTCAGAGAGATGGCTCAATGGTAAAGGTGCTTACCTGCAATGCCTAAGAATCTGGATTTGATTCCCAGTACCCGTGTAAAGCCAGATGCACAAAGTGGTGCATGAATCTGTAGTTCATTTGCAGTGGCTAGAGGCTACCCATCCTCTCCCCCTCTCTACCCTTTCTCCTTGCAAACAAAACAAAACAAAATAAAATAAAATAGTAGGTTCTAGTAGTGTTTCATGAACACTAGGGTTAGGTTTGAACCTAACTCTCCTTTATTTCTTGGCCTTTTTGTTAAGGTAAGTGACAAACTGACCTCTTCATTTTTAAATGATAACATGAGGTCATATATTCCATACTGATCATAAAAATAATTCTAATCACACAGATTAAAACAGCCAAAACTAAAAGGCAATGTTTTAGTCTAATTGATTTCTCATTAGTATCTTCACAAATAAGTTATTTGACCAAATTGAAACACTTTTTTTTCAGTAATTTAGTTATTTATTTGAGAGAGGAGAGACAGAAAAAGAGAGAGGTAGAGACAGATAGAAAGAATGGATGTCCCAGGGCTTCTAACCACTGCAAACTAATTCCAGATGCATGCACCACTTTGTGCATGTGGCTTACGTCGGTCCTGGGGAATTGAACCTGGGTACTTAGGCTTCACAGGCATGTACCTTTACCACTAAGCAATCTATCCAGCCCTTAAAACACCTTTCTGTATTGTTTTATGGGGAATTACCTGCTTTTTAAAAGATGGGTGGCATATTTGTAATATGTTATGTAAGGGCTAAACTCACATTTTTTGTTCCTGTTTTGCTTAGATTTAATAACATCATTTATTTCCCTACAGTCTAGATATGAGAAAAGGGAGTGACAGCCAGGCATTTGAAGCAAATACGTTAACCAAACAGTACTCAGTCAGCAGTCAAAACAAGTGAAAAAAAAAAAAAAGAGTAAACATGTGTCCAGAGCACATATGATTCTGTAACTCACATCTTTCACAGGTATGCTGGTGCAGGTGTGAGCTGTTGTGTGTGCACATGTGTCTATACTCATGTGTGGGAGGACCTGAAGGCCAAAGGTTGATTCCTGGAGGGTGCCTCTATCACTTTCTACTTTATTTCCCGAGGCAGGCTCACTCACTTGCTTAAGAGGTTTACCAGTTGGTCCAGATTATCTAGCCAGCTTTCCCTGAGGATCTCTTTTCTCTGTTTCCTGAGTGCTGGGAATTTGGAGGGGCCACCATGCCCACTTGGCACTTATATGGGTCCTGGGAATCAAAACTCTTGTTCTAAGAACTCATGCTCATGTGGCAAATTCTTTACCCACTGAGCTATTTCTCAGTCCATCCCTAAAATCAGATTTTAATTACTTAGTTTCCCTCTTTCTTTCTTTCTTTCTTTCTTTCTTTCTTTCTTTCTTTCTTTCTTTCTTTCTTCCTTTTTCTCCTTCTTTCTTTCTTTCTTTCTTTCTTTCTTTCTTTCTTTCTTTCTGCCTCTCCCCCTCTTTCCATCACCTCTCCTCTTTCATCCTTCTTGCTTCCTCACCTCTCTTCCACTACTAGATTGCACAAGGCTCTATAGCCTATAGACTTTTCGTGTGTGGGAAGCTGGCACCTGCTCCATGATGGTCGCCACTGCTACCTCTGTTTAGAGGCCGAGAACCCGTCCTTCATCTTTGTCTTGTCTTATGACCCATGGCGCTGTCTTCTGACCATTCACCCCTTGTTGCTCCCAGGGATCTAGTTCAGTGACATGGAGGCCCGTGTTTGACCAGAAACCTGAGGCTATCACACTCTGCATGGAGTGGTACTAATGCTTCTACCACTCAGTGTGCCCATCTCCCATCACCACCCTTCACATTTCTAACCATAAATACTTCTACTATTTCTTTACTACAGAGACAAAGCGTTTGAATTTTATTTTTGACCAAACATTTGTTGCCCTCTATGGACATAGGCTGTGTTTCTAAGCTCTAAGGACTGAAGACTATGGAATGGACTTTGGACAATTTCTTGTACCAGGAGGCACCTAAGTTCAATGATTCCAACAAATTGTATATCATGTATATATATTATATACATACATACATATACACAAAGTCTCCCTAGAGCGCTATTTGTACACTAAATTCATAATACTACATCTCACAGTTGACAATTGTAAATAGTTTAGAATACTATGGGGCTCATGGAAAGCGGAATACAGCTAGGGGCTTCAGAGAGCTTTTTTAAAATAATATCTTGTTTTGAGATTTGAAAGTTGGGAAATTAGCAATGTACATAAAAGAATGAGTAGTAGACATATGAAATAACTAATTTCTTAGTACATAGTAGACAAAAATGAAAATGAATGTATTAATCTCCCTTTTTGTACTTTATGAGTAGTTATAGGGCTTAAGACAAAATATGACTTGATTGAAAGTACAAAAATATTTATGAAACAGGAATAGACAGAAGTGGTTCATTTAGCATGAAATTCTGTCTATTCTAAAATATTTAATTAATTTATTTATATGCATATATAGAGAGAGGCAGAGAGACACAAAGAGCGAATGGGTGTGCCAAGGCCTCTGGCTACTGCAAATGCACTCCAGGAGACGCATGCACCACTTTTTACATCTGGCTTTATGTGGGTACCAGGGAATCAAACCCTGGCCATTAGGCTTTGAAGGCATGCTCCTTAACTATGGAGGCATATCTCCAGCCCAAAGATGTCTTTCTTAGAACTAAGAGAGGCATCATGCCTATTAGAATTCATGCATGAGCAGACATTTATGATCCTCCATCCTTTGCATTAGAGCACAAGACTGCGTTTTTATTCTACTCAGTTCAGTGGAGGTGGGAAGGTGCAGTTGTTTCCTTAAACCTCCCCATCCCTGCTTCTTTAACCAGAAAAGAAAACTATCTTCCCTCAGATACTGGTGTCTCAGCTTCCAACTTCTCTAGCATGGCCCCAGAGCATTCAGGAGGCTGAAGGTGATTGCGAACTCTTACAATCCTATTTCCTATCTCCTTTGGTCTGGAGGCCCCTTGCCAACGTGCATTCTTTTTGCAACTTTTCAGAGTTACATATGCAATGTCCAAGAATTTCAACTGTGAAAATATATGAGTATTATTTCCTCTCTTGACTGAAACACAACTTTTGAAGGTTTATGTCGCCCCTCATATTAGTTGTGGTTTTTGTTGCTGTGGTGAAGCAAGTACCTAACAAAAGCAATGTAAGCAAAGAAGGCCTTATTTTGGCAAGTTCTCTGTTTGTTTTCTCCCCTTTGCTCAAGTTGAGACTTCAATCTATGCTACTGTGCAGCCCAAGTTAGAATAGAACTTTCCAGCTTAGTTTACCTAAAATAGAAACTCTTTCACAAACATGCCCACGGGTTTGTCTCCTAAGAGACTGCAGATCATAGCAAGTTGACACCATTAACCATCATACCATTAACTAAACTCCATTTTGTTTAGTAGTATTTTATTTATTTATTTTTTATTTATTCTATTTTATTTAGTAACATTTTGTAGCAGTAACTGTCTAAACACCACTCGTAACTGTCTAAACACCACTCAATTATGATCAACTCTGCGCAGATGCTCAGGACTCCAGCTGAGATGCATCTCTTCCTCAGCACCCTGCTCAGTTCTTTCTCAAGTCCATTTGAAACCTGCTAGTTGCTGCAGGAGTTAAATAGTTACTTACTAAACGCAAAGCAACTGCAGGATATGTGGGCGTTCATCTTCTCTTGACATTTTCACTGTCAATCAGGAGCTCTGGGGAAAAACCTCATGAGTGGAATTTATTTGATTTTCTTTATCATGCAGTAACACTGGAGATAAAAAAAAAAGAAAAAAAACTTAATCTGAGCAATAGTATGAAATTGCTGCTTTAAACTTTTAATGTGTGTTTCTTCCAGGCAGCATTTTCATGGACTATTCTCTAAGGTTTACTGTTATAGAGAAATGTCTTGAGCAAATAAATAAGAAAAAAAAAAACTAATATATAGATATATTGGTAAGTGTTGAATGAAACCACACCAGTCCTGTTTTCTTTCAGTCTTCAAGATTGTACCCATGAGTTTTATTGGTTTTAAAATTCATCTTTTTGACTGTAGAGGTTAGTTCACTTTTGCGTATTCTTTCCTTATAGAAGAAATGATATCACCTGCCTCTACATTAATTTCTTTTTTACTGTTCTCAAGTAACTTTATTGGAGCAAAGACTCATCAATTTATCATTTATAATGTCTCATCTTTTTTGTAGATTAATCTGTTTAAAATGTTCCTATGTGGATAATTTGAAGTGCATATTCCATGACTACAAAGAAAAGCTATTTTTCCCAAGCCATTGATTTTTTTAAAAAGATTGTTTTAATCAGATTGTCTTTCTACATTATCAAATGAAAGACTTTTTATTAACCCTATGTGAAAGACTAAGAGAAATGATCATGCAATGTGATCTCCCTTCTCCAATTTGTTCAATAATTTCCTGAGATATAAAGAAAGAAAGGAAAATAAAGAAAAATCTGTCTAGAACGTAAAAGTCACATTTTTATGCTCAAGTCTTAAAATGCTCTTTCTGCCTTTAGTGTCAACTATTAAATGCATATTACTACAATTAGTCTGTTCATTATAGTCTTTAATCCATAATTATCCTTGCAAAGTATCTAATGCACTTTATAGTTATATAAGAGGTACCTATAGCATTATGGCAGATCATTCTGAAATGTATCAGTAAATATATATTTGAACTAGAACTGAATACTGAGTCTGAAAACAGAGGTTCTCAAATAGGAGGAGAGGGTGATGTTTCCCTTGGACACATTTTGGCAATGAATGAAGCAAATATCCTGGGACCCATCTGAAAGACATCATTGCAGGTTGCTTTCGGCATCTCGTGTGTAGTGACCAGGAATACAGTTGCATGTCCCCAACACACAGGCGCAGCCAAAAGAAAGAACAATCTTGTTTAAAATGCCTATGGTGCTACTGTTGAGGAAGCTTAGCTGTCAACAAAAATTCTAGGATTTAGCCAGTTATAGATAGATATAGATATAACAAAAAAGAAAAAAAAATGACTGGTTCATGTCGTCTTTATTTCTGTGTTAATACATGCAAAATAAAGCAAATATATGACATTTCAGCTGACCAAGATCTTTAAAGTTACGGTAGCAGTCATCCCTCTCTCTAAAGCACTTCTCTTAATATTTATTTATCTAATTTCTTCATCCTTTTGGACAGATGTGCCTGTAAAAAATTTCCCCGGAGTAACTCTTGATGATATAGTCAGAAATGAAGGTAACTCTCCAGTGGTGACATTGAGAGTCACTATGCTCCCCTAATATCTCTGGGGTACACAGGTTGAGGCTAAGAGTTAAGGCTGCACTCAGTTTAGTCTATGCGTACTCAATGTCCACTTTTACATGTCATGCAGACACGCTTCTGTTTATAATTTCTCCCCAGGACCCCATGAAAGTCAAGTCTCATAGTGTGTCATAGGAGAGTCCTCATGAAGCAGTCCACCCCATCCTGTGGCCACACCTCTGCCATTCCGGCCGGCAGCCTTACTCCTTAGCAGGTGGGACCAGCTGGGTCCCAATTCCTTCACAAGTGTCTCAGGCTCTATGAAAAGACAAAATTTAGCCAATTTTCCACAAGCAATGACATCCTCAGTCCTCCTACAGCTGTGATTACTTCTTGGAGATTCTTCGTAGTTCTTGCCTGTGGAGAGGGCTCCCCTAAAGGACTTCTGTCGGAAGTGTGCACTGACCTATACTGCTTAATTTCCCACAGACATTATGCTCTCAGCAGGACACATGGATGCCTGCCTAGTGTTCTGAGAACAGGTTCAAAAATTCTGATGCCAGGAAGCTCCCTACTAGTCCTGTCTTCCATTCCTCTGCGGCTGAGGCTATTTTGAAGAGATGATGATTTCTTTTCTCTCTCTCTCTCTCTCTCTCTCTCTCTCTCTTTTGAGGGGTGGTGGTGGTGAATTTTATTTTGGCAGCATTGGCATTCTTTTCTGTCACGGCAGACTGACAACATCTCCCCTCTACCCTGTGACCTGTTAGACTCTTCTGTATATTTCTGAAGGCAAATACAGTAACACTCCCTCCTTCCACCTGAGCAGAGGGGATGCAGGCTGCAAGTTGCTTTAGCACTTACCAGGTGGAAACATGCTCACACAGTTTGAACCCCCCATCGTGTTTTGAATCGGCAAATAAATCAAAGCCAAGCAAATTTCAGTTTTGTTTACAGCTAAATAAAATGAAATTATGAAAATCGCAGGAAAATGGATGGAACCGGGAAGATTCATACTGAGTGAAGTCGCCTGGGCTCAGAATGTCATACACAAATCCTACTTTCAGACTTCTAGGTTAGTGGAGTGAATCTGTACAGGCAAAGAAGCTAAACAGGGACAAAAAGGGAGTTTTGTGAGGGGATAGTTAAACACGTGAGACACGGGAGGAGAGAGACCTAGTTGTGGAAAAAGGATTTAATCAGGGACTTTGGGGATGCAAGACAGAAGTGGATGATGGGAAGATAAATCAAAACTAAAGAGATGTGAATAAACTACTACTTGATTAAGTGAAAGATGTGTGTGTGTGTGTGTGTGTGTGTGTGTGTGTGTGTGTGTGTCTGTGTGTGTCTGTGTATGACAGACACAGAGAGACAGAGATAGATAGAGAGACAATGGGAATTTTAGTGCCTCTATCCACTGCAAACAAACTCCAGATGCTTGTGCTACCTTGCACATCTGGCTTTCCTTGGGTACTGGAGAATTGAATATGGGTCATTAGACTTCACAAGCAAGTGCCTTAACTGCTGTGCTATCTCTCCAGACCCTGCTTTTTGAACAAAGATTCGCTTGTGAGTGGATAAAGCTGATCCCAGAAGCCTTAGGATATCAATCATAAGTTCCAGAGATGAGAAAAAATCCAGTAAGGTTTTGGTAAAGTTTGGTAAAACAATGTCGATATTACTACTGTATTACGGTTATTCTTGGTTTCCCACTGTGGCGATTTTAATGTAAATGTCTCTATAACCACAGGTATTTTTAATTATGGAAGGAGCAGGTTGCAATTTCACAAGAAAGAGTCCACAAGCCAATGACTGCAGGCAGCCCTTAATGTAAAAGAAAACAAGTAAACAGATTCTCTTCAAGGTCTAAAAAATAAACAAACAAACAAAAAACTGACAAAATAATAATAACATATACACCCACCCCCACATACACACAAAATTCTGTACAAGTATTATGAGATTGATTTGCGCTTATAAGCTAAGATTTGCAAGAGAATAGGTTCATTTGTTTTAAAGCAAAATGGTCGCAGTCATTTGTTGTGACATCACACTCGTCTCCTGAAAAAAATAAAATAAAAACAAGCATAACAGTAAGATGGTGCTTGCTGACTTTCCATCTATGTCTTTGGTAAATTAGCTTTGCAGAATGTTTTCAGTGTTTCCCACAAGATTATAAAACCTAAAAGATTATATGCCCTGTTGCAAAAATTCACCAGCTTCTTTGGATGACCATTTCCATACAGAAACCTTTCCTCTTGACTCGTATGTGACATTTTCAGGTCAAGTCGTCATGGTTTTGAATGTTATATCTGCCACTGATGTAAAACCACTCACTTAACATTGTTGACCCTCAATTTCCTCAACTGTAAAAATAAGCATCTGCATGGATCTTTCTTCTGGTGATACGCTCAGGATTAAGTTAGACCTATGAAAACTCTGTCAATTTTTTTTTAACATAAACAGTAACTGTTCTAAATGTCAAGGGATTGAGATAAGTTCAAGTGAGAGAGATGGTTGTCTACATCATGGAGTCACAGAGGGACAGAAGCCTCATCTCTTTAAGACCACGTGATTTATATTCCCACTGCTCCCTGCTAGGAAGTCACACAGCCCGAGTGTGATAAGCCCTGGCTCCAAAGGCAAGCTGATGCCTTCAGATCCTATCGCTTCTATTTATTCCTATCTCAAGAGGGAGCTGCACAGATTTGGAGAGCCGATGCTCTCCCACTGCCTGATGGGTTGCTGGCTGTCAGTAAATATTACCGTGATAGTTTCTATGGCTGCACTCAAGACATTTCTTTTTTTTATCAAGAATAGAAATAAAGAGAAAGGTCAGAGACACTTGAAAGGGAACCATTTGTGATGAGTTGGAATGTGGAATCAGAGGCCTCTGTGCATGGAAAAGAGGAGGGAGGTATCTGAAGGCCATCTGTCCACAACAGAGTTGTCAGCTCTGTAACCCAGGAGCGTCTTCAAAGTCCAAGGGATGGGGAGTGTGGAGGTATACACTAAATGCATCACCCCAAGTGCTCGCCAAGGTTTTCACAATATTTCTTCAGTGCATGCATTTTTAGACGGTGTAATCCATTTATGAAATCATTCTACTCTAGTTTCCTGACAGCTTTATTCTTCACTGCTTTATTGCTCAGTTTAACTTCCTAAGATTTCAACGGCTTGCAAAGCGATGACATACTAATAGACAGTTAATTTCTGTTTCAGAATAAAATTTATCTCTTTTTTGGCAGAGATAATATTAGGCTCTTATTTCATATCATCTCACCACAGTCGGGAGCTTGCCTTTATTTGTGTGATTCTTGGATTCTTCTATGGACTGGACGCTCTCTCATGATGTGTCTTTTCATGGCTTCACTCTCAATTCCAGCATCTAGCCCAGGAGTGATGTATGGCAAAATCATATAATTTTGTGTATGTGTACTATTAGCTTACGTATGATGCAGGAGACACATGCTGTTTTACCATCTTACCTTTTATCATCAGTGCCAACACTTTATCTTGCTTGAAAACAAATCAAAGCCTTCTTTCCCTATATGGCTTTGGTTAGATTTGGACACTGACCCCCCCAAAAAAAAATCAGCATATCTGGACACATAAAAGGAGAAGCAGGCAATATCCAGACAGACAGCAGGACTTCTGCTGCTTTGAGGAGCTGACACCGTCTTCAGACATTTGCTTAGAAGGGCTTTCAGTGGCTCCTTTAAGGTTGTTATTCAAAACCCCTTACTGTGGGAATACGCACATGGATTCTGTTTCCTTCACTTAATCTCCAGGAAAAAAGCATAATTGGTTGGAGGGATCTCCATTTCACTGAAGAATGACATTGGATTGACACTGTTTAATAAGATTAGAAAAATATAAAATTCAGGCTATTGTCTAATATTTGAACAGCCATGCGTGGTACTGTCTAAACTCATTAAGCACTTTAGTGTGATTAGGACTCTGTTATCCATTTTGGACATCTCTGTAGATATTCAATTATCTTGAATATTGCCTCACTCATTGAACTTTATTTCTTTTAATTTTGGCTTTGTATTTTATGAGTTTATTAAAGTAAATGATTGAAAAATGATTCAGAAATTTATGATTATTTACTTAGGAAAGTTAGACTTTTTCCCTTCCACACAACATTTGTTTTTTTCATTTATTTCTCATACCCAAAAAGGATTATTCAGAAAATTTCAACTTTAAACACAAAAGACCCATGAGAAATCATTGTGTCCTACAACAGTGAAAGATCTTTCTCCGTTTCTGATGTGGTTTTCAGTAACAGAAATTTGCTACTAATTAAGGGATGAATAGTCAGTCCCTAAAGTGATTTTTTTTTCATAGCCTTATTCACAGTCATATGATAGGAGCAACCTTAGATTTACTTCAAATATATAAATTACCTGCCAGGGCCATTCTAATTTCAAGTTAATCTACTAGAGCCTGTGTGGGTAATGCTTTTCATATATTCCAAAAATGTGAATATTTTGTTCTTCCATGCCTACTGCATGTAACAATTGAACATTCACTTCATTTCATGAAATTATACTTTACTTCATTCTGAACTCTGTTTTGTATTATAGATATGTGCCTATCATTTTGGCAAGATGTATTCTTTCAAACTGAGAATGCTGTATTATGTACCAACTTTTTAAAAAGAAGGATGTGTATGACTTTTCTCCTTTTTTAAATTAAGACAAAAACAAACATTAAAATTGATTTTTAACCAGTATTTGATTTTCTGAGTTGAAAATATAAATCATATTGGAGATCCAACAAATCTTCTAGCACAAGGGACTGTAGCCGGGAGTGTTGATGGCAGAAAGAGGCTAGAAGTAAGCATTTTGATTGCTCTTTGATAGAGGTATCCAGTTGATTGTTGACTGTCCAAAGCCTGACTATGGTAGGCATATTGCAGGCAGAAAATAAACGGGGCTGTTGTATAGGTTTATTATCAGTTAGTTCAGTGTCTACTTGGAAAGGATATTCCTAGAGAATAGGTTAACATTGTAGATGGATAGGCCTTGCAAAGGGCTTCCAAATGCCCCTACCCCAACACCCAGTTACAATAATATCTTAAAGTCATGCTGCATCTTATAGTAAATCCCCACACATAAAGACAGAAAAAGTGGACCTATTATGTCTCACCAAAACACCAGCCTGAGCCTTACAAACAAACTTCACAGGTGTTGGATATTGTTTCCATATCTGATATATTTTCTAAAACAGATCACTACAAGATGAAGTACACAGTGTGAGATGTGCTTCTGGCAAGTGTGTTTGTATCCTCGTCAAATAGGAGGACTGGAAGCAAAGAAACAATTTTGTTTCACAAGGATCAGTATAGATCATGGTATTCATTTATGATCTAGTCCAATTAATATAGCTTTCCTGTCTGCTGTCATAACGCATTCTTTTTTTGTTGTTGTTGTTGTTTTTTTTTTTTTGTTTTTTCAAGTAGGGTCTCACTCTAGCCCAGGCTAGAATGAGAATTCACTATGTAGTCTCAGGGTGGCTTCAAACTCATAGTGATCCTCCTACTTCTGCCTCCCAAGTGCTGGGATTAAAGGCATGTACCACCACGGCCAGCCTCATAATACATTATTAGTTGGGGATGCTATAATATAGAATTGATACCTCACTGGGTAAATGTTGCACAGTACTAGATGTGAGGGCATCTAAAACCACGTGACAGAAAAGTTACCATCTGAGGACCTGTTGATTTTTTTTCCCCCAAATAGCCAACTTCTTATCTTCACGTGGCAGACAAGGAGAGGAAAACAGAGAGTGTATCATTATTTTTTTTCCCCTTTCTAAATAAGCCCATTAAATTAGTCATGAAATTCCCAGACACACTACTTTATCTACCTTTGGTTATCTCTCAAAAGCATTATCTAAACGAACAATCAAATTAATGGTTAGGGTTTCAATGAATGAACTTTTGAGGGAGTAACCTTCACTCCATGAGAATACTTCTAAGGCATGTGGGTCATCTAAGTATTCCAGAAAATACTGTGCTGCCTACTGTATCAGTGACATCTGGATCAATAACTCAGTTGGTCATGAATTGCCAAGGTAATTGGAGACTGAGGTTGGATACATGAAATCTAGAATGGTTGGCAAAATAATCGTGTCTTGTAGCATGTCTCTGCAAAACCGTGTTCCTCGTGTAAGAGTGTATTGTTCTATCTTTGTATTCCCACTACTCACACGGCTGTTATGTTTTAGGCACAATAAGAAACAGTGGAGCAAAGGTGGCAGAAAGACAGTGTCCTGAATGCTAATGTGCAATAGAAGCATTTAATAGATGAAGGATTTTCATGTTACTAAGATTTAGAAAAACAATGACTTTTCCTGGGGGAGTGTAATTACTTCCTGGAAGTCAGGAACCTTGTCTTATACATTTTCATAAATATTTGTAAGCTGTTTGTACACACGCACACAAAACCTAAGAGTGAATATCAGTATAAGAGGAATAGAATATGAAAAGTTATTTTTCCCTTCATAAAAGAAGTCTAGATTTTGGGATTTGGCCTTTCACTTGCTTTAAGGTTTTTGGCCCAAAGGAGATTAATAGACATAAAATATGTAGCTTTGATGACTTAATTTTTTAAAAGACACTAAGTGCTGATTTTTAAGGCTATAGTTAAGGGAGGTATAGTACTTTAGCATTCATTTCACCTGACTGATTGTCAAAAGCAAAAAGTTATGGATGAAAAGGGCAAACTAGCAAACAAAGGTAACATAGGATGAGAATAAAGGAAATTATGACTCCTTCCTTCAAAATTGACTAAAATGACATTGAATCATATGCCATTATCTTAAATGAGAATTCCAGTGGAGAAGCACTGCAGAGCTACCTCCCCTACTCCGCAATGTTTTCAGTAGCCTAGGAAAAGAAGCACAAAATAAATATAAAATGTCTTTGAACTGTTCATATTTCATAAAGAATAAGTTCTTACTTTCTTGTTCCTTCCCTTTCATAATATTTTCATGGTGGCACTGCTGGTACTCCAGATAACTCTGAGACATTACTTTGTATTTGACATGTGATAAGCCTCTGTATCACCTGGTTTCAGGTGAAAGTGATTGTGGATGAAGAAAAAGAATAGAATTGTCTCATCTACTTCACTGTCCAAGGGAAGAGGGGGAAATTACCCTATCATCTGCTTTGTTTCATCCACATTTGAAGCGCATTCAACAATGCTTCAAGGAAGGAGAGAACAGTCATATGACACACAAATTGTCTAGGGAAAGTGCCCCTGCTTTCTGCCGCCAGCTACCAAGGACAAGGGCCTTAGGACACACTTGTGCTCTAAACCCTGAGTGTTACTTTAGCTCTGAACCTTTTATTTAATATACAATATTTACATACATAATTTGATAGAGAAAGAGGCAAAGAGAGAGAGAGAAAGGGGGTGGAGAATGGGTGCAGCAGGGCCTCTGGTCACTGCAAATGAACTCCAGAAGCAATTGCCACCTTGAACATCTGGCTTAGGTGGGTCCTGGGCAATTCATCCTGATCCTTAGTCTTTTCAGGCAAGTCACTTAACCACAAACCCATCTCTCCAGCACTACATAGCATATTTTTGACTGAAGACAATAGTGATAATTTTAATGAATTAGGGAAAAAAGCCATCAAAATTATCAACAGCTATCTGCCTGAAAATTTCTAATTTTGCAGAAAATAAGTAACTTAGAATTTTTTTAAAGATATCAAAAGGGAAGAGAGATGACTTGGAAAGAAGTTGGGATCCACTGGAAGGGGAATGGGGAGGAGAGAAACAAAAGAAAGTAATGGGAGATGACGATGACCAGGATATATTATGTTAATGTATGAAAATTGTTAATAAAAACATCTTCCTGATAACTATTCTGATAAGAGATAAGTGACTAAATGTTACTTTTCAAATTCCTTTGTTTATTTTTCAATTCTTAGGATTGAAACGCTAAGGAAGCCCTTTCCTACCGTGCCATGCTCCTGGCCTTCAGATTCATTTGTGACTTATCCAGTTACTCCCTCACCCATCATGGACCTTTCAGCATAAAAGTAGTTACTCAAGTCAAGTACTGTTGGCCCATTAAGATCTGTTTCATGATACAAAATCAAGATCTGCCTTTTAAATTTGTGATGAAAAACTTGTGGACACAATTTGCTGAGTATAAATTAACAAACTGCATTATTTAAAATTTATTTAATTAATTATTTATTTATTTGACAGAAAGAGAGAGAGAGAGATGGGGAGTGCCAGGGCCTCTAGCCACTGCAAAGAAACTCCAGACGCTTGTGCCTCCTTGTGCATCTGGCTAATGTGGGTCCTGGAGACTCGAACCTGGGTCCTTTGGCTTTGCAGGGAAATGCCTTAACTGCTAAGCCATCCCTCCAGCCCAACAAACTCAATTGTTATTTGACTTGCACTAACTTGAGCAACATCCACAGGAGACATTTGGCAACTTTATTCCAGTTCCCTTCATGAGCATGATGCCCTGGCCAGGCTCAAGGGTGCTCGTTACCTTCCTCTGTAGGGTTTTGTTTTTATTACCTTTTAAGTTATAATTTAAAAATTTCGTAGTTTAAGAAATTTTGCATATTATTTCAATATTATTGTTCATCATATTTTTCAGTTGACTGATGCCGAGGTTGAAAAGAAATGCTTCTTATTTTAAAATTGGGATTGGTTTCTGCAAATTTTGCTAAGCCTTCTTATGGTCCTTGACATTAGGTGGTTTTCATAAATGTTTTAGAACTATAGTGCTGTTTGTTTTTTTCTGTCCAATATCTTAACTTTGTTTTGATCTTACTATACTACAAGCTTTCTCTAGGTGCATATGAAGTAGTTAGAAGTATGCAGACAGATATTTTGGCCCAGTGTGGAGGCACATACTTGTAATCCTAGAAGTCAGGACACTAAGGCAGCTGGGAATACTCGAGACCTTGTCTCAAAACAAATTAATAAATATACCTTATATGTATTTTGACTTGCTATAAAGTTAAACACAATATACCTAAAGTTGAAAAGTGTTAACCCAGATTTTCAAGTGTAGGAAATACTATTTCTTATTTTATTCATTTTAATAAAAATATATGTCTATCTTGATAACTTTTCCTCTTTATACTCATAGACTATTATAATGTTTCATTCTTTGACAAATCTTACTCTGTTGTAATGAGTTACATATTTTTGAGGTACTGCTACTTTAATTAATAATATAAAATAAAGTGGTCATAAGACTAAACACACTAATTTGATCTTAATTAAAATGTATTTGAACTGTAAGCCTCCAGGCAGATACTTCCACAAATGTTAAAATGTTAAAAATGTTCAGATCTGCTTAGCTTTACTTTTGGTTTAAAGCAATATTACCATATAAAGTGCCACATAAAGATTGACACTCACTCTATGTTCTTAGTCTTAATGTCCCCAAAATAAGCTTTCATGTTTCTGCATCTACAAGGCTATGCAGAGCACTTTAATATAGAGTCCAAAACTCATTATGCAGAACTCCTGATCTCTACCATTGAGAGTATAAATTTAGTCCAGAAAATGTTTAATGAACGTTAAGTTTTGGTTGCTTCACATGAATATTTAATTAAGTGATTTGAGTTAATCCAATGAAAACCCCCTCAAAAGTGTTGTTTTAATTAATTTAATTATCATATTGTATTTGAAAAGGTTCTTATTGCATTTGGAACATATATAAAAACACTGCTATGGGAAAAATTCAGTCTAATCAGTGAATAAGTAAGAGAGTTTGACATTCGTTCCCTAAATCCAATTCATATTATTCTAATTACATAAGGGTTTTAACAATGATTATCATTAGATAATCTGAATTAAACTTGCCCGTGATTTTTAATAAAAGCTGTAACTATGTGTAGTTATATTTGGACTAAAGTGATATTGGCTTCACATAATCATAGGCTGAGATTTTCATACAAAATTTTTAATTTTTGTTGCTCTGTGATAGACATTTTTCAGTTTTAGAAATTTACTAATGTATGTGTTATCACTTCATATAATTAGTAGGATATAACATTTCTTAATTTTACTTATGAATTTAGCTATATTTTCTTTGTTCATTCCATCATTATTTATATTCATTTTCTCCTCTCCTCTGTCCATGTCCTAATTGAGTATTTCATAGTAAGTATTGTCAGTGCATTAATACTGTGTATGCATATCTAGCTTTCATCTTTAAGTATTCTTCATATTATAAATTTACAATCATTTATTTCATTCTGTCACATTTCCATAGAGTTATCCTCTTTTCTTTGGATACTTTTTAAAGCATTTTTTGGCAACTTCCATAAATATAGATGATATACTGTGATCGTAATCCTCTCCTACCACTCTCCCTTTCCCTCCTCTATAATCCCCCCTACTGAACCCCATCTTCTTCCTAACTAGTCTCTCTTCTATTGGATACTTTTTATTTTTTTTCGAGGTAGGGTCTCACTCTAGCACAGGCTGACCTGGAATTCACTATGGAGTCTCAGGGTAGCCTTGAACTCTCAGCGATCCTCCCACCTCTGCCTCCCGAGTGCTGGGATTAAAGGCATGCACCACCACGCCTGGATTATTGGATACTTTTTTAATTTGAATCCTAACATATTTCTTTTCAAATTTCCTGGCTTCCAAACAGGTGAATATAAAGTTAAAGCATATTTCTGAATGTGGTCTTGGTCATATCATGCATATTACTGCATCATATCTTAAATTATTGGGATTTCTTACCATGCTGCAGTTTATCTTAATGACTTCATTTTAAAGGGTTAACTAATTGTATTATATATTCTATTAGTTATATTTTATATTCTTAAACTGTCTTTTAAATGTGTGTGTGAGAGAGAGAGAAAGGCAGATAGAATGAAAGAGAATGGGCACATCAGGGCCTCTCTCCACTGCAGCAAACAAACTGCAGACCCATGCACCACCCTGTGCTTCATGTGGGTACTGGGGAATTGATCACAGGTCCTCAGGCCTTGCAGGCAAGTGCCCTAACCACTGAGCAATCTCTCCAGGCCAAAGCTGTCTTTTAATTGTAAGTGTTACAGTTTGCCATCTCACCAGGAAAGACCCATTCAGTTCCCCATATAAAATAAGATGCTGTGGAAACTTCCCTAATGTCTCAAAGGGCTAAAAATCAGTGAGCATTTATTTATTTATTTTTTTGTTTGTCATTGCTATCAATTAAAAATGGCTTGTTTTTGAGCAATGGTAAAAAAAGAAAAGCACATATTATATAACAAAATACTTAAGGTTGCTTTTTAATTTTATGTGTGAGGTGTGGTATGCATGTGGGTGCTACATGTGGGTTCAGAGGAAATGTGTGTGTGTGCTTGCATGTGCATGTATGTGTATGTGTGTGTGTTTAGTCCAGAGGACACTGTCAGTTATTTTTTCTCATTAATACCATTTATTTTTTAAATATATATTTATTTATTCATTTGAGAGAAAGAAAGAGGCAAATAGAAAGAGAAAGATAATAGACACAACAGGGCCTCTAGCCATTTCAATTGCACTCAAGACTCATGTACCGTCTTGTGCATCTGGCTTATATGGGTACTGGGGAATTGAATCGAGGATATTAAGTTTTTCAGGCAAATGCCACTAAGCCATCCATCACTCCAGTCCCAACATTTCTTTCTTTTCTTTTTTTTTTTGTTTTGAGGCAGGGTATTTTGTTGGCCTGGAGCTTGCTTAGCAAGCACTAGTGATCAGCCTGTCTCTATTCCCCCTGTGCTGAGACTACAAGGTCACCACCCTGTCCATCAATGATCATTTTTACATGCATTCTGGAGATTAAACCCAGGTTTTCCAAGCAAACACTTGACTGATTGAACTATCTTCCCATGCCTGAAGTTTTCATTTTTTTAAATAAAAATATATTTATGGAGCATTTTTCCTAAAATAGTAGAGGTAATGAACAATAAATTATGTATACTAAACAAAATGTAAATAAAACTATAATGATGTTGAACAGAGGAAAGTCATAAAAACAGATAAAGTAGGATAAAGCTTTGTGTTGTCCTCAGAGCATGTGTCCTCCCCAGATAAATGTGAATTAAAAATACAACCCACATAACAGAGATCATTCTATTAGAGTATTTCCTTTGTAGTCCAAACAGCAAATCTCACCTTGGTCATTTTTTAATGTTATAAATGACAATGAGTAGAGTACAAAATAATGTCACATGAAATAAAATAATAGAACAAAGTAAGCAAGTATTTATGGATGCTCTTAACTGGTGTCATGAATTAAACATGATTTAACATCTAAAGTGCAATTCTATGGTTGCATCATTTGTTGGGAAAGGAATATAAATTCAGTGAAGGGACATAATGGGGTTATTTGAATGTATGCCTCACAATGGCTCAGGTGTTATAATGAAACTTGTAACTTGGACCTCAGCTTCCTGGTTAGAGGAGGTTGGGGGTCACTGGGGTAGATCCTGGAATCCAGCCGTAAGGTGTCAGGGGGGCGAATATGAATGCAAAGATGAGGATGGCAGTCTAGGCTCCGGTGAGGTCCTTGCTAGTTGCTTTTTGGTGCTGGCTGGCTGGTGCTGGTTCCTCTGCTTATATCTGTGAAAGGGGATCTTCTGCCATTGATGGAATTTCCCCTGGATCTGTAAACCTTAAATAAATCTCTTCCTACTTTAAAACAGTGTTTTGTTGGATGTTCATCCCATCAAGGCTGAAACTGTCTATTGCACTGGGTTTGGATGATGGGAACCCCATAGGTGGAATCAAGTTTCTCTGAGAATTTCATGCAGCTGTGGTTTTGGGCAACCTCTATTTTACTAAACTATCATGTGTCTTATTTAGAAAATGAGCAGAATGACAAGTTTCCCAGCCCTGTAGTCTTAAAAGAAAAAACAAAGAAAGAAAAAGCAATAAATTATCAATTGTTAAGCCAAATTCTTGACATCTATGATGTAAAAATATCAATATCAGCTGGGCATGGTGGCATACTCTTTAATCCCAACACTCGGGAGTCAGAGGTAGGACGATCACCATGAGTTTGAGGCCACCCTGAGACTACATCATTAATTCCAGGTTAACCTGAGCTAGAGTGAGATGCTACCTCAAAAAACAAACAAAAAAATCAATATCCTTATATCTTATGAACATAAACATATTAAATTCTATCTCTATTTTCTTTTCCTTTTTTAATTTTCAATTTTTTTATTAATTAGTTTTATATTCAGCAAATACAGTCAGTTTGGTACCATTATTAGGCTCATCCGTGACCTATCCCCTCCCCTTGGCCCCTCGTTGTTGAGGTATATGGGTCATGCATTGTGGAGTTAGCCCACAGTTATGGGTAAGCTAAATGCCTCTGCATATTATGACCCAACAAGTGGCTCTGACATTCTTTCCGCCCTCTCTTCCGCAAAATTTCCCTGATCCATGTTGGGTTCATTTTTGGTCTGCTTTAGTGATGAGGTGTTGGGGGCCTCTGAGGCTCTGGCTCTCTGATTTGGTAGGAGTTGATTTTTCTCTGTGCTGATCTCCTTCCCCTTGTGCTGGTATCTGGTTCATCAGGAAAACAGCCCCCTTGCTTGTTTCTCCAATTTTTCTTAGTTTCATCCGGGGCCCTTTTGAGGTATGATGGGGTGGCTCTCTCCTTAGGATCTACATCTATCTGAAAAAGAGAAGCAGATTCTCCAACGGAGAGTAAGTTAGCACCAGGACAAATGAGATAACCCTTACTTTTTTTTATAGAGAATTTAGTAGGTGTAGGCCCTCTTGTAGCCCATAATTGATGGTAGCTTGATAATGGAGAGTGGGCTTATGATTGGATATGGTTCTGACTTGTTTCCCAGCTCCAGCTATGGATCCCGTACCACTGAGGGGATCAGTTAGCCAAATCAAGAGCAGTTGGTTCTCCACCATGGCTGTGTGCCACTATTGCACTTGTGTGGGCATCACAACAGGTTATTTGCTTCTAAGTAGGTTAGACCATGAGTTGCTTGGACAGATATTGGTCATTTTCCCCCAGTCACCCATGTAGCACCTTCTGGCACTAGGCGTGCTGACTATCTGGGGACTGACTCTCTTCCAGCTTCCAGCCATGCCATTTCATTTTACGTGTCGACCACATAAGGTGTCTTCAGCAGTAGGATCTTACCACTAACCTTTGTTGGGTCATCAAGTACTCAGACAGAAATCTGTCTTTCTTTTAGGAAACCTTGTAGGTCTCTCTGATCAAAAGCTCATTGTGGATGATAGCCACATGCTGGTACTGGGAGTTACAGGTCAGTGCCCACTAAGAAAAGGAGGAAAAAGATAACTAATATACAAGAGTTAGAGAGAAGAGAGAGTGAGGGGGGGAGGTAGAGGGAGGGAGGGAAGCTGTAGAAGATTAAGGTTAGTCTTCATCATACCCTCTCCATTGTCTTGTAGTTCCGGTGTTCCCTCTAAGGGCCTGGTGAAGGTTCAGCCACTTGGTCTGCCTTTTAGGAAGTAGAATTTTATGGTACCATTGCCATTTGGGTCTAGGTTTGTGTTTTCCACCCCTCCGTTGCCCTCCCCTCCCTCTGCACCCATCCTATTGTCTAGTCCTTGAGATGCTTGCTGGGTGTGTAAGGCGTCTTGGGTAGATTCAGGTTAGGTGCTGTAGATGA
This sequence comes from Dipus sagitta, assembly GCA_036346955.1. Lineage (NCBI taxonomy): Eukaryota > Metazoa > Chordata > Mammalia > Rodentia > Dipodidae > Dipus > Dipus sagitta. Next base: position 50,481,413 of record CM070785.1, read on the forward strand.
GTGAGACTATGTGGCGATTTTTTTTCTGTGATTGGGTAAGTTCAATGAGAATGATCTGCCCCAAATGTCCATCACTAGAAGAATGGATAAATAAGATGTGGTATATCTACATAATGGAATTCTATACAGCAGTAAGAAAAAATGACACAATAAAATTTGAGGAAAAATGGTTGAATCTATCTCTATTTTCATCAAGGTTGAAGGAAAAGAAAGTAAGCTACATTAAAATTACTTTTGGCAACATACATTAAACAGTTGTACAACAGGCTGGAAAGATGGCTTAGTAATTAAGGCACTTGCCTGAGAAGCCTACAGACACAGGTTCAATTCCCCAGGATCCATGTAAGCCAGATACACAAGGTGGTGCATGAATCTAGAGTTCATTTACAGTGGCTGGAGCCCTGGATACCCATTCTTTCTATCTGTCCCTCTCTCTTTCTCCCTTTCTAATAAATAAATAAAATATAAAAAAATAAAAACAAAAAATCTTACATTTCCTTTAAAAAGTATGCATAGCTATTTTACTAATTGTACCTTTTTATAAGTATACACTCATACCTGAGGGCCAACACATATTTTCAGTGAATTAATGCAGTGGCTTTATATTTTTCAGCAATTAAGTTTCTGTGGTCTTACTTTTCTCATTATTGTACCCAAACGTCTCATCACAATACTTTGTTCTTAATAATTATACTCATAAGCACTTCTCTGACTTTTTGTTCAGTGTCCTGATACATTCATACTTTCTCTATTTCCTGCATTTTCCATTGCATGATGACATCTGCTCTTAAAATGCCAGGGCACAGCAGAGTGTGGAAATGATTGTTGCATTATGAAAAGTTCATGCATAATTAGTAGGCTTCTGTTGATTCTAAGCCAAGAAAAAAAAAGGTTGTACTTTTAAATTGTATTCCCCTTGCTTTATCTGCTGAAGGTTATGCATTGTATTAAATAATGTTTTTTTAGCCTTCATCTCTGTAAAAATAATTGCTTATGTGAGACAGTGGCGAGTAAAAAGTTAGGGAAAAGAAAAATCTCACTCGTGTTCTTCTAAAGTGGCCTTCTATCACATAGCTGATAGATATGACACATATGTTTACAAGTCCAGTTCATTACAGTGATAGCCGCAGCTCACACACACTTGTAAAACTCTCACTTTGCATAACAGAGGCCTACATGTGGACTAACACCTTCATAACACCAGCTGAATTAATCTTCACTCCTTCCTTTGGATTTGTGACTTAGCTGTTCTGCCTGTGACATTGGCCTCTGCCTGGCTTCTTGTTAGGTGCAGAGAATGGGACTTTCTTTAGGACAAGAACACTATAAATACACTCTCAGTGCTGACACGGATTTCTGACCTACGTCACAGAGCTGTTCTGCTACAGGGCATGACTGGGTACTTGTCTGGAGAAGGAGCACTTGAGAAACCATATCCTCGGAGTAAAGCACTGGTGAGGACCATCACAGCAAAAGTAAAAAAGGACACCTTGTATATATGTATATATATATATATATATATATATATATATATATATATATATATATGGGATTTTCTTGCAGAAAGTCCTGAAAATATTTCATAATAATCGTCACACCTATTTTAGTATTAAAGTGAACCTATGCAATTCTCTCAAAATTCCAATTTTCTGGCCCTTTCTATAGTACCATGGTGCATGCGCTATCTAAGGATAAGTATGAGATGTATTTAGTAGTAACTAAATAGAATGCATTCTGAAATATTCAGAATATTGTCAGATTTTGCATGCAGACATTCCACAGTGTGACTTAAGAAATTCATGCGCTGGTTTGGAGAGTTTACCTCAGTTATACTTCATGAATATATTTCTTTGTGACTATATGCAACTCTTAATTTTAATAGAAAAATATGTAGAAGCAAGAGATGATCATACATGCACTTAGTAGTCACTTTTGTTTAAAAAAAAAGTAAACAAAAACATACAAACAAAAAAAAAAAACCTTTGACTCCTCTCTTGGGCTCCCAAGGTAAGTAAAAACGAGATGAAAGAAAAGTATCTCAGATGTGAGGCCTTCTCTTTACTTTGGCAAAAGTCTCAGATCTAAGTCAATCCTTAACCTGCAGTCATCCCCATCATATTCTAGAAAGAAAAGAACAAAATGTTACAAGCCAAACCCCTACATAGTTTCAGGACAGTTGTCTAGGAGTGTGAGCCCACACCCTGGAGCAGAAATAATCATCTCTTGAAAACAACCTTGTCTTTTAAGCAGTAAGAACTCGTTGAGCCTACCTTGGAGAACTGGCGCTGAGCCCCTGGTCAATGAGACCACGGTCGATGAGACCACGGTCAATGAGACCACACCTAGACCAGGGCGGCTTAATTATGCACAGCTCTTTCCTCTTGTCATGCTTCCTCTTCTATTTTAGCCTAAAGCTCATGCCAGTATCACTCCTTTATCTGTACATTTTCCAGTATGACCACACGAAATCTTAATTTCTGCTTTTCCCTCTCTTCCCTCTTTATTTGGTGCTTTGGGTAGCCAAGCTTCATTTACTGGGGTCTTCAGAACCAAGATTTTGCAATAATTATTTTTTTAGTAATAATCACTGGCTCAAAAAGAAAAAAACAATACTTTATTAAGGTTTCTTTTTGGAAGACTGGAGCCATGGCTCTGTGGTGTAGTGCTTGCCTAGCAAGTACAAGGCTCTGGGTGCTGCAATAGCAACAAATAAAAGCAAAAGCAAAAGACTATTTTCTTGCTTCTAATCATTCCAGAAAGAATTCTTCATGCATTCCTGTCGCCCATCTGCTTTATCTGAACATTATTTCAGATGAGCCAATTCCTGTGTTTTCTTTCTGTATTTTTCTTTTTTCTCATAAATTATTAATGTGTGTATAGCATACATTTTTTATCACTTTAATTGTAGCTTGATTCTATTTTTATTTTATGGGGGAAGAAGTTCTTGAGAAGAGAAGAAATGCCATAAAAATACAGCACAAAGTTCTACTGTTGTGAGATGACCTGGGGGGAGATGACTTACTCAGTACAGAAGTCTGAGGAGCTATGATCCAGCCATGCACACCTATGTGTAAGGTGGGAATGGTGGTACACACCTGTCATGCTAGCACTGGGGCTGTGGAGATAGGAACATTTACTAATGAGAAGACTCCAAGAAGTTTTTCCCAACATATTAGCAATAATTTTTTTCTACAACTGTTAAAAATCATTAACATTTTTTTTAATTTTCAAATCACAAGTGGAAATGCACTCATTATTAAGTAAAACATTAAGAAAATGCTACCACATTTTACATAATTACAAATAAGTTCCTTATTTAGTTACATGACTTCACAAACACATGTCATAAAGCACCAAGGTTCTCAGGAATTTGGTTTCATCCTTTGGCCCATAGCTTTATTTCCTCACTTGGGTAATGTAGCAACTCTTTTTCCATTTCTTTTGGGCACCTGTGATGTTCTGCTCTACTGCTCTGAGGAATACCATATTCACAGCCCACATACTGCTTGGAGAATGTGAACAACTGTAGGGCGAATTCTCGTGACGATAAGCTATGCTTCTTACCAGAACTATGACGTTTTCATTGAAGTGAAAGTGTCAGGTCTTCACAATGCACCCAGCACCACTGGGCAAGAACAACTCTTCAAACACTCCCGCAGCACCCGACATCCACACCGCGTCAGACATTGGTGCCTCATAGGTTTTCCAAGGTGGAGACTGAGGAGTCCCCATGCTTGCAACATCTGGCTCCAGTGCTGCAAGCCATGGACTGCTGGAAAGAACAAGGGCTTGGAATCTTCTAAGCATGTACCCTACATAGGAGGCACTCCCTAAGCCTCTCCTGAGGCACCCTTCTAGCATATTTCCTGTACTTCTAAACAGTTCACTTAGCAATGGAGTACTAAACAGTAGCAAAGCAAAAGACCCTGGCTTCCTCCAACCTTCCATTTAAATCAAAAGAAACTGATGTGAATGGTATGTGATTACAAATTACTGTACACATAGACTTGGAATAAGTGCTGGCATACTTTTCCTACCTGGAGACCTTAAATGACAAGTCAGACAGAATTCATGTATTCATTAGGTACCTGCAATGAATAGACCTTGTTTTCTTCAGAAATGCTGTGTGTCCGCCTGGGTCCTGCAATGGCTCCCCTGCCAACTCACTGCAAGGTTGTCAAAGAGTAGAGCCATGGACCACCGATCTTTTTCCTTTGCTGAACAAGTTTTAAGTATAACTGAAAGAGATTGGAAAAAAAAAACCCTGACCTGCTGTGATGTTTTATATTGATTGTCAACATGAGAAGCTGAGGGGACACATCTGAGCTGTGGGTGGCATCATTTCCTGGGCTACCAACCATCCTAGCACAACTATGCTTCCTCGGAGCTGCACTCAAGGTGACCAGCTCGTGTCACTAAGCTGTCCCTGAAATGATGGGCTACCATTCAGAAATATAAGCCGAAGTAAACCCACTGCTATACCATGGATTTCAGAAAATAATTTTTTTTATAACAACTTCATGTTCCTCTTCCTAGTTCTATGTAGTCTTTACCTTCTAGATGTGTTGAATCACTTTGGGATAAATATATTTCCAATAGAGTTATTTTTATTTATTGACTATATTAGCCAGGTTTCTCTAGAAGAACAGAACCAATAGAATGAATCAAACTAGAAAAGAGAGTTTATTGGATTATGTTATAGCAGTCCAACAATAGCAGTTTGCAGGCTTGAGAGTCAAGGAACCTGAAGGCTTCCTGGAGAGCTGCTTGTCCTCAGTCTACACTGGAGGGCTGAGGAGACTTGGTTCTAAAGCTGATGAAGGGTAGAAGAACAGGAAAGACACGTGTGTAAGTGAAGGCGCTCACCAGTGGTAGCACCAGCAGCTAGGTGGGGGGAAAGGTGCCCTTTCCTCCCAGAGCTAAAGCCCCACTCTGGGAAGGCCACCGACTCTGGGGGAGAAGCTCACTCTGGAGAAAGGACTTCCTCCTTCAGTTAATCCTTCCTGGAAGCAACATCAGAGTTCCAGTCAAGAGGAATGTCTGTGGGTTCCGAACCATATCAAGTTAACAATAGAACTTAGCCCATCACGTTGACCCTTTTACACAAGTAAATAATATATTTTGGTCATCCTTCTCTCCCATTCTTCCTTTTGATTCCTCTTGTAAGTCGTCATCCACTGAACTCTTTCTTCATCCCAAGGAGTCCCTTTTCCACTTTGATGTTTCTCTCTTTCTCTCTCTCTTTTTTTTCCTTCTTGTGTGGGTGTGAGCCACTGAGATGTATTAGTGTTTTCTGCAAATGCAGTATTTTATACAGAAAAATACGAATGAAAATGAAGCAACATTATAAGAAAGGCAATGTTTAAAAAGGTCTTCTTTGCTTATGACATTATACATTTCATCTCTGCACATTGCAAAACACTATTTTATACATGTATATTTCTTCTGAAAATTATTTTTACATATATTTATTGCTATTATCACCACATCACCACAAGTCATGTTAGGTATTTTCACCCTGGAAATTGATACTTCATCTAAGAATAAACAGCTCCCTACAGACTCAGTGCAGACATATACTGTTTCTCCTGACTTTATGTTTGTCACTTATTGTACAGGGAACTCTTTACTTGTGTCCCTGACATTGCATGTATTCACACTTCTGGTTATATAACAACTCTACCCAGCTTCTCCTACTCTCGGAGTTCAGGAAAGTCCTTGAAGCCCAAATCCTAGATTTGTGTCTACTTTTTTAAATGATTTATTTTTTACTTATTTATTAGAGAGAGGGAGGAAGCGGGGGGGGGGGGGAGAGAGAATGGGCACACCAGGGCCACTAGACACTGCAAATGAACTCCAGACATATGTGCCACCAGGTGTATCTGGCTTATATGGGACCTGGAGAATCGAACGTGGGTCCTTAAGTTTTGCACACAAGTGCCTTAACTGCTAAGCCATCTCTCCAGCACGATTTGTGTCTACTTTTAAGCAAGGTATTGAATAAAATAAGACTGAGAGGATAAGTATTATTATATTTATTGAGGGAAGTAGAGAACCAATGAAAGGCACCCACGTGGCTTGAGGTTGGACCTGGCAAAACCATGGAAAGGACAGAAAAGAGAGTGTAAAGAGCTCCTGGCCGTGGAGAATGGGCCAAAGTGGCAAGCGAGAGCGAGGGGGCTCTGCCCCGGGCTAGGCCAGGTGGAGGAGAAACTTACCAGCAGCTGGAGGTCCCCAAGTGCTCAGGCAGCTCAGAGACAATGTGCTCCCTCTGCTTGTGGTGGTGGGTCCTCCCTTCTGCCGCAGGTCAGCCAGAGGGACAGATGATTGGTTAGGGTTAGGTGCTGTCTCAGGAAAAGGCCAGCCATGACCCCACGATTTGGGGTCTAAGCTTGACCAACTACAATGTTAGGATTAGAATTAAATCCTGGGATAGATCTCCCTCCCGGGAGGGTCCCACTTGTTTGTGGAAAAGCAGATCTAGGTACGAGATTAAAAAGTCAGATCATCCTTTGGTCTCTAGCGTAGTGGAGACTGCTTGGATAAACTCAGACACTCCTGCTTCTTGGTTTCAGGGGCCTGGTCACTACGACTGTATAAAAAGGCTACCTGATTCCTTCTTAATCCGTGCTCCTAATATATTTCTTCTACACACTCTAAACAAGCCCTCTTTTCCTACTAATGAAAACAAATTATACTAATTTTCCCTTTCATGAAGATATACATCAAGACTGCTGATTTAAATTATACCTCGTGTTGCTATGGAGGGTACATAAAGGAAGGACTTGGGGTTTGAGGGTGATGGTGGACTGGAACCTTTCACTGAGACATAAATATTTCCCTCTCATTCTATTTCTCTAGGAGGTCCAGTATTTATGCACAAGCCTATCAAATATTGAATATATGATTGAAGAAGATTTAATGTCAGATATAGATGCATTGAAAGTGACATTATTATCTGATGTTTGCAAAGATCTTCATGTCTATTTGACTAGGAATGTATCTTATAGTGAAACACAAAAGATGGAATTTATATTATTTATTTAATTGAAATATATAATTACATTAATATATATTATATATTATATTAACATATCTAGGTATATATCTTCATTGAGAAGAAAAAATATTTCTTGTAGGTTTCATCCCCAAATTTTTATCTATTAAGTGACTGGAATTTTTATTTGGGTTGTAAAGTGAAGTACCTAAGACAGAAATTTAAAATGCTAATCCAATTTCTTAATGAATTATAAATAAAATGTTCTTCCCCCTAACTATGACAAGCATGTGTCTAGAGATGTGTGCAGTGATCCCTGCTGGTCTGTAATCTATACAGTCAAAAGTTAAGGATGGTAGTGTAACACTCATACATTTTATTAGGGACAGGAGAAAAAGTTAAGTCATAAAACATGTATAACAAAGAGCTTTCTTCCTACCACTAGAAAATTTATGTTCAAGACTAAATTAGTTTCTTATAAATTATGTACAACCTCTTATGAAGTTAGCAAAAATGTGGCCCAAAGTGCTATGAGCTTGTTTCTAGTGTAAATTCCATAGCATTTTTGAATGTAATTATATTCATTTCTATGAAAAAATCACAAGGAAAGATAATATAATTTAATCACTTATTTTTTGTTAAGTCATGATGTTCCTCCAGAAGCATATATTAACATGGTAAATAAAGCAAAATGGAAATTAAGCTGGAGCTCTTAATATGACCCTCTGATATTTCTCACAGGTTTATCTGAGGTCTAATAACTTTACTGTCTCCATAGATCAAGGTTGATTATCAGATTATGCCTATAACAATAGGTAAGAATGGTATTCTCAAGAAAGGTCAATAGGATAATTTCAAATTTAAAATAAGACAAAAATGGTATAGAATATACCTTTGGCTTTTGTAATTTTTTCCCTGTGAAAAACACTTACACAACCAATAAGTGCATTTTTTTTACACTGTGGGTAGCATACGATACTGACATTCATTGTCACAGCTTTCTAAGGCAATTTAGAATGTCTACACTGCAGTGACATATATACTCTCATAAATTTCTCCAGAAAATTAAACTGGAACAACCTTTCTGAAGTACAATCTGAGACCATTTAATTTGTCTATAAAACGTTTATGCCCCTTAGCCCAGTGATTTTTGAGCTTAAAAATATAAGGATATCCAATACATATCCATTGAAATTTGCCATGCAAGTTCTTAAAATGAAGCCAGTATGATGGTTATACTTCATTATCAATTTGAATGGCTTGAGAGATGCTTAGGGGATTTTCTAAGCACACAACTGATGCCTGATGCCATTTACAGAGAGGCGTCTGACATAATGAACAGATTCATCCCCTTATGGATTCATAGCCTGATGGCACTATTGGGAGGTGGTGGGGGGTAGGAAGCAAGGTCTACTCGGAATTAGGTTACTGGGAAAATGTTCTTAGAGGTGGTATTCACCCTGAGATCTTCTGTTTGTAGTTTCTCTTCTTGTCTGGTCCGCCCTGTTCTCTCCATGGTGATGGACTGGCACTTCTGAAACCATGATACATAATACAGTGCATCTCCCCCATCATTTCAGGTTGTTTCTGTCAACTGTTTTGTCTCACTGATGATCAAAATGTGACTAACACAGCAGCTTAGGAAAGCAGAGAGCCTTGCATTTTACTTATCCCCGTGGACTTGCCAATTTAATAAGACACAGAACACTGTGTGAGAAATCCAAACGCAAGCTCAGAGATTCTTGTAGACTGGGACAGCGAGGGATCAGCCACATCGAAGCCAGTGGGAATAGTCGAGATCATCTTACTATGATCTTAGCAGTTTGCATTATAATTGGGAAGATGCTCCCAGTTCTTAGATCTTCCTGGGGAAAAATAAATAAATAAATAAATGGCCATATGTTCAACATGCTGAATTTGGGAGGGTTATCTTTGTATTCTTGCTCCCTTGCCTTGGAGAGAGATAGAATAGGATGTAGTACACATGTGTGGGAGCCACCAAGAACAATAGCAACAAACGAGTGTGTTGGGGGGCTGGAGAGATGGCTTAGCAATGAAGTCACTTGCCTGTGAAGCCTAAGGCAACAGGTTCAATTCCCCAGGACCCATGTAAGCCAGATGCACAAGGTGGCACAAGTGTCTGGAGTTCATTTGCAGTGGATAGAGGCCCTGCAGTCGTTGGAGGCCTTGGTTCAATCATTCTCTCTCTATTTGCCTCTTGCTCACTCTCTTTCCGTCTCTTAAATAAATATATAAACATTGTTAAAGTGTGCTGATTTAGCATGAAGGCATAAGAGAACCACCTCCTTTCCAATTCTCTACCTATACTAATTGGTGCAGGTCTTCTCATGCACAAAGCCATTTTTTTTGTAAAGACTGGTATAATTCACAGGGTTACTGAATATCCAGATACAAAACATAAATTCAAGGAAAATGAAGAAACAGGGTAATATGTTTGAAACAAATGAACACTGAAAATAAAATCCCCACAAAAACTGATCCTATGACATGGAGATATATAATATATATTAAGGGGTGAAACATTCATAAATTTATATAATTACTCATTGATCCATGAATCTATATTGACAATAAGTTGCTTAAACAAATTGAGGCTAACAATAAAGAGAAAATATTGAAAATCACCAAACACAAATCACAGAGCTAAATAATATAATAACTCAACATGAAAAATCTCACTACAGGCTTTCCATAGCAGACTACATCAAACAAAAAAGAGGATTAGCAAGCAAAACCTAAACACAGGATAAAATGGTGTGAAGAACATTTCAGAGACTATAGGACACCATCAATCCAATTGATGCATTCATTTATCTTCCTTAAAAAAAAAGAAAGACCAAAGGGTTAAAAGCTTCTTTAGAAAAACAGGGACTTGAATTACATGGGGCACCTCCATCATGCCCACAAAACCAAAGATTATGGAACAGCTCTGAGTTAATTCAATGAATACAGCTATCATGAATCCTTAGTGTGACAAAAACTCTACGCAGAAGTAAGACTGTAGGCCAATATCCATAGGGAACATGAATGTGAAACTTCTTAGCAAAGTACCAGCCAACCTTAATTCAACAGCACATCAAAGTGTCATGTATAATGATTATGTGAGATTTCTTTCTGGAATGCTAAGATTATTCACCATGAAAACAAGATGCAAAAATGTGTTAGGAGCTGGGGAGATTGCTCAGCAGTTAAAGACACTGCTTCTAAAGCCTGAACACCTGGGTTTCAATTACCCAGTACCAATGTAAAGTGACACGTGCTTCTGGAGTCTGTTTGCAGCAGCAAGAGGCACTGCACGCCCGCTCTATTTACTCCCTTTTCTCTCTCCGTGTCTCTCTTTCATTCTCTACAGAAATAAATAAATTAACTGAATGTAAATTAACCATTTAAATAAATAAACCACAGTAACAAAATGAAGGCGAGGTGATGAATTAATGCAGCCTGCTACTGACAGCACTATGGAGGCTCCTCAACAAAGTACAGGTTGCAGTCCCATACAGTCTGATTGTTTCAATCCGTTTCAAGTGGTTCAATCTATGCGATGAGTGAGAAGGAGAGCATAAAAGAATTTTTATTCTATGATAACCACAGAATATCATAATAGATAAGACATGGAAACAAGCCAAAAGTCCATCAGTAGATTGACAAAATAAAATATGGGCTATGCACACTTCACAATGTGATATTATACTACACGTAAAATGAAGAACGTTCTGTCATATGTCATAGCAATGTAGCAGAAGGAGTTTAAAAATTAACACAGAGATAAGCTTGCTATGGAAGGGCAGGTACCACATGATAACTTGCTTTTGGATTTTCACAGTAATCACAACAGAAAAGCAGAAAGCATGGCAGTTGCCAAGGGCCAGGCAAAGAGTGACATGGGAAGGTGACATTAAATATATCACTTCTTAGATAACGTGATTGGTGTCGAGGGATGTTCAGTACAACATTGTGTATATAGAATGCAGAGCCGGGGGTATGCACATACATTGTTATTGTTGATTTCATGCTAAATGTCCATATTATGATGATAAAGAGAATACTTGGCAGTTGTTAAAAGTAATTATTTAGCACAAACATTTAGAAAATATTAAAAGTACAGTTTGCATATTAAAATCAGGATAAATACAGTTACATGATAAAGACAATATGGTTTCAAATTGCAACAAAAAACTAAAAGGTTTTTGTGTCGTTGTATGATTAAACATTAGAAATTTCTCCAATTTTCCTTTGGTATTGTTCTTAATTGCTCTATTAAAAAGAATGACTTTATGGTCATTATTTTAAGATTAGTAAGCACATGGAGAAACATCAATATAATAAACGTTTTATTTTAACATCACATCCAACTTTGTGTGAATTGTAGAATTTTATCAAGATAAAATTTGTTATACTTAACTATAATGAAAATACACATTTTAATGTACTGAGGCTCTCAGTTAGATGCATCAAAGTATAAATTATTTAAAGTTTTCACTTACAATGAGGAAAATATTTACAGCCATGAAATGTAATGACTTTATGGTACATCTTTAAATTTTAATTTTCTCTTTTGTTCCTGCACCATAAATAAGAGCAGAGTCTAGAAAGAGAAAGATGTTTGCTGTAGGAGATAAAAAGTGTATTGCAATGTCGTTTTGCTCCTGGAGAGAGTGTTATTCGTTTTTGAAGAAATATTGTGGCAATTTAGAACCTGGAGTTCTGTTGTCTCAGGTCCACAGTGAACATTTTAATGAGTACTCTCCACTGTGGTTCTAGACATGAAGGGCTGCTGATTCCAGAGTGGAAAGCTCCAGCCAGAATCTGATGGAGTAGCAAATAATAAGTTCCCAGATTTTTTTCTCTTTACAGATGTAAATGATTCAGATGTTTTAAGATAAGGGATTATTTTCTACATGAGCCATTGTGTGCTGTACTGTGTGAATCACATCTGCTTCTCCCACCATCTTACCGTTCATTCTTTTTGAAGCTGTAATATTTTGGCTTTCTCAAACTTCATAAAACAAAAGAAAATATTCAGGAATTCTCATTTGAAAATCTGACTTGTTAACCCTTATAACTGGAAATTTGATTGTAGATGACATCCATATGATTCTTTTGATAAACTGAGCACTAAGTGCTGCTGGAACTTTCTTAAAATTCATAATTGTTTATTAATTGATCTTTTAATAATATTAATTTGAACTTCTCAATGATATTCAGTTGTATTTATCTTACTTGAACAAAGAATAATCTACATGCACATGGAACTTTGACATAATGTATATCTTACCTTTCTTTTCAAACACGTTATAATCTAGTTTCCCTTAGTTATTTACATTTTTAAATAATTTATGATGCATGTACTTCTTTTTTTTTTTTTTTACTTTCTTCTTTTAAAACCAGCCTTCAATAGTATGAAAAAATGTTAACCACAATGGAATGATTCCCACCATATGTAAGAATACTTTGTGTTTCTCTTTGAGTAATAACTATACCTTTGATTTAATAACCTTTACAGTAAAGTAGACCTAATTATTGGGTACCTCTCAGGTGTAGGTGACTGGGATATTTTATACTTCTAAGAAGGGATGAAACCAGTGGTCTTGACCAGACAGTAGCATTCCGAGCTTCAAACACCACATTACATTTGTCTTTTTTAGAATATGCTCTGGAGCAGAGAATGATACCTTCCACATACAAGTAATTACTTAAAATTAAAGTGTTGTTTAAATGAATGGATCCTCCAGGTTATAATGAAATACATATGACTATGATAGCAGAAAGGCACTTCACTACGACACCACTGTACAATCTTAACATAGTCATATTATGTTATATTACTATGGCTACTTTGAAATTTTATGTTGGAAAAATTCAAAGTGGTGAGAAAAAAACATTACATATGGGCTAGAGAAATGACTTAGTATAAGAAAAGAGGTCCTAAGGGGACCTCAGTCCCAGACTTTGAGTTTTCAGAACACCCATAAGCAGCTGGGCATGGCCATCTATAGCCCTCAGGCTAGGGGAAGCAGTGACTGGAGAATCACCCAGGGATATGAATCAGTAAGAAACTCTCCACCAAGGAAAACCAGCTGGGTGAGTGATGGAGGAGGACTCTGAATGCTCTTTTCCAGTCACCGCACACAAGTGCACCTGGGACCTTACCAGCACATCCACACTACATGACTCGACCACACCACACAGCAGACATAAAAAAATCATATGCATATATATCATATAAATATATATGTATATAATCTATATATAATACATTATATTGATAAAATTATATATATGCATATATATATAAGGTATTTACAATGTTATTATTTTAACTTAATGGGTATTCATGTAACTGAACACACGTTTGGCATATTTCAAAAGTGTAAACCATTTTAATTATTAATACTACCCAAATATATTGAAGTGGTAATTCATCTACTAATGACTCTACTTCAAATTATACATTGCAGGAATGTGAAAAAACTTGGGAAAATGTCATTTCATTTTTAACTAACTTATCTAACTCATTCATTACTTCTTGGAATCATGAGATTATCCTCCTTACTTTTTTTCACTAAGTGCTCCATTTTGTCTTGAGCTTGAAATCTTCCTACTTCAAACTACCTAATGTGGTGATTATAAGCATGTGCCACCATACCAGGCTTTCTTCTTTCATTTAATATAGATGATAAACTAATATGCTTATTGCAGGTAATCTGGAAGGGTTAGACAACAGTATATGAACACATAATAACAAAACATGTAATTTTCCATATTGTTACAAAGAAAGACAAGGGACACTCATCTCTTCTTGGGGCAGTGGGCAAGGGCAGGTATCATTAAAGCTACTTTAAAGTTAAAAAAAAAGTGAGAAAGAATAGGAAACAGCCTTCTAACACCAGTCAAATATCTCCTATATTATGTTGATTTGTACATTCTATTTACTCTACAGATGAGAATTATGACAAATACATTTTCCAGTAAAAGAACTAGGAAAGAGATTATTATCTATCTAAATTTTTGAACTGTATAGACCTTCTTTACTAACCATTTCTAAAGATTTACACATCTCTCAGATTATAGTCCAAGTTATTTCTCACAACTTTGCAATGTATTTCATTATTTAAAATGGCATTTGGATAAAGCATATTATATTATCCCACATTGTTCTTTTTCTCATTACATATTAGCGTGAAAAATACATTTGCTCTAAAGGTGCAGGCACTTTTACATAACTAAGCCTAATCATAACCACACTGAAACAAACGTGACACTCACACTTGTCTCCCATAGTTAATGATTAATAATCATCACTGAGTGCAACTTCCAATGATATATAAAGCCCAGTGTTCTTCATAAATGGGGAGAAAGACACTTTCTCTTCATTGAACTATGCCTTTCTTATCTTACATATTTTAGGATAGTTTCCCCCAAACATTCCAAATTCTATTCCACTCAAAACTACAAAAGGCATACAATGAAATAATGCCAGGTTTCTGCCTTTGGACTTCTGTCACAGGAGCCCAGGGCAATTCAGAGAGTCCTCTTTGAAATTTCATATTACTGTTATCCACCAGACGGAGGCTTCCTGGAAGCAATTTTGAGGCTTATTGGTTTCGTATCAATGAGGTCTGCAAACGCAGGCTGCCATCTCAGTGAGTGAACGGGAGCTTTAATTCATGGCATCTGCTATGAACATCAGCATATTCACAGGAGCACATTAGTGTTGCTAGGGAACTCTGAGCAGCTCCTTCCCTCAGCCAGGAGCAACGAGTAAACAACGGGCATCACATTGCCCTCCTTACCACAGCACGCTCTCTTCTCCATTGCTCATATTGCTGGAGCTGAATCACTTTTTAAAACTCAACAGTGTTTAAATTAGCCTTGGCTGTCGAGTATCTGCAAATATCTTAAAATTGAAATTAAACACATCACACAGCCAGTCAGATTTTGCAGACCCTGCTGTCTATAACTGACTTGCTGATAGACATTCTTGTATCTAAGAACTTATACTCCATTCCAGGTCTGTATGTATCCATTTAGTTATGTATTCTCCTTGGAAAGAAAAATCACAATAAATTTATTCCTCAAATTATAGGGTTTTCAAGACTTTTTATTTATTTAACTTAGTTTTGTTGTACCATAATGGCTTCACCAGTGCACACACTCAGCAGATGGGGCAATAGTAAGCTGATTTAGATCTGGTTTCTGCTCTGAAAAATATTTCTGTCTAGTGAGGAAGTTCAACCATGTAAACACTTGGATGTTAATAACACAAGACAAAGGAAATTTCACTTATTGCTTTTTTTTTTTAAGCAGTTGGACTAGTAGCTTTCTCCTATAAAGGATATTTCAAAGGACTATGAATACATGGTGCTTGACTTTAAAATTAAAGGTGGGGAGTTCAGGATTTTTGGTAGTTATGTGTGGTGGTTTGATTCAGGTGTCCCCTATAAACTTAGGTGTTCTGAATGCTAGGTTCCCAGCTGATGGAGATTTGGGAATTAACACCTCCTGGAGGCAGTGTATTGTTGAGGGTGGGCTTATGGGTGTTATAGCCAGTTTCCTCTTGCCAGTGTTTGGCATACTTTCCTGTTGCTGTTGTCCACCTTATGTTGCCCAAGGGGTGATGTCCACCCTCTTCCCATGCCATCGTTTCTCCTGCCATCATGGAGCTTCCCCTCGAGTCTGTAAGCCTAAATGACCCTTTTTTTTCCGCACAAGCTGCCCTCGGTTGGGTGATTTCTGCCAGCAATGCGAACCTGACTGCAACATCATGAGAAGAGCATGGAAGGTTGATGTTTGCTGTGGAATGAGAGAACAGGAAGGTGTTGTGTCCCGGCCTCGTGTGTCTAAAAATGGCATCATGTGTCTCCATGGCAGAAAGTGCTGGATTCTGAGATGCAGTGTCTGAGGTAGGAAATAGAGAGGGAGAAGTCCTTCTTCAGGGAAGTTTCCAGGGCCTTTCAGTGCTGTTATTTATCATTATTCAGGATTTCTGCGAATTTATTATGACTTTCTTTGTAATTTCATACTTAAAAGTTTATTTAAACCAATCCTAATAAGTGCCTTATTTGTTTTCTTAAAATAAGTTCCATCAATGTGGCTATATATGGAAGAAAGAATATTTTCTTCTGATCTTTCTGAAGACACACAAAGACATACTAGAATATCTGAAAAAATACGAAAATCAGGGTTTAAGATTACAATTATTTACTTAACAATATGTCTAATAAAGGATGTTATTTCTTAGGAAATTCACCGGAAACTTCTGCAAGTGATATTTGAACTATGTATTCCTGTATATGTCAACAAACTCTCTTTGAATAGTCCTCCATTTTTCACTGGCAGAGTTCCCATGCCTTCAAAGTGGCCATTGTCCTAGTACATTTCTTTGACACATTTATACTCTTTTAACCCAAGTATGACTGAGTTATCAGGATGTAGTCTTAAGAGTAAATTCATAGGCTAATTTCAAAGTAAGAATCTCAGAAAAATCCTTTGAATGCAGATATATCTGCAGAGTGCCAGTGTCTTTTCTCGCGATACAACTGAGTCACCTAAAGTAAGGTAGAATTTTCAAGAATTAAAAATCCAGTCAAGTACCTTAAGTAGTGCACCCTGTGTCTTACCAGTGAAAGCTGGATAAATCCGTAAGAGACTTGAATACTCAATGAGGTCTTGATTAGTGGGGACACCAGGAAATGCAAACAGGCTCTAAAAAGCCTGTTGGCTGGACTCAAATTAATTACCACTTTTACCTAAGAATGAGGACAGTGCATTACATCCAAATAGCAAGCAGGGAAAAGACTGTTTCAAAAGTCTAATCAAAAGTGGTTAGAAATCTAAACCAATTCCCTACACGACAATCATGAGTCAATATTTCTGGGCAAAAGAACTGGAATCTTTTGTTGGTCACCCACGGTTTATGTCGCTAAATCAGTGAGAAACCATTGGATATTATTGGAAAGGCCTTTGGCAGGGCAAGGTGTGGAACAGGTATCTACGAAAAGTCAGGTGTGTTACTAGTTGTGTCACCTTCATCACCGCAGCCTCTCCTCTCATGTATTCGCCTCCAAGACCAGATAGATACTCTGCACTAAGTTGTCCTTGGCTTCCTTTTGCTTTTCTTTAGATATCCCTTCTTTATATTTTCTGTTTGTTTGTTTGTTTGTTTTGAGGTAGGGTCTTGCTGTAGGCCAGGCTCACCTGGAATTCATTATGTAGTCTCAGGGTGGCCTCAGATTCATGGCAATCCTCCTACCTCTGCCTCCCTAGTGCTGGTACTAAAGGCGTGTGCCACCACATTTGGCTCCTTCATCCTTTAAGAACCTTAATGAACATTATTGAAAGACCCATGAGTGCTTACGTGATTGACATAAACAACATTAGAAAGTTAACTCTACAAGGTTATACATTTCAATTAGAAAAAGAAAATAACACAATGGTGACTATATATTGGATGGGTTTTATTTGCTTATTTAATTCTCCATCTAATGAAGAAGTCCTACAATAGATAGCCATCAACACTTTAAAATCATATGCAGTGAACTGGCAGGAGCAGAGAGCTCCACTTTCACTCTGCTATTGTGTGTCCTCTCGAATGACTTGCCGTGAGAACAATATTCATGTCATCAGAGGACATTCATTCCACAGAGAAACACCAGTAGCACAGGCAGAGATGGTATTTTGTGGGGTTGAAATCACCTTTCAATTTCACACTACAAGCTAAATGTGGTTGATAGCCTTCATGGGCAACTTGGTTGGATTAAGGACTCTTCAGTGTGTGTACCAAGATGTTTTCAGAGGCAAGTAGATTCAAGAGTCTTCATGAAATGAATGTATTAACCCTGTGACAGCATCACAATGTGAAGGTATTGTTGAAAGGTGGTAAACACAGCACGTCAAGCCTGCATGGAAGATTTAGGTTGATGAGGGCATGCCAAAGTTGGTTGTGTCTTATCTTGTCTCTTCCTGTATTCCTCTCTCTGCTTCCTGGCCACTGTGATGTGACCAGAACTGCCTAATAATGCCCTCTTTGCCATCCCAGATGGAAACTTCTGAAACTATGAGCTGAGATGAATGTGTGCTTCCCCAGGTTGTTGTTTCAGATACTTTTTTGTCATAGCAACACAGTATGTAGTATGTAAGTTTAGTGCATTAAGCCATACATTTTGTCCCACAATAAAAAATGAGGAGAACGGAACTCATTTTGCTTTTCCTTTTCCTATTGTATCAATTGTATAAGTAAAAGCTATTTGGATGGCACATCAAGAATCCTAGAAGCATTATTCTTGCCTGGGTAATTTCTTTCCTTTGTTAGAGGGCTAACCACACACACTCTACTAGTTTTCACTTCCTTCTTTCCTTAAAATTGAAAAAGCTTTTTCCTAGAAGTTTTTAAACCCAAATACAAAATGCCAGATATAACGAAAAGATTGTTTGAATCTTTCATTTCTCCCCTATGTATTTTATTTTACAATTTTTATTTTGAATGCATTTCCTGTACATTACTGACGTAAGATTATATACAACTTTCCAAAATCTGGATGCAATGAGCAAACTGTTAATTTCATATACATTATTCATATTTTCTTTTTCATTTTTTAAAAATTTTTAAATTTTATTTATTTATTTATTTGAGAGAGAAAAGAGAGAGACAATGGGCATGCCAGGGCCTCCAGCCACTGCAAATGAACTATAGACATGTGCACCCCCTTGTGCATCTGGCTAATGAGGGTCCAGGGAATCGGACCTGGGTCCCTTGGCTTTGTAGGCAAACAAACACCTTCACAGCTAAAACATCCTACCAGCCCTTCTTTTTCACTATAGTTACACAATAGTTAATCATTATTTCTAAAATGTTCCCTATGTTCCTACTATGCACATAAACATAAGGTATACAGACCAAAAACCGACACCTTCTACTATGTCATTAATATCCCTCTTCAAAGGTGACCTTTTCAAGGCATGCCTGGTTGAGTTGACTAAGTTGAGTGACTATTCCTTTCAGCATTTCTGTATTTATCAGAGAGAGACTGAGAAAAGGTTTTCTCTTTCTTTCTTTTTTTTTGTTGTTAATTCTTGCAGTCACCAACCCTTTGCCCTGAGACATTTTCAAGTCTATTGTCTGTTTAAGCTACTCTGCATGCAGTGGTACAAATCTTATAAGACTGTAAAGATGAACTAACACTTATCAGCCATTGTTATTTTTGTTTTGCAAGGAGCAGAATGAAGCGTAGGGGCTTTGGCACTTGTGTGATGCTGCAGACAGTTAATAAAACAGCCCATGTCTAGTGGCCTGATCAGATGTTCCTGGAAGACATTTTCTCCATCCTGTTGTGTTATTCTCCTCCTAGCCTGGCTTTATTGGCGGAAATTCTACTGGAAGCTAAGTGCACCCATTATGCCTGTTCATTGTGTCTGTGCTTCAGAGGAGTAATGGTAAAATAAAACTATTTCCTTCACATAAACAAATTACTTGGGGAAGTCACTAATAGTATCTGATCATGAGAGCCTGAATTTCAGAAGGTGCTCGAGAGAAAAAAATATCTCTGAAAGAAAGAAAATTACATCTGAAAATGTGGCTATTATTCCTATCTCCTTAAATATGGCTACATTTGCTTGAAAATTAAATACATATATTATTTCTAAAATATTTCCTTCTGCTTGCCACAAATTTTACTCACACTTATACTTCAGACTTGAGAGATTTTTTAAAAGTCTTTCTTGACTACCTTTCTTCTGATTAAACAGTGCTCTTCCATTTCCTTGGCTGCCCTCAGCAACGCAGCTCACTGTTCTGGTTGGGAACTGCTTTGTCCCCCAAAGGCTCCTGTGCTGGAAACTTGATGGTGAGTGTGGTGATATTAAGGTGGTGGGATCTTGAAGAGGTGGGATCTAGTGGGAATTTTTTGTCATGAAAGAAACTGGCTAATCATTGTTTCTCCTCTACAATCTTACAGAATTGATATTAGCATGCAATGAGTAAGCTCAGGGATCACTCAATTATGGTCTTGTTGAGTGGGTTCTGTCTCACAAGAATAGACAATTCCTTCAAGATGATCGGATCGTTAGAGCCAGATACGGGAGTGCACGTCCCACCTCAGCACTCAGGAAACTGAAAGAGAAGGATGTCAAGTTCAGTGCCAGCTGGGGCTGCTACATAGCCTCCACAAAGGAAGAACACACACACACACACACACACGCACTCACACGCACGCACACACACGCCAAGTTGTATTTCTTAAAGTATTATATTTATTTATGAGAGACAGAGAGTGAGAGAATTAATGAGCCAGGGTCTCTTGCCACTGTGAATGAACTCCAGGCACATGCACCACTGCTGAACTAAACCTGGCCTGTCAGTCTTTGTAATCAAGCACTTTAACCTCTGCTCCATCTCTGTACCCCAATCCAAGTTGTTTTAAAATAAAACTGTGGTACTTATATGACGCCTCCCTTATTGTATCAGAGGAGGCCTCTACTTCTCCTTTTTCATGCACCTCTGCCAGGGTACCACCTGTCAGGTGGGCACTCATCGAGGCTGAACATGTGGACCCACTAATCATGGTTGATAGCCTCCAAAACTATAAGCTTGTTGCACACTTTTCTGCATAAAATTCTCAACCTGAGATTTTTTTAAATATATATTTTTGTTTTATTTTAGAGAGAGACTGAGAGAGAAAGAGAGAGAGAGAGAGGGAGAGAGGGAGGGAGAATTGGTGAGAGAGAATTGAGCCAGGGCCTCAGACACTGAAATCAAACTCCAGACACTTGCAGCACCTGGTGGGCATAAGCCACCTTGTGCTTCCATCACCTTTGAATGTCTGGCTCATGTGGGATGTGGCGATTGAAATTGGGTCCTTAGGCTTCACAGGCAAGCACCTTAACCACTAATCCACCTCTCCATCCCCTCACAAATTTTGATATAGCAACTCAGGATCAAATGGAACACTGATTAACCTGCCCTTTAAAAGTAATCATGCACAGATCCCCATAATTTCAGATATCAGGTTTTCAAATACTCGTTTGGGAAAAGAGCTTCCTACTTCACAGAGGTGTGTGTACAAATTTAGAATAGTCTTCAACAAGGAATGAAAGCAATGTTATCTCTAAAATTTTCAGCATGTTATCTCAAAATAAAAAATATGAGAAATTTCTATACAGGATGACTTCAATCATATAAATTCAAATAAAATGTGAATAGGATGGATCAAATGAATATGAATATGAAGGAAGTAAAATGTGACCCTGGAGGGACAGACATAAAAGAAATAAAGGAGAAAAAAATGTGAGGAACTAGTTTTGCTCAAAGAATGAGTTTCTGTTTATGGATGAAAAATATCCAGTATTGAATCATTTTTAAATATATATGCATAGAAAAAATGATAAATATGAAGGAAAATTATAAGAACACTTCACTTTCACATTGTCTTATATGTATATATTAATATGTATGCTATACTTTCACATATAAAATACATATATTGATATGTACATGCTATTTATTTTCATATATGGAGAAGTATATTTATATATATTTAAATATATTGGTATTAGTTTCATATATATATATAATGTCTATATATGAAAAACTAAAACAAGGAACTTTAAAAGAAAAGTGATTTAGTTTTTTTACAATTTGTAGTTGAATTTCCACCAACACAGTGAAGGAGCAATAGGAGAAAGCTAGATTCTTTTAGGCAGTTTCAGTTAGAAACAAGCTGAGGGAGAAGCCATGCCATCTCACTCAGGCATGAACAGAACCCTTAGCAGGAATGGAACCCATGCCTGATTGAGAGTGATCTTCAGTGCCCCAGGCTGCCCACAGTCTAGGATGCTCCCTACACAAGTGGCCTTCCCTACCCAGGTGGGCTGGCCCTAGAGTCTGCCCCTTCAAGCTGCAAACCAATCAAGCCTTCCCCTTGCTTACCAGAATCTGACCAAAGAATGCATTTTCAATTGACTACAAATACTCCATGCTGTTTCTAGCCCATTTCCATGCACCTCCTCTTGCTTGGGCACAGTGAGTGGCTTCCCCCCCTGGGGACAGGGGAGCAAAGTACCATTTCTTGGTCTGAGTAGCTTTTCTGCTTGCCTCTGCTTTATACATTGTGGTAGCTTCTCACTTTAATTACATACATGATTTTCCTCTGAATCTACCACTTGCTACTTCCCTTACACTCTAGATCTACCAGGTGGGCGCTTTCTCTAGCTCTAGGCCTGTTACCTGTGTAATTTATCTAAACTCAGGCTTACCATGGGGACAGCTCTCTTTACTACTCATTTCGCATCTGAGGTTTTTGGTCTCTGCTTTGATATTTTCCCTCTGCCAGTCTTTCTTAAGTGCCCACTTCTGCCATCTTCACTTCCTTCCATGGGAAGCACAAGGCTGATGCTATGTGCGTTTCTTCTAAATCTTCTAGAGAAGCTCCTGGGTTCTGTATTCCACAGACTTTTGGCTCTACTCCAGCCTTTCCCTAAAAAACCTCAATTCCTGGCTGGAGATATGGCTTAGAGGTAAAGGAACTTGCCTGCAAAGCCAAAGGACCCAGGTTTGATTCCCCAAGACCCACATACGCCAGATGCACAAGGTGGCACATATGGTTGGAGTTTGTTGCAGAGGCTACAGGCCCTGACACACCCACTTTTCTCTTTCTTTGTCTCTGTCTCCCTCTTTCTCTCTCAAATAAATAAATAAAAATAAAAATATATTTTTAAAAACACCTCAATTTCTCTTAAATGAGCTTTGTGGACTACCGTCCAGATGCTTGTGCTCTACTTGTCTTTCCTTAAAAACCTCAATTTCTCTTAAATGAACCTTATAAACTGTGCAGTGTTTTCCACTTGAGTGTGGGTTTCCTACTTCCCATGTGTTGATATCTCTGCTCTAACCTTCCTAGATCCCAATTTCCCTTAAATAAACCTCACAATTTGTAATTTCTCCCTAAATAAACTTAATAATTTATAATTCATACTTCTTGAGTTCATTTGTTCAATTCTTTGCTAAAAATAGAATAGGATACAAAACTGGGGTTCATACACTTGGGGAATACACACTGAACTCCCAAATCCTACATAAATGGTATTGACTCTTGTGAGGACTCCCTGGATGTCTCACATAATAATAGAGTATTTATAATCAAGAGGTCACATGGTGAAGCACCCTTGGAAAATGTCTAGATAGGAAACAAAATACTTAGAGGTCCTGGCTCTTTTCATTTGTGTTGAGTAGAATTTGGAGCTTAGTCCCAAAAGAAGAAGAAGAAATCACAAGATTGGTCTTCAGCATACTTAGACATACTCTAATGTTCAAAACCAACTTTCTTTTCTTCTAGGAATGTGTGTGATTTTCACTCTGCCAGGCAAGGTGTTGTCACTAATAGGGTGGGGTAGGATGATTTGCTCACTTTCACACCTGTTGACAAAATTGTCTCATGTATATTTTCCCATGCTCTTTCCCTTTACCTAGATGGGTGGTGATATTCAGAGAAACTTAAACACAGCATAAAACAAAACAACAAGAAGTTATATTGAGGGTTCAAAAGCATTTATCAGTGTGGATCAGTGATGCTTGAACAGACTTGAACTTTCTTGGACTGTTTTAAGCAAATTTACATGAGTTAAAATTATTATGTATTGCTATTTAATCCACCATTCAGTATATATTTTAATTTTCAAGCCATTTTCCATTTTGATAAGTTATATAAATGTAATCTAGAAGTATATCTATTATACCATTAAAATGTTATATAGAAGTAGTTACATGAATTATGGGTTTATGTCCTTCAATAATTCTGATTTTTTTCATTTTTATATAGTTTCATGTAGCTTCAATAGAGAATTATTGCATGAATAGGGAGAGACTTGATTGAAAGAAGTTTGTCTAAGAAATTGGAAATAATTTTATGCTAAAGGCAATACAGAAGACTAAAAGATAGTTATAAACATTAGGCATGGTATCTCATGCTTAAAGTCTTAACACTTGAGAGGCTGAGGTAGGAGCAGCAGATGAATTTGAGGTCAGCTTGAAATATGGAATGAGTTCCAGGTTACCCTGTTCTAGCATGAGACCCTGCCTCAAAAAATAATCATAGGAAAGATGAAAAATCACAAACTCATTTCTTCATTATTTTCAAAGATTGACCATCAAATAACAGACTATGATTACTAGATTAATGTTAAGCAGTACCCCACCGCCATTGTTATGGTTATAAAG
Organism: Dipus sagitta; assembly: GCA_036346955.1. Classification (NCBI taxonomy): domain Eukaryota; kingdom Metazoa; phylum Chordata; class Mammalia; order Rodentia; family Dipodidae; genus Dipus; species Dipus sagitta. Next base: position 50,505,640 of record CM070785.1, read on the forward strand.
GGTTATATTCCATGATGAATGGAATTTGAATAAATGAAAATAATGAAAATACATTACATAATTACATAATGTTGTTTGTGTCTAGTTGATTCTGGTTTCTAGAATGTATACAAAATATACATTAAAAATTAAGATATTTAATTAACATAGCTAGCTGCTCTATTAAATTTCAATATCTAGCATAAACCAAGTCCAAAATAAATACTAACAAACCTTGCAGGTCTGTTTACATTCTTTACTGTAAATAAAACTGGGACCTAATGGAATTATATTTATAGTTGTCCAGGAACTATAAGTCATGATACGAATGCAAGAAAACATGAAGTTATCCTTTATTATTTCAGTAATCATTGGCTACATACTAATCAGTACAAAACACACTGGCAAAATCCAAACCAGAATGAATCTTGAAACCAGGAACAGAAGAATATACCAAGAAGCTCTTCTTGTGGTTGCCTTGGCCAGGAGAAGAAATCAGTGCAACCTATGGCTGCTTCCATCCTGTGAGTCACTATTACAATGAATGAAAAATGTCCTAACAGAGTAAGGCTTCTGACTCCTGCAAGTTCAACTGGGAAACTCAAACCTTTGACCATTCATTGTCATTCCTGAAATGTTCAAGGGAATTTGGAGGACTCATGAATGACATTTTAAATTACTTTCATTTTCTTTGCGGGGAAAAGAACCTGTGGCCATTACATAGAAATTTAGCCAGAAAATTATAGAGGAATGTACATCATTTATTTTCTTTTTAAAATAACTTTTATTTATTTTTTATTTATTTGAGAGTGACAGACAAAGAAGGAGGAGGAGGAGAGAGAGAGAGAGGGAGAGAATGGGCACGCCAGGGCTTCCAGCCACTGTAAACGAACTCCAGATGTGTGTGCCCCCTTGTGCATCTGGCTAACGTGGGTCCTGGGGAGTCGAGCCTCGAACCAGGGTCCTTAGGCTTCACAGGAAGTGCTTAACCACTAAGCCATCTCTCCAGCCCTTATCTCTCATTTTAAGCTGTCTGCACGAACGTGTCTCCTTGGTTCTTGTCTTCTCAAAGGAAGAATTTCAGCCTAAAGATACACATAGTTTAAATGGTTTATTTACCAATGCAAAAAAAAAAAAAAAGCATAGACTCCAAAGAAAGATTAAAGTTGGCTGTCTCAAAGGGTTACTATTAGCATATTGTAGATTTTATGAAGTTTATATGAATATTTATGAGGTTGATGACATATTTATTGAGGCATATTTCTTCCTGTGATTCCCTTGAACAACCTATGAGGCAAATCAAAACACTCATGCAAAAGATATCAGAAGGAAACTGGCATCTTATGAGGATGCTGACCTTTCCTTATTGGGCATTTATGACAGTTGGGACAGTACTCTGGTGCCACATTTTCTGATACAGCAGGAAGAGCCGATCCCTTGGGAAACATCAAGGGGACATTGTGACCAAGACACAGCTGTGGTTTTCATTGGTTACCTCATCCAATCCCTACCTGATTTCAAAGCAACACTTAGCAGATGACATCACCCTCTGGTTGAAACATCTGGCTTCCCTGTCTCAGAAATCACATTCGACCACTTTTCATGGAGAAACATGGAGACAGGGAACTGTTGAAGATGTCGTGAGCAACATGCATCCACAGATGTCGCGAGCAGGCTTTTATATATGTTAAAATGATGAGACCTCGGTCACCTGAGTTCCACTAACTTGAACACTCTCAACAGTAAATTAACTTTGGCTCTGTAAATTTCCATGCCAAGTAAAGGAGTGGATCAGTTTGGAAGAAAAATTAACTCTATTTCAAATTTTGAAATTGTCTTGATGTTCATTACATGAGGGTTTTTTCTTATTTCTCGGTGGTAATATTTTCCTTTATGGATGAAAAGAGTATATTATATGCATGTTTTATATGTTATAATACTATGTCTTTGAAATAACAGAATTTTAACATATTTCCCTTATTGGATATTTTAAGAAAATAATTATCATTTTGAGCATAATATAAAATCTATAAATGTTTGTGACATTTTGAAAAAAATAAAAAAGATTATGATAGAGAGGTATAAATGGTAAATTGAAACCTAAAGGAAAATTTAAAACTAGATTATGTTGACGATTAAGATTTTCCTATTATTTGTTATGACACAGTCCACTGACATGATGGTAATGATAGATAACCAGTAGCAAAGTTGGCTTATATTTTCTTATGCAAACAGTATAGTCTAAAAGTCAAATAATATTATTTTTGCAGACTAATTGTGGGTTAAATGTAAAATTCACCCCACATACTCATGTGTTTGAACCCCTGGTACAAAGCTGGTGTTTGCAATTTGGGAGGTCACCTCTTTTAGAAGGGTTAGCCGGTGGAAATGGGTTGATGGGTGGAGGCTTTTGAGGTTTATAGCCCATCTTTTTCTCCTCTTGTCTCATCTTCCAGGTCCACAGACATGTGAGCAAGAATTCTCCCACTTCTGTGAACACAAAACTAAGTGGTTTCCTCAACCATGTCTTTACCGCTGTTATAATCAGCTCCATGTTGCTGGGATGAAACTCCAAACTAGACAGAGTTTATTGGAGGAAGGGATTTATTTCAGGCTTACAGATCCAGGGGAAATTTTGCAAAGGCAGAAGAAGGTGGCCTCCTTTACCAAATCCAGACAAAAATCAAACCACTACCAGCACTACAAAGAAGCACATTCTGGAAAACATAGGCAGAGTTCAAACACTCTGCATACCTTAGGCTGGAATTCAGTTCTGCCCCCAGTAACACCTTAGGGCTAGACCCCAGGATCTGCCCACAGTGACACCTCCTCCAGCCAGGCAACTGGAAATCCAAGTTAGAGTCTAGTAGGGGGCATAAATTCAAACTACCACAACCACCACTATGGTCTACACCCTCAAACTATGAGATAAAATAAGCCTATCCTCACTTATGCTTCTTGTATGGTATTTTGTGTTTGAAAAGAATGGTATCTAGAACATTCATTAATATGAAAATCTGAGTTTCGAGGCAGAATGTTATCATTATGTGAACACGTAATGTTGTTTGTATTCTATATTGTATGATACTTCATAAGGTATATATGTACCCTTGAATAAAAACAATTTTCTGGGGCTGGAAAGATGGCTTAACAGTTAGGGTGCTCACCTGCAAAGTGTAAGGACCCAGGTTCGATTCCCTAGTATCCACATAAGTACAAGGTGGACCATGCATCTAGAATTCATTTGCAGTGGCTTTAGAGGTCATGATGCACACATTCTCTCTTTCTCTTTCTCTCACACACAAATAAATAAATATACAGATTTAAAAACAATTTTCCTTTTGATTTTAATGTAGCCACTAGAAAAAAAAAATCTAAATGGAAGTATTCAATGTCAAGGGGAACATTCACAATGGTAATGATTGTAATGGGTGCCAAAAGGAGCTTTGGAAATTAAAATCATTGTCAGCTTTGAACATTCTATTGATTCTCATTTCTTCTAGTGTCTGGGTGTTGATAAGTATAAATTAAGAAATCTCGGATGACATTAAGCTTGATGATTAACTGTTGGGATATAAAGCAATCAGTATTCAAAAATCAACCAGTCTGAATTAAGTATATTTTCAACCTTCAAGGGAGTTGTTTTGTTATCACAACTCCTGCAGAATGAAAATGTACAATATAAAAAGGATTGGTGTTGCATAATTAATGGAAACCTTGGATGCCAATTGGAAAAATGAGATGACAGAACTCTTATGAGTACATTGAGCAGGAAATAAGAGCCTCTCCAGCTGGGCCACTAGAGAAAGATGAAGGCAAGAGGTAAGCTGCATCTTTTACCAGCGCCACCGTGCTTCCTTCTGTCTTTTCCTAGGGAAAATCGTGTGTGTTGTTTTTGAGAGTTCAACAAAGGTTCTGGAAATGTCAGGAGTCTTTATGCCATCTTTCCCCTTCTGCTCCAGTATATCCTACTGTGAGTAACCAAGGCACCTGTGAAGCAGGGGGACCTCTGGCACAGCCTTAATGTGCGGGTGAGAGGCCACTGAGTTAGTCCTCAGTGATCCTGAAATATTTTGGTGAAACAGAACACTTCGGAGGCAACATTCCTTTGGATATAGATGCAGAAAAATGACACCAAACTGGTCTTTATATCTGGACCCTTACCTTCTAGACTTGTGTCTCATTTACTCGTGCTTAGGGGCCTTTAAGTCAATCTTCAGGGGTTTCAACAGGGTTGTATGAATCCACGTTACTGAGACCTTACTTAACCTTTGGCTAGATTAGCTAAACTCGGTCACTTGATAGCATGAAAATGTATTTTACATGATTTTCCTTACTTTTTCTCTTGTCATCTCTTTCAGATGTTTCTGGGAGAAATATTTTCATCACTGTTACTGACCTTATAATTATATGACGTTATGTTCCAAAGCTCTCCAACTAATTCCACTCTTATACTTAGATATTTAGATATTGCTTCCTTCAAAAGGTCCTGTTGGTCTCTCTATTAGTTCTTTTTTTAATTTGCTGTGACCTGACAATGAGCAGCTTAAAGGAGGAAGACTGATGGGTACTGCCTATTCCCATATGGACAACACTGGAAGCAGGAGTGTAACACTCAAAGCTCATATGCGGGTGGACCAGCTTTCTCCAATTCCTGAACTGTTTGGCTTTAAGAATCAGTCCAGTGGAATCAGTAATGCGGTAGCATTTAGACTACTCATCATCATGCAGTAACAATCGTCGTAGCTGCAGAAGGATGTACCAGTAATTAGACTACTCATGGTCCCAAAGCAGGATGACAAGGACAACTTTCTCACCCATAGCCAACGAGCTGAGTTTGGGATGCTTGTCTTTTGAGGTGATTTCACTGGTTATGGAAGACAAAACCAGGAATATATTGCCTACTGTCAATTGTAATTGCATGACTTTTGTTGTAGGAATAACTGAACACAGGATATATATATATATATATATATGTGTGTGTGTATGTGTGTGTGTGTGTGTGTATATATATATATATATATATATATATATATATATATATATATATAATTTTGTAGAATGTGACTCCTGAACTTTTTATAAGGGGATGTAAACAAAAGCCCTATCACCTATCACCTCAGGTAGGGCTTGGAGGATATAATTGAAATACTCTACCCAGGTGTAGTTTGGTGAGCCAACAAATTCAGTTGGGGTTATTGCAAGGAGTATAGGCAAGAGGTTATTTACAGGAATGAGGACACTTTATGGGCAAATACACCACTGGAGAAATATCTCACTCTGTCACTTTTAACCACTTGTGTATTCTCAGTGAGGGCTGAGGCCTTATGACTGCTCCCTGCCAGAAACATGAATAGACCTAATCCCATGTTGGGTTACCTGTGGGTGAACAAAGATGCTGACATTTTAAGAAGAAAATCTCTTCCTAGAAAATGTGCTGCATGCATGGATCAGTGGTCTGTATCTAGGTTCAGCATTTGCATGATGTTTTGAAACAGAGGTATGTTTGTAGAGATGCAAGTTAAGAATATGAAGCCCTGACATTAATGTCCAAACTCATAACAACATCTCTTCTTGGACTAAGTGTTCTTCCACATGACAGAAATAGCTTCTAGCCACTCCTTTCAGTAGAAAATGAACACAGATCTATTGTGTTATTTATTACTTTGGAAATGGTATTGCCATTTCTGAACAGTGGATGGCAGTCATACAGGACAAGGCTTACATTAGTGTTCAAAAGATCATTGTCACAATATTTCATTTTTTTGAGTTTTCCAATGAAATGCTACTCTAAAGTAATTGACATCTCCACGTTGCTTTAAGTCTTGTATGTAAATGTTCATTACTGTTTATTTTCCCCTATTATTTGCTGCTGCTTCAAAAGAACATCTATTTTATTCAGTATTATATAAATTATCATTTCTATGAAAAAGTAATAATATGGAAATGAAAATTGGACTTAAAGGATAAATGCTAAAAGCCTATAATATTCAAGTTTATAATTAATAGCACTTTTATATTATAGAGAAAAAAATCTGTTTTCCATTTTATTTAAGTAGTCTGTTCTTGTTTATGTACTGGATTTCTCTCGTTAGATAGCCATAATTAAAATAATTGATTCTGTGAATAGGCCCAACAGTGTAATGCTTAACAGTCCATATTGAAAAGGTCAGACTCCAATTACTGTAATTTTGCATAAAATGAAATAAAAAAAGCTGCCCCTTTCACTCCAAGTGAGAGCTGTTAGGATAATCAGAATTCTCATGAGGCTTTTTCAATCAATACATGCTTCAGTGAGTGGTTTCAGGAGCAAAATTGAAAAGAATATTCTTCTTAGGCCTACAATTATGGTCACACGGAACCCAAGTCCTTTCAGAGGATGGATCTTTTTTTTTTAGCTTGAAAAGATTGATTTCAGTTGTCCAGAAGCCACATCTTTTCCTTGACACAGTATTTTGAATGTTTCCGAAGTTCAGCCCCTTTTGTGAATGTTTGCACTCTTTGAATTGACTCCTTCCTGCAGCAAAAATAATGTTTCTATTTAAATGTTCTGAATTTTAGCAATAAAATGTGGAAATTTTAGGTGCATAGATGTTATAGCTATAAGGGTATCTTTAAGCAGAATATATAGAAAACATCATTCACATTTAAATAATGTCTTGATTCTGCATGCATATGTTTTTCTATAAAACTTATTTTTCTTTGGAAACCCAATTATTATTATTATGAAGTAAGTTTAACATTTGAATCATACATATTTGGATGAAGGATGAGAAAATTTTGGACACTGAATACACATGAATAAGTAAATTAGCTGACATCATTTTTGTAGTGTGATGAAAGACAGAATTTACTTGCCTTTATTCCCCTAATACTCTTATTGGAAATGGAAGAAAAAAAGTTGAGTTAGGTAAGAAATTAAAATTTAAGCTAAGCTATATAATGAGAAAGTACATAGTAGAAGAAATATATAGGGTCGAGGGATGGCTCAGCAGTTAACACGCTTGCCTACAAAGCCTAAGGACCCAGGCTCAACTCCCCGATATTCATGTAAAGCCAAATGCACAATGTGGCACATGTCTGGGGTTTGTTTGCAGAGGCTAGAGGCTTTGTCACACCCATATTCTGAAATAAATAACTGTATATATATACATATATATATATATATATATATATATATATATTAGTAGAAAAGAAATATAGTGTATTTTTATATTTACTATGCTAATGATCTTAAAAATGTAATTTTCAGTGGTCATTTAACATTAAAATAGATATTTTTATTCTTCTAATTATAACAATATACATGTTTGAATACAATGTGGTATTTATATGCAACATACAGTGAATCATTATAGCTAATTAATATAGCTACATTATTGTTTACCTATTAGTTTTATACAGAAGCATTTGGAATATTCAGCAGCTATGAAAATTATCCTACTGTCTGGACTTTGTATCCTTTGAATACTAACTCTCTATTCCCATCTTTGTCAGGAGGCTCTACTCACCATCTTTCTACTCTCTATGAGTTGAGCAGTTTAAATTTCATCATAAAAGTGAACTTATGTAGCAATTTTTGTCTCAATTATTTAACTTAAGAATGTTCTTCAGGGTCACAGATGTTTTAACAAATGATTGTACTTCCTTGCTTTTAAAGATTGAAGAGTATTCCAGTTTGTATATTTCTTACATTTTTTTTCAGCATTTGTTAGCTTGATTATACTGACTACCATCCGTGACACTGACATGAATGTGAGGCTGTTAGTATATCAACTTTTAGTGGATTCTCAGATGGAGAATTTTTGTCTTACACAGTAGCTTTATGAGGAATCTCTATAGGTTTCCATTTGACTGTACTGCTTTACATTGCCACCAACAATGTACAAAGGTCCTTTCTTCCTCATGTCTTCTCTCACCGTCACCTTTCATCTTTTGATACAAGTACTACTCATGGGTATGAAGTGATTGCTCATGTGGTTTGAAGTCACATTCCACTGATGACTGGTGATGACCAGCAGTTGTCATAGACTTGCTGGGTATCTGCATGTCTTGTTTTGACAATTATAGGAACAAGTCTCCACTTTTAAAGTCAGGTTATTTCTTTTCTTGCCAATGAATTGTTACTTAGATATTTTTGAAATTGACTCCTAAAATATAGAGTGGATAAACACTTTACTCCTTTCGGTGATATTATCTCCTCATTGTTACTGTTTCCTATATAGTTTGAGGCAATCTGACTTAATTATATGCTTACTTTTGTTGCTCTTACTTTAAAAAAAAATAGTTTTTTGGGCTGGAGAGACTTCTCACTGGTTAAGGCACTTGCTTGCCAAACCTAAATGCCAGAGTTCAATTTCCCAATACCCATGTAAACCAGATGCACAGAGCGGCACAAGCGTCTACAGTTCATTTGCAGTGTGCCCAATACTTTCTCTCTCTCTCTCTCTCTCTCTCTCTCTCTCTCTCCCTGCTTACAAAAAAATAAATAAAGTATTTTTCAAAAATATTATTTGTGCTTGGGGACACATACATGCAGACATCAGAGGGCAGGCTTGAGGTGTCTGTACCCCACTTTCTTTGATGCAGAGTCTCTTGCCTCTGCAAACAAGCATTGAGATCACAGATGCACAGATCACAGAGGCATTCACCATTGTGCATCTGACTTAAGGTGGATTCTAAGGAATTGATCCTGGGCTAGCATAATTTGCAAATAATTGCCTTTATGCAATAAGCCATCTCCCCAGCCCCTGCTCTGTTTATACCATCGCATTCAGATTTTCCCGAGATCAGTACCAAGGAATTTTCTCCTAGGTTTTCTTTCCATAATCAAAGTGTGCTTAGCTCATTACATCCAGTATCAACTCCAAACGGACAAAAAGTACAAGACCTGATACCACAGAAGTAACAGAAAACACAGAACGAAAAAGCTTTATTTGAGCTTTTAATTACCAGTATATGTTAGAAGATATCAATATAATATATGGGAAAACCATGTATTTTCTGGAATGATGGGCTTGAGTGGAATCGTTCTCAATGAACTCAGAAAATTGCCTCATACAGAGAAGTTGTGAATGAAAAACAAGTTGGTCATCTGAGAAGCTTAGCTTTCCTTTAGCTACAACCGTCCAGTATCTGCCTCCAGTGTCACAGGGATGTCTTTCCTTTGTGCGTGCCTCTCACGTGACCTTTGTGTTAGTGACCTTCAAGTGCCTGGGACAGAACAGCTGACAAAAATCAGTTAAAGGGAGGAAGGGGTTATTTCAGCTTATGTTTCCAGGTTACCGGGCATCACGATGGGGAAGGCCTGGTGGCAACAGCGGGAAGCAAAGGTGGTCACAGTCAGTTCAGAGCGCAAACCGAGGGTGATAAACGTTGGCACTCAGCCGGCCGTCCCCTTTCACATAGTCTGGGATCACCTGGTCCCAGGCCAACCCCTGCTGAGGAAGGTCTTCCCTTTGCAGGTAGGTAATCTAGTAAAAATATTTCCTCACAGGGATGTCCAGAGACTAATATAATCTAGTTAAACTTACGAAGGTGATTCTAGCTCCTGTCAAATTTAGAATTATAGAAACCTGTCATAGCCTTCATTGAGTACATAAATTTAACTGGATTTAGACTCTACCCCTATCCAGTATGAGCACATCTAAACTTGATTAAGGCTGCAAAGAGCTACTTGCAGGTTCAGATGGCATATGCATTTTGTGAGACATTCTTCCATCCATGTAAGCAGAATTCAGTGCTAGTACCATAAAATGCCTCTGATGATTCACCAATAAGTAGAAAATATGTGATTTAAACTTAAGGTCTCTTTGGGTAACACAAATTATCAGGATGTGGCTGCCTTCATTTTACAATTGAGAATACATTCTGAGGTTTTCTGAGGATCTTAAACAATCTTTACTCTCAGCAGCAACACCAGGCAGTTTCCAGTTATTATGCTTATTATTCCAAAGCAAAGCAATAGAGGTGAACTACTTCGGAGGACTCTATCTGAGCCTAAAATTTACAAGGGCATGTTGGGCTCTTACCTGAATTTGATGTGACAAGAGTCAGAAGGAGAAATGGCACTCAAAGTCCAGTTCTCCCTTGGAAAAGGAATATCAATTCCCCTTGGACCTTATTACAACTTGCTGGTTCTCAGCCAAACAACCTCACTTTAATAAACCCTTCAAGTGATTGTGGTAGAAGCTGAAATTTAAGAACCACTGCTCTAGAAAGGATTTGCTTTCTTCTCCCGATACTCTTGAACATTTGCTGAAAAATTTCAAGAGAAGTCCTCAGCATATTACCTGGTTCAATTATATTTACCAGTGTCAGAGAAGAGACATGTTTTTGTTTTTGAGACTTAGCAAAATATCAGTGTTCATGTTCCTGATTTGTCTCATCTACACCTATTCTGCAGTACCATGGTCAGAGCTATAGTCCTTGGCTTACAAAATCACAACGTACACTATCATTTTCTTTCTTTTTTTTCCCCCTTGGGTTATTTTTACTTATTTATTTGACAGCGACAGACAGAGAGAGAAAGAGGCAGATATAGAGAGAGAATGGGCGTGCCAGGGGCTCCAGCCACTGACAACGAACTCCAGATGCATGCACCCCCTTGTGCATCTGGCTAACGTGGGTCTTGGGGAATTAAGCCTTGAACTGGGGTCCTTAGGCTTCACAGGCAAGCGCTTAACTGCTAAGCCATCTTTCCAGCCCTACACTATCATTTTCAACATACAGTATCATTGGTGTTTCTACCTCCTATTAAAGGTATTTGGATTCATCTGTTTTTAAAATTTTCTTATTGGTTAAACTATGTTAGGACAAAAGAAGTATATCATTTTGTTTCTATAATTTTATAATGACTACAGATAATAAAGTTGTTTAGTAGATAGGAGTGAATCAGTCCATTTAGGTTTAGGGGATTGAATTAAACACATAATCTTAGAAAAACATGATTTTTCAAATGCGACATTTATGCTTCTTATAGTTAATCATATTGATATTTCCAAGTACTCACCAGTACATTTCAAAGTTAATACATTTGAAAACAAAAGGGAATATTCCACAAAACCCATTTCCATAATGGGAAAAGATTTTCAACCTAACAAGAATCAAAATGTCCTTCTGAATACAAAGTAAAGTGACAGTAATAATTGAAGCTCCTAGAAGCTTTCGAGGTGTAATGAGCTCCTGCCACAGCTGTCATATGCTTACTTATTAAGCACAGGGGAGCTGTTTGCTGCCTGGGAGAAAAAAAAAAAGAGCTAGACTCCTTGATCATTTGCTTAACTCCACTTTAGATAAAGACTTTAAAAAAATCACCTTCCATTAACAAGAATTTCTTCACACCACTTAACAGTTCTCTGCCTTCTATCAAATGTTTAAGACTTAAGAAGCATGTGCTTTCTTAGGATTTTTTGTTGCTGGTTAATTTCTACTTCTCACGGGATGCATATGGTAGTCTCTCTCTGACTCATAAAATATACAGAAAGATATCACAAAAACGTTCTTTCTTCTAAGCCACAAAACATGTACGGATCTACACGTGTGCTTCAAATTTCATTATATTTGTGTTGTTGTAAATTAATCCTTCACAAAGAGAAATCTTAATCGGTTTTGTTTTGAAAAATCATGGCATATTCTTGAAAATAATTTGAAATATAACATTTAAGAGCATAGGTTCTAGGAATTTGCTATTAGCCCTACTATGGGCTAATCAATGTGGCATTGATTATCAGACTATAATAGAGTCACACCAAAACATATGAAAAATTGAATAAATTAATGTAACGAATTGTGAATGTCAATCGTAAGCAATATGCCAAGTGCTGAAGTCATCTACAAATATTGGTAGTGGGTAACGAAAGGTCATCATTCTGTTAGGTTCTGCCCCTGTAAAACCAAGATTTGATGTATGGAGAAAATGTTCTAGAGTAGTTAGTGTCTCCAATTAGGCAGTTGTGGTGGAAGTCTATAGTAATTTATTTTCAATGTAACAACTTTGTGGATTAACATTTTAAATATTATCTTATAATATATGGAGTTAAAAATTGTATAGGAATAAAAGGGAAAGCCAATATATGACAGTAGTGATATTTGAAACCACTTCTATAGCAAAACTCATTTGCTACTGTCTCTCTACAGAATAATTTTTGTCTCCAAAAAGCAAGGTAAGCGATTTAGGATGATAATTCATGCATAATGTAAACTTAGAAACAGTTCTCTCACCAAATCTTCAGGTGATTAACTTCCGAAGGGAGGTGTGATGTAGTTTATCTCTAGCTGAACTGGAGTAGAATTATCTTAGAAAAATGAAAACGGCTGCTTAGCATAAGATGCTTATCCTCTGATACGTCTACTAAATATAGGTGCATTGAAAGCTGAGAATGCCCCAATTAAAATTGCCTCATGCACGTAAATTAGTATGTTCCTTCTCCATCCTGTTTCTCAACCAACTTCCAGGTTAGTCCTCAAAGAGCAGAGTTCCTGATGGGCCATGCAGTCAATCAACTGACATCATAAAATCCTCACCCTTTCTCTTCATTTTCAAAGAATGCATTCGCCCTAACTTTCCTTTCTTCCCCAGTCTTATCTTAAATTTTACCCCTTTCTCTCATTAAAAAAACATTGTTTTCAAGCTCTGTATTATATCCTATTTCTCTGTAAACTGTTTATTCATTTTCTTCCTATACTCTATACCTAGGCCAATAGCCACCAAATTATAGCTAAGTATAAGAAATGCACTAAGGCTATGTTTGGACTGAATAAAACCTGTGTTTCAGTTGGAAATTAAATTTATTAAAGAAACATTGCTACAAACCAGTGAAGTCTTGGTGATTATAGACTCTTCTTCAAAAATTCAACTAATATTAATTTGCCTCTTATGATATAAATTACTTTAGCCTTTAAGATATGATTTATAACATTAAAACTAAATTTACATCTTATTATTAAGTGACCTGAATTTTTATTGTAACCTTGATTTACATTATTTTTCATTAAAAGTGCTTATTGCTTCAATTTTAATGCAGGTGAATAAACTTCATGGTGATCTAATTTCTGACATGTCCCATTCTTTGCTATGCTACACTTAGGGTAAAACACAATCTTATTTTAATCAAATGAATTGCATATAAATTACAGGCAACATAGCTCCTAATTCCTATTGAAAAATTATTCTTGGATACAAAATTGAAACAGCAACCCTCTAATATTAGAATATACATCTTTTTAATGCTTTATTTATTTAAGAGAGAGAGAGAATGGGTGCACCAGGGCCTCCAGCCACTGCAAATGAACTCCAGATTAATGTGCCCCCTTGTGCATCTGGCTTATGTGGGTCTTGGGGAATCGAATCATGGTCCTTTGGCTTGCAGGCAAACACCTTAACCGCTAAGCCATCTCTCCAGCCCTTATACCTCTTATAATCTCTAGGGTACCCTAGGTATGTTTGTAAGTAGTTTAGAAAGAAAGGAGTGAAAAAGTTTACCATTGGAGTTAACTTAGATAAATAGTCAACTCAATGTAGGTAGTCAAGTCAAGTTCTCATTGCTGAGACAAAATGAATGACAAAATTCATTTTAAGGAATCATTTTGGGTTACAGCCCATCAGGGCAGGGAAGGCATGGTGGCCGAAGCTGAGTCAGCTGGTTAAGTTCTGCATAGTGCGGAAGCAGAGTGTGGTGAATGCTGCTGCCCTGCCAGCGCTCTCCTATTCACACAGCCCAGGGCCATGGCTCATGGAAGGTTACCATTCACAATGAAGGCTGGTTTTTTCACCTTAGTGAACCTTATCAAGACAACCCCTCACAGTTATGCCCAAAGTCTTGTCTAATGTATATCATCCTTCATAGCTGATACTAGGTCATGTCAAGTTAACCACCAACATATGCTGCAGCAATAATGGACCCCCCCAACATCTGCTAAACAATGAGGTCTGCAAAATATTCACAGTGTACAGAGAGCTGAACCCCAACCCACAGTTTAGAACTACTGATAAATTACACTGAAAAAAATGCTGGCTGCTGTTAATGCTTAGCAGACAATACTTTACCAAGCAAGATAGTAAGAGCTGGACTCTTGGGAGGGAGTGTACTCATGATCTTAGGAGAGAGGAGAAAACTATGCAAAAAGACAACAAAAAGTTGTTTTTTAGATTTTATTTTTATTTATTTATTTATTAGAGACAGAGGGAGAAGGAGAGAGAGAGAGAGAGACAATGGCACGCCAGGGCCTCTAGCCACTGCAAACAAACTCCAGACTCATGTGCCACCATATGCATCTGGCTTACGTAGGACCTGGAGAATTGAACCAGGGTCCTTAGGCTTCGCAGGCATGTGCCTTAACAGCTAAGCCAACTCTCCAGCCCCAAATAAAAATTTTAAATCTGGGTGCGGTGGTTCATGCCTTTAACCCCAGCACTTAGGAGACAGAGGTAGGAGGATTGCTGTGAGTTTGAGAGTGAATTCCAGGTCAGCCTGGGCTACAGCAAGTTCCTACCTAAAATAGTTTTAATTTTTTAAAATATATATTATAAACAGAAATATCATTATTCACAAGTACTTTGAAATGAGAGATATTTTACTGGATATGTATATATTTCATATAAACATTATAAAAGTGAAATGGATAGTATACATACCTTATTGTATATTATATATCTAACACATCAAAGACTCCAAATATTTCTTGCACATTTTTACCTGAAACTTTTTTATGTTACATCTTCATATGAGATGGCAAAAATCTATTCCATCAGTAACACATCCATTAGAAAATTTTATACAGCTAAGGAAGTTCAGTCTCTCATTCCTGAATATGATTTAAAACAAGTTCACTGGGAGGCCTTTCTAACTCAATCATTCTAAGTTCAATAACTCCCTTTCCTTCCATTCCTCATTATGTTTAAAATTCATAGTGAATTGACTCAGAGTGTAAGAGCCTGCAGCGATGTTTAAATGAGCCACAGTGACACAGAGCTCTCTCCACCGACCACAGCCATCCCCAAGCTATTGCTGCAGTCATCGGGAGGCTGTTGCATTTCTAATCAATAGGATGTGATGTTTAACAGTACCTCCATCAAGGTTATGTCTATAACATGAAATGCAATACCCACGGGCTAGTATACCTGAAGGAGTCTTTTCAAACTCTAATTAGGAACAGAAAAGTCATTGGCAATTTAAGGTCTTAGGAATGACTTCAATTTCTGTCTAAGAGCTAAACTATGACAGAATAATATTTCTATGAAATATAATCTAAATAAATAAATAAGCATGAATCTTTCCTCTGATATTCTTAAAGTCATGAAAGTGATATTTCTAACCACCTCCAGTTTGTTGTGAAATTAAGAGGCCAGTTTCTCTGAGCCTTTATTATCTATGGGAAAACATTTGAATATTCTTAATGAATAAGGAAACCCATCCTCAGTCTTCCCTAATCACATTGTAGACTCAAGAAATAGATATTCTACTGGGAAAATGAAATTAAATCACTAGAAAATTTGAGATGAATATATTTCAAAGGACATTGAATTAAAAGTAAGATTATAATTCTTTTCTGTAAGTGCATGAATGTATTTAATCAATACATAAATGTATGAAGATATTTACATTAGTTAAATTTTAGCTAAAATTTATATATATATATATATATATATATATATATATATATATATATACAAGTAATTACCTGGAAGGTGCTTTATACACCAGGATAACCTCAAACTTCCAGTGATATTCTTAGGTCTTATGTCTGTCTCCTGAGGGCTAGGAATAAAAGTGTGTACTGTCAAACCTGACTTAGAAAAAACTAATGTATATTTATTATGTCTTAGAGAAAGCTAATTGGATATCATATTAAATAAATTATAATGAGCTAAAGAGTATTGGGTGTCTCATCAACATTAGAAAATTCCAAGTGCTTTTTTGACTTACATTTTATACTACCACTACGATGCTAAGCTTTTCTGTAAATATTGTAGTTATGTCTTTGTTACTGAACTATATAAATTACATAGTTGTCTTACAAAGATACTTAAATTTCCTATTTCTGGACTAATACTAATTAAGATAGCTCCTCACTCCAAGCAGAAAGTGCCAGGAAATGAGATTAATGATTTTTTCATCAATGTTATATTATTCACTGACATATTTGCATTTGATATGAGTATGTTTCAAACGTTAAATTTTCTAACAAGTGAAATTTCTTTAAATAGTTAAGAATATTTAATAAATTAGACCTTGATTTTTTAATATTTTTATTCATTTATTTGATAGACAGAAAGGGAGAGCCAATGCCTCTTGCATTTCAAATGAATGCCATACAAATATACCAATTTTTGTATCTGTATCTATGTGGGTATTGCTGAATCAATCTCAGGCAAGAAGAATTTGTAAGCAAGTGTCTTTAACTGCTAAGCCATCTCCTCTCCCACCCAAATAAAATTTCATACAACAGATGGATCCTGAGGAAAACCAATATTGGAGCTTAAAGGAAATAATAAATTCACATCAGTTTTCTTTCTTTTAACTAATAGCAACTCAGAGGCAATTCAACCAAATCCTAAGGAGGGGTGAAAAAATTTAGACAACTGCTACATGAAATGCTTCCTCTTTAGAAAATATCCTTTTAGATTGACACATGGATGTCTGCAGATACCAATTGTGTGAAATATTCCACTTTAGGCTATAGTTGGAAGGTTGTGCTAAAGATGGGTATGTGCATAGTCATGATAAATGCAAATTGAGGAGAAACACACTGGCTTATGATCTTCCCAGGCATAAAAGAAACAGTACTTTTTCTAATGAGCATTCCTCTCCTGTCCACTTCCACCTTTGCTTCCTACGGTTAGTGCTTTCTAGATGGGTTCCCACTCACATCTAAATGCTACCTCTAAGAAGAGCTCTGATATAAGCAGATAATTGACAAAGAATATAGAGTTCCCTGAAGCATAGTGTAAGGCTGGATAAAATTCTTTTTAACAAGGAAAACACAAGCCCAGTGAAAATCGAGCATAGGCACTCTGGGTGGTGAATGCTTCTGTATATAAATAAATAGTAATACATTTAAAAATTATCCATCAGTTAGAACATTTGCTTCACTTCTAATCATTCACACTTGAATGTCTACACAGAACGACAGTTAGTATCATTTTTCAATGGAACTACAGGCATTTCTAGCACAATAAAAATAACAATCCTTAAGTGAATCCAGAAAACCAATGGAAAGATTTAGTTTTTGTTTTGAAGAGATTCTCATGTTCAAAGATGTTTTGCATCAAGATGTTTTTGTTGAACTTTTGCTTTCCATGTTTACAGAAGGCAAGTGGAGGGAACTCAAGTGTTCCCTCATGGTGCATATCTTCATAATTCTACCATTTTGCAGAAATCCCAAATGCACACTTTCCATGAATGCAGACTCAATTTCATGACACCGTATACATCCTTAGATAATTCTTTAAAACTCTAAAATGTAAACTCACCCTGTGAAAGTGTATTGGAAAGAATTCATAGCCTCAAAGACAAAAAAATGAGACAGGATAAAGCAGCCATGTTCCCGCATGTTGGACTTCATTCTTCTATTCTAAACCTTCTCCAAACTTCATTTTTCCGAATGGGTCTTAATCTCAAGAGTTCCATGCTTGTTAGTAAATAAGGACTTTTGTGGACCTTTGGAAATAAGCATACTTCTGCTCCTGGAATGAGGGTCATCCAAAAAGATTATGTTCACTCTAGTTAAATGTTTCTATATATAATATGTGAGACATGTGATATATGTGATGAGAGAGAAAGTATGGGAGTGCCAGGTGCCCCTTGCTACTTCAACAAACTCCAGTTGTGCTGCATGCACAACTTTGTATATCTGGATTTAAGTGGGTATTGGGAAATTGAACCTTAGCCAGCAGAGTTTGTAAGCAAGCATCTTTAACTGCTGAGCCATACTCCCTGCCCCTAGTTAAGTGTTTCTTGATAAATCAAATAGTGAGCTATAGAAAGTATAGAATATAGGTAAACTAAACCTACAGGCATTACAGAGATTAACCCCCAAAAGAGTAAAACAGTTGTTGATAGTAAAAAATGCTTATAAGAAGTTATTGATGACAGAAATTTTTTAATACTATGATTTTATTTAATTGTTTAATGTACTTTGACATAGATATCTTTTAATTCTGTGTTAGGGCATGTAGGTTTTCCTGCATGCTACTTAAGTCCGCTACCACTGATCTGCCATCTGAAGTCATTTTTGTTTAATTTTGGGACAAATTTTTAAAAAGATTGATATATAGCTAAAAATCATGGAAATGAATGAGTATAAGTGTAAAACAAACTGAATTAGAGAAAGGAAGTACTAGTGGTAAAAATTTAAATGCAAGGACTAGGGATGTAAATCACTTGTTAGAGCATTTGGGTAGCAAGCACAATGCCCGAGGATCAATCCCCAGTACTCCAAAGAAAACACAAAACACCCCAAATTGAATTAAAGTTAGACAAACATTGTAAAAAGCATGTATTTCTAAGAGGAAAATACAAGGGACATGCATCACGAACTAAGGATGGTTAATAAGAGAGAAATAATACTCTCAATATAGAGCCATATTATTAATTTCCCAATAAAGACCTGATCGCATCCCTAGTGTACCTGATATATCTCAAGTTGTGAAAAAAAACAACTCTTAATCTTAAAAAGTCAGGGAGTACAATGAGAGTCTCTAAGGCGTTGATGACAAAGAGAGTGGCTTTAGCATTCCAACACTAAATACCGGAATAAAAATGAAAACACTCTGTAGAGTTTCAGAGAAATGTGGATAGCCAGGATATCATCCAAATGGAAGGAGCAAAATGCCCATATGCGAGCAAGCATGGAGGAATTACATCATTAGTTGCTTGAAAAGGAAAAAGAAAGTGCTTAAATCCACATGCTAGCAAGCGGTTGAACTGTAATAACAATGAACAAGTGAACTGGTCCTGAGGAATTGGCTTCTTTTAAACAGTGCTTCTTTAAAGAATTATGACAATTATATTCCAAACTTGGACTCAATCAGTATACTTAAAGTGATATTAAACTATGTGAATAATACTTAAAAAAAAGCACAGAATTATAAAAGACTGGTCATATCTAAACAATCACATCCATAAATCTTGAAAATCCAACAGAAGAAAAGTCAAGAGAAAAGTAACCTGTATTCACCACAAAGAACTGGTATGTATTTGAAGAGACAGTTGTGGTAAACTTGATGTGAGCATTATAGTTCCCCTATGTTGACAAACCTTATGATAGCACATAACAACTAGAAAATTATATCTATGAAATTAATGTGAATATTCAAAAAGAATGCAATAAGAAGCAGTTGTCTTTACCTGTAGACTCTACATGATGTAATTAGAAAACCATCAGGGGTTGGGGAAATAGCTTAGTAGAATGCTTGCCTTGAAAGCATGTGGGCTTGAGTTTAATACTCAAAACTGAGGTTTAGGGGCTGGAGAGATGGCTTAGCGGTTAAGCGCTTGCCTGTGTAGCCTAAGGACCCCGGTTCCAGGCTCGATTCCCCAGGACCCACGTTAGCCAGATGCATAAGGGGGTGCTCGCGTCTGGAGTTCGTTTGCAGTGGCTGGAGGCCCTGGCGCGCCCATTCTCTCTCTCTCTCTCTGCCTCTTTCTCTTTCTGTCTGTTGCTCTCAAATAAATAAATAAAAATAAAATAAAAAAAAAAACCCTGAGGTTTAAAAACCCTTCAATGTGGTGCAATCTGCTTTCAATCTTGTCATGTAGGAGGCAGTAACAGGGAAATCACTGAGGCTTTCTCTCAGACTACTCTATCCTTATTGGTGGGTTTCAGCAAATGAGAAATTCTGTATCAAAAATGGTAGATGACACCCAAGGAATGGCACTTATGCCAACACACACACACACACACACATGCACGGGGGGGGGGGGAGGAGAGAGAGAGAGAGAGAGAGAGAGAGAGAGAGAGAGGGAGAGAAGATAAAATTTCTCATTATTTTTACCTCCAACCACTAATTCAAAGTCAGTGGGTTCAAACCAAAGTACACCAGAATATGGAAAACTTTGGGATATTTACATATCTATCTCATCCTATTTCTACTTTGCTTTTACTTCCAATTTTGGATCCAATTATAGATTGTAAAATATGGCTACAGGTACTGTAGCAGACAGCTTCAGGTTCACTGAGATGAACTTTCAGACCAGACACAGTTATGGAGGAAGGGATATTTATTGAAGCTTACAGATCCAGGGGAAGTTCCACAATGGCAGAAGAAACTGGCCTGCCTTCACAGGTCCAAGCAGGGAGAGAGAAGTACAAGCCAAAAAGCCACACAGCACAGCACACTTCAGGAACTCTAGCTAGGCACACTCTGCATATTTTTAGATTGAAATCTGAAACCCATCACCAAACCTTAAGATCCACACAGTGACACTGCCTCCATGCCTCCAGCCAGGTGGCTGCAGATGCAAACTACAAACAAATAAAAAACTGAATATATTGGGGGCCATCTATTCAAACCACCACAGGTACTCTGCTTTTATATCTCTACTTTGTTTGATGAAACTTTGAAGCACTTAACTATTAATTCATGCAATCTGTTTACTCACGTGTTGTCTCTAGGTTAACCATATGGTCTGCTTTGACAAATAGAAGTGACCAGAGGTGGTGTTGTCTTGCCAATTCAACGTTACCTGCTCCTTTGGAAACTTACTGAGTTACTATCCCAAAGCCCTAGCCATTTGTGCTGGAAGTTGAGGTTTCATTTACAGTAGAGAGAAATTGTTACACAGAGGCCGGTCATCCTTGAGTAACAGGAAGCTGACTTGAAACACGTGGAAGCTCTGCTGAAGTCAGGTATACATAACAAAACAAGACATCTTAATAAAACTCAGCCCAAATGTCTAGTTTGCAGAATGGTGAGGTAGCTAAGGCTCACTGTTTTGGGGTGCTACATTTTAAGATATTTGCCCAATTAGCAATTGAATTAACTTTTGCCTGGCTACCTCCCAGGGTAAAAATCACCTTCATGCCTGTTTCTTTAATGTGGCTATATGTATGTATTATTTTTAAAGGAACATGTTCTTTCTCAAACAAATGAAATCATCCTCTAGTGCTTTCTCCATCCAATTTCTTCTTCTCCAACCAAGGTAAGCATTGTGAGATGGTTTTCAGACCATTACTTCAAAATTCACACTTCAGGTTTTGTACAGAAATCTAAAGGAGAAAAGCAATTGATAAAAAGAAAAATTTTTGTTGGATATGAAAACTTTCATTAGAGAAGCACAATCCATATGGGGTTAGATAGCTAGCTCAACAGTTAAAGACAACTTGCTTGCATAACCTAATCGCCAGGGCTTGATCCACTGTTACTTGCATAAAGCCAGATGCACCAAAGGTACATGCATCTGAAGTTCCTCTGCAGTGGCAGATGGCCCTGACACACCCCTTCTTTCTCTTTTTCTTTTTCTCTCTTTCTTCCTCTCTCAAATAAATGAATAAAAATGTTTAAATATTAAATAAGTGTTAAAAAACAATTTATGAAGTATTCCAAGAAGCTGAAAACAAGTCCCTTGTCCATAGTAAAATAATGAAGATATTAGTTCAAAGTTAGGCTGGGCTAAGTTGAGGATTACTTTGTTGCCATGGTCAATATTTGCTATGCGCTCTTTACAATGAGAAGCAATTGGGAGATATTAGATATTTTAATAGCAAGATATGATTTTTTTAAAAAAATGCATTCAGTTGAGGTGCTTGCATGTCAAATGGAGTGTAAATGGTTATAAAGACATAATAAGCAATTTCCAGTGGCTTCCATGTAGTTTTAATATAAAAATGCCACGCTATCCCTCAATGGGCTCATGTATTTGACTACTTAAGCACCCACTGGTGGCACTGTTCTGGAAGTCTGTGGAATATTTAGGAAGCAGAGCTTTTCTAGATGAAGTGTGTCAATGGGGTTGGCTTTTGAGTTGTTCCTGGCCAGCCCCACTTGGTATTTTCCATTTCTACTTCTTGGAGGCCAATGTGAGGATGCGACATAGGCTTCCTGCATGCCTCCCCTCACATGAGATACTCAAGCAATTACAGCAGTAAGCTAAATTAAACCGTATGAACTTCTGCTGGCTGGGGTATTTAGAGGAATGAGAAATTACTGATAAAACGCCATAGGGTGAAACATTGATGAGTGGATAAAAATCTTGCCAATGGCTATAAAGTAAAATTAAATGGTATTTTTGGAGACAGAACTGAGAAGAGTTGCTTAAGGATTGGGTTTGTGGCATGAAGGAAAATAATGAAGCCACGTGTTGAGCCCAAGCAAATGGAGAGTTGGTAAATAGGTCTTCTTTAAGAAGAAGTGCTTGTAAAGCATTCTTGGGCGAAAGAGTAACATAAAATATTCTCAGTAACTACTGATATGGTGATGTGCAGGGTGTCCCAGGCTAAAACTATAGAAGACAAAATGGAACATTACCTGGAGGGAGGAAGGGGACCAGCAAGGGGAAGGGAGGTAGGCTGAAGGGAGCAGCTTGGGAGGAGGATCAGTAAAAACAGAGTTTAACAACACACAAGCATGAAAAATTTTTTAATGAAACGACACACTTTGTATGATAACTTAGAAAAGTGATTAAGACCAATTAGCAATTAGTACAGTGACTTAAGGTCAGGCACTTATTTAACACAGTGATGAATCAGCTCCATGGGAAGTGCATAGCTTCCTAATGTGTGCTTTGTGCTCAGGTAATTAGAAGACGATTCATTAAGCATGCTAATTAAGTAACACATATTATATATTAACATGCTTCAGGACTGTAAGATACATATGAACAGATCTCATACTTGTATTTATCTGAATGTTTTGGTTATATTTTTTAATTGGGAATAAGAAAGAAAAATTAGTAAGGAGTAGATATATGGATACCCAAACAGGCAAATCAGATACTTATTTCCAACTGAGTGAAATGTTTCTGTTAATTTGGTTATTTTTTTAACTTGACAGGGTGTAAAATTTTGTATGTTATCACAGATAGGTCAAATAAATGTATTTATGGTGATCTATAAAATCAATAATAACATTTATATGGTTTTACAGGATATGATTTTTTTGATTGTTGCATGCATGAAAATTAGCCATGGGAAATAAATTTTCAATAGAGAATTGACACAATTAAAGCAGGAAGCAGTAACCGCTTCTCTGAGAAGCACTTCTCTCTACAGGGGTATGAAGACAATTAATTACTTCACTTACCATAAGTGTGATAGGATAGAGCACCTTTGCCATTTTTTTTAAGAAGTGATTAACAGCATTTATTACCTTGGCATATCATGCTGGTCTTGTCTCTTTTCTTTGACATTTATGTGGTTTTCCCATCACTCTCCCTTCTCCAATGGTTTGGCTACGCAGTGCATTCTTGTACTCTAACCCACGGCAGCAACACATGTAATATCCCTAACAGCACTCACCCACAGGGCCCAGGTTCTGGTCCACAAGCCCTTCTGTACAGGAAGTTTGGTGCTTGGATGGCTAGCGCCAATAAGATGATGATGGGGAGCGGCAGCTCTTGGTTGTCACTTGTTTAGACATCCAGCGGAGAAACTTTCTACTTTTGCTCACGGTTTCACTTGTATTTAGGAGTTTGTTTTTGGTACGTTCCAACTGGTCTCTCTCTGCAACCCAAGCTCTTCTGCGATTTCTGAGCCAATCTGGTCCGTTTCTGTGGCAATTGGATGAGAAGCTCAATGCTTTGGGGTGGCTCGGCTCAGGCCTTCCGTGCCTTGCTCATTCTCTACAATATCTTACTTCACCTCTCCTCGGCTCCCAGGTGTGCCTGTCACAGGTGGCCTCTCGCTTCCCGATGAATTGGCAAAGTCCTTCTGGTAGTTTCGAAGCCGAGACATCATGGGGCTGCGGAGAGACACGGGTGTCCTAGTTCTTCCTCCATTTCCGCCAACATTTCGTTTGCTTCCTGTTGCTCTACATCAAAATCTCTGACCAACTTCATCTTCTCTCATTCAGATGCCCAGCGCCCACGCCATGCCAGGGATGCCCCACCACCCTCCGGAACAAGGCGCTCCTGGCCGCGGCCCTTTGCCACTCTTTGTAGTATATATAAACTACACTGATTGATAGAGATGCGAAACATACACCCTTACCAGCCCGCGGTTCAGCTCGACGTGTTGGGGGGGGGGGTCTCAGGGGTCTTGGGGATCCAGGAGGAGCCCCCAAATGTTACACCCAGATCACGGAGCCCCCAAAGACCAATTGGACACGTATGCAGCAGCAAAGAGCTATATTTCGGGCTTAAGCTCAGGCTCCAGACTTTACCCAAGCTCTGGGTCCACCCAAGAGCCCCGAATGGCGCCAGGGAGGAGCTTCTGTTGGGTTCAAACAGAGAAAAGGGGGATTTCCAACGTAGCAGTTACGTGATTGGTTGACATTTAGCAAGCGTGCCCATGTTACAAGCTGATTGGTTATTGTAACTGTGGAACGTTAAGCAAACTTATCTGTAGTCACAAGAGCCATAGGAACCTATAGCATCTTCTTGGTCCTTTTTGACTGACCCATTTCAGGGATTATTTTGCGGACTGAGCAGTTTGTGGTTGTTTTTTCGCAGTAACTGCAAAGTGCTGCATCAGTAATTTGGGACCTGCAGGGAAACAGAAACTTAGGTCTATTAATATCTTTAATGTCTGTCATGGCGTTACATTGGTTTGGGCTCTTCAGAACCACTATCGACAATAATTTTTAGTAAATTTAATTCTAAACACATTTGCTATATACTTAATGGAAACTTCATGGTAGAACAATTGAAATTTTCTCCTAAATACATTAAAATAAGTAACAAACTTGTAATGCTTTGCTAATCTCTAAACAACTGTGCTTAACTGACTGGATAATTTGAAGTCAAATTTGTAGTCAATTTTCAATATTCTAGAGTAAAGTAAAATATGTTTTTCAAGATCATATACTTAAATACATGTGTATGAAATATAAATGCATTTTGGTACTATATATTTTGGTAAAATAAGTCAGTTACTTATTAATTTGAT
This sequence comes from Dipus sagitta, assembly GCA_036346955.1. Lineage (NCBI taxonomy): Eukaryota > Metazoa > Chordata > Mammalia > Rodentia > Dipodidae > Dipus > Dipus sagitta. The sequence goes on from CM070785.1 coordinate 50,530,663, forward strand.
TTAGAATGATGATAACTAATATTTAGAATAAAATATAATTATAAAGTTTATAATTAAATTGGGTAATCCTACAATAATAACAAAAGAATAATGACATATTTAATGACTATTTCTCAGTCTCTGTGATTTTATCTACTTTTCTGTATGTATGTCCATGTGTTTGTGTATGTTTCTTTTCTTTCTTTTATTATGGAATTTCATATTTAATTTTCCTGTGCAAAAATAAAATGAAAGAAATATTCTACTTGGGACATTTGGAATTACTGAATTTATTCTTTTTATAGACTAACCACTGTTAAATTTTATAATTTTATGTATCAAATTGTATGCTTTTTGAAATCACATATCAATTTACACACACACACACACACAATCAAAAGTACAACACCTAAGCATAAGAAAAGTTTTTTTTTAATTTTAACTAACAGAATCCCAATTTTGACCTAATACATAAATAAATGCAATCAAATCAAATAAATACACATGCAATCGTAAAATATAGCATTATATAAAAATAAAATGAACACAATTTGCACATAGTTTTCCAGCTATAATCTATTTCCTGTAACTTCCAATGTCTTCCTTTCCAAAATCTCGTCATGTAAGTGACTTTTACAGGGTGTTTTGATGCCTTGTATTTTGATGTGTCTCAGCTTTTTCTCCCTCTGTGCCCGCCTGTCACTTAGCTCATGCTCATCTCTCTCATGTAAGTGCACTTTTTATTCAGAGTTAATTTCTCTTGTTTCTTTACTTAGGCATTTTTTTAAAACTCAAGTACTTAAGCTTGGTGAAATAGCTCAAATGCGTTCATCAAGGGAACAATGACAATTATCGTGTTACCTTTTCTGGATCAAATGATTTAATAGGAATATAAAAGTTATTGAAATGAAACCTCCCTGTGTCAAGCACTAAGTGATAATGAAGTATGATGTCTAAATATCACTCCCTTTCTTGAGAGGACGACTGTTTCTGGGCCCTGGGGCCAGTTCAACACAATTGACATAGCATTTTCTTGGGTCCATGAAGATTACTGGTGTTTGTGTTTGTTTTGTACAAAAAAAAAATGTCTTTATTTGTCATAAACAATGGGTAGCAATATGCAGTGATTACTTGTTATAATTCCCCTAGTTATTGCCATTATCCGAGGTGCCCCAGCACAACCCTTGAAGTAGAATAGGCATGTGCATAAGTTGAGAAGCATTGCACTTTCCAATTGTTTTGTAGGTGTCAAATTTCTGACAATTAACATAATGTTAGGAAACAGCTGGATTTTATATGTGGCTATTGATGCATTTATACTTTCTAACATACTATTTATCCAGTGAAAGATCCAGGATGGGTCTATGCAAATTCTATACACTCTAAGGCTTAGACTGGACACACCAAATGTACATGAGGAGCTAAGCCACATCAGAGTCCTTTGACTGTGCTCATAGATGCTAATTCTGTAGGACTTAAGTCAACACAGAATTCTAAGATTGGGAAGTTACTGAGATGATGAGTATGTGGAAACTTTAAAACCGTATTCTATAATTATCTGAGCCTATGCTATGTGTTCTCTTCCCCATGCCCTAAATCAACCTATCAACATTTCAAGTTCATAATGCAAAGCCCTTGTTCCCTGGTATGACAGGGATGGTAATTTCTATCACATATACAAATACGTGGATAACTAAGGCCTATGGATTCTTTATACTATCTGATACAAACTTGAAACACTGTCTGGATATTTCAGGATGTTGTAGAGACCTAGGTGTTATTTATTGTTGCCGCACTATACCATTCTTCAGTGTTTTGAGATACTATTAGGACACTGAAGGTTAGCTTTCTGGGCTCCGGATTTAACTTCATTGATAGAAAGTTTTCATGTCTAGCAAGTGCAAGGCCCTGAATTGGATCCCTAGCACTATGTAAATTGGGTGTGGTGCTGCATGCCTGTAATACAAGCACTTAGGCATAGAAGCTATGAGAATCAAATGTTCAAAGCCATCATCAGCCACATAAGGAGTTGGAGGACAGTCAGGGCTAATTGCCTGTCTTAAAAATTCTTTCTGAAACAATGTGTAATAAGACTTGTTAAAATTATTATTTCTATAATTAAGATGGAATTTCCCCATATTTTGAAAGGATGTATAGTACATAAAACTATGTTGCTCAAGGATGTCTGGTCTTCAGATGTCATGAACATGCTTTCTTACCCAACAATTTATAGTTTGATGAATAGTGATAATTTGAGGAAAGATCCTTGAGGTTTTCATGTGATCAATCTTGTCAAAAGTGGAGTAGGAGAAAAGGTGTAAGAGAATGGAAATGGAGCAGGAGAGATTTGAAGATGAGGAAAGCTTAAACATTTCTGGCTTCTGACAACAAATGGAATGGTATTAGGAGACTCCCTGATCCTTAGGGATTAATTGCAGTTCTCACAATACTTGAATTATAACCCATTAACATATGAACATGACTTGTGTCCAACAGAACTGGGAGATTATAGATTATAGATTATATATAGTGCTGTATAAGCAACTAAACATGCCTTAATACCATATGGCTGGAGTAGATACTACAGTAGAGAAAAATGGATGCATTGAGGTGCTTTGAAATTAGTCTTCATGTAATCTTTAGAACATATTTGACAATTGACACCCTCTGGTCAGGCACAATGTTTGTGATTTTCACATTAATACTTTATTCCTTCCTCTCTAACTGTCTCTTCATCAAATTGAAATCCAATAATACTGAGTTTCATGTGGAGAACATATTCATGTGAACATCTTTAAGCCCTTATAAGGTGATAGAAAGACAATGCTGAAAATGTATGAAACACTCACATGAAATATTTATAAAGAATAAGCCATTGTTTTTGGTTTAGGGAAAGAATTTTTCTGAATTTAACTATGTGGAACTAAAGCTTTGAAAGCTGGTTTGAAAATTCCTGAGAGCTGTGTTGTATCAGTGAACCATTTTAGTTTATTTTTCTGCTAATCTAAGTAACCAATGTGCTTTCTGAACAGTACAATTTTCTTATATTTTTTGTGTTTAAAGATTTCTTATTCTCATCAAGTGAAATAAGGAATTACATTGCATGGACAGATTGAATTTTTTTGTGTGTTTGGAGATGTTAAATCATTTACAAAGAAACGATTCATCAAGTTTTGTTAATACTTACACACTCTAGGGTCTTTGTTCCAGAATGTCTCTCTTCCATTGTACATAAATGACATTCGCCTGTTGGGAAAATAGAAATATAATTCTATTTGTTCAGAGATAGATTCTAGCTGGTAAAGGCAACATGTTGGATGTAGGCAACTTTGAGAAAACAAATGCATTTTATTTCTTCCTGAAAAACATAAGTAGTTCAAAAATGTTCCAGTAATAAACTCAGTTTTATACTAGTAATAATTATTAGTGTTTGCATATATGTTTATATACTTAATGTAGTAAACAAGCTAATGGGCTAAAATAAAATAATGATGGATACTTAAAACTGTAAATCACATTAAAATTTAACTTTTTCTCATTTTGTAAGAAAATTTAGCTCTAGTTTTAGTAGATTGAAAAATGAAATACTTTCAATTGTGAACATTAATCTTGCCCTCAATTTGATAGGTATAAAATGGATAAACAAATATTTAATTTTATGTTTACTTGTCATTACACTGAGGTTCTACACAGTATAAAATAGTAAGAATCAAATGATATTTAAAAAATTAGAAAAGAAAAAACTTCCACTTCATTTTTATTGTTATGATTGACAATGTAGAAAATTCAAAACAGCCTTAAACATGTAAGATAAATCTGCTAGTTATCTACAAATTCAAGCAAAATTCAAAATTTAATCATATGAGTGTATTACAATGGGAGACTTTTTTTAAAAAGCTAACCAATTTAGAATTCAGAAAAAATGAACATTTTAGCATAAATCATACAAGTGCTATGAAAATATCTGCACTGAGAAAAAAATCACAAACTATTAATAAAAAAAGATAATGGCTTAATAAAAGCTGAAATATATCCAAAGATTGAGATAGTAACTATGTAGTTTATCCTTTAACTTAATATATTGATCTAATATTATCAACCAAAACCCTTGAAGTGCTTGCTTTGGCAGCACATATACTAAAATTGGAACGATACAGAGATTAGCATGGCCCCTGTGCAAGGATGACATGCAAATCTGTGAAGCATTTCATATTAAAAAAAAAAAAAACAAAAAACTTGAAGCTGTTTCAGGTAAAAGAGCACAAATTAAGAACAAGAACAAAAATCCAGCTAGAAACTTTAATGGATACAGTAGACATGACAATTTCAAAGAATAAAAAATAATTTAGAAAATGTATACAATGCTCCTGCACCCTACCAACTTCAACATCTTTTGGGTATTTTTGGCAGAAAAGCAAACTAATACATCAATAAAAACTAGCAGTCCAAAATCACAAATCTTGCATTAGTTGATTTATGATGAATGACAACAAGAGCATGGTGGAAAATGTTTGATAACGTCAGTAATTGATGACAGGTCAATTTCTTCAGTGTATCTTGTGCTCTATGTCATCCCATCCCAACAACACATTCCAGGTGGGCATTACCACTGAACACACTGCCAGTATGTATATGAACAGAAGAATATCCTGAATGATGTACAGCATCACTTCCTTTTAGTATGTTTTTTGCAATGACTATTTGCGTTTAACTTTTTGTTTATTATTTTATATTTGAGAGAGAGAGAAGCAGAGAAAGAGAGAGAGAGAGAGAGAGAGAGAGACTGAGAATGGGCATGCCAGGGCCTTTTAGCCACTGTGAACAAACTTCAGACGTGTGCACCCTCTTGTGCACCTGTGCAATATTGCACTCTTGTGTCACTATGTGTCTGGCTATGTGGGACCTGGAGATTTAAACGTGTGTTCTTAGGCTTCACAGTTAAGTGCCTTAACTGCTATGCCATCTCTCTAGCCATGCGCTTAATATTGTTGATGTGTTTATTGACAATCCCTAAGTATTCTCTTGCAAGATATCTTATACAATGTTTTGCATCTTTTAAAAGTTGTTTTTCCTGTTTTGGGTTTTGCAAAAAAAAAAAAAAAGAAAAAAAAGAAAGAAAGACAGAAAGAAAGAAAGAAAGAAAGAAAGAAAGAAAGAAAGAAAGAAAGAAAGAAAGATAGGTTTAGCTATTTATCATAGAAGAGAGAACTGCAAGGTGTATGTTTTTTGGTAGTTTAAAGCTCCTCACTTACTCTTGCTAAACTCTAAGTGGATTTTAGGATTTTGAGCAGCCTTGACAATTTGTTGCTAATGACATGTCTCTAGTAGAAAGTTCAGTTTCTGATCAATGTTTTGAAACCAGTCAGAAAGTACCACAGTAATGAATTGGACCTGTGGCAGAACGTAGCTTCCTGTTGCTAAGACAACAAGAATTAAGGATGCTGTTGTTAATGCTGCATGCTCTCCTGGCATCAGTGGCGCATAAGGAAAAGGTGTCTGAGTCACTAGGTGTCTTCCAGTGCTCTGCATTTATTCTGAGTTTTTCCTCTTTCCTTCCTATGACTTACTGCAATCACAGCTTTCAAACAGAATATTTATTGGCCTAACCTTAAATATGTGCTGTGTTTTCCAACGTGCTATTTTGATTAACAGAATTTGGTGTCACTGCTAAAATGTAAACTAATTCACATAATGAACTTTATCCTCTTTAAACATTTTAAACATTATTGTGCCATTAACAATGATGAAAAAAGCAGGATATTACATACTCAATCACTGTGAAAACTTGAGGTAAGTCATATTTATTTCAAATCCATTGTCTCTAACTTTTAATTTTCTTTTTCACCCTTATTGCAGACATAATATATGTTTGCTCAAGGGAAAATACAACACAAAGGCACACAAAAATAAAGGAATTTAAAATGTCAACATTCTGATACAACCATTGTCAATAACTTGGTATATACTATTTTTTTTCAGGGAAAACTAAAGAAGGCACATGATTAATGATTGCTAAATTTCAAGAACAGGAAACATTTGTGATGTGATATCTTACCATATGATAACCTCAGTCATGAATATCACAGTTTTAGGAGTTTTAAACTTTTCACTACAAAGTGACAGAGTAGCTTAACATCCAGTCAACACATAGATGCTCTTCTAACTCTAGAAGTACGATGCAGAAATCATATAATACATAAACTCTGTTGGTTAATACATTGTGGATGTGATGCAGTCTATTTTTCAAACCTGAGTTTACTTCTGCATTCTTGGTTACCATGTCTGCTTTCTTGAGTCTCATTATTCAGCCCTTTGGTTTAGGGTCCCATTTCAAAGCTTCCCTGTCCATGTGAGCAGTGCCTCAGCAAATGAGAATGAAGACAGTGTCTGGCCTCAAGCCAGCCCTTGAGGCCTCTTTTTGCATATATATATATATATATACATATATATATATATTTTTTTTTTCTTTTTACCTGAATTCAATGAAAAAAAAATCCTGGTAGTACATTAAAAGTGTTCCTAAATATCTTGAAAAAAATCAAGGTTCTCAGGGTTGATGTCTACTCATTCTTATAATACTAAAGTAAAATATAAAGAAACATTGTGGTGGTTTGAAAGTAAAACACCCTTCATCTCCTCATGGGTTTCAAAGCTCTGTCCCCAGTTGGTGCTGTGTTGGGAGACAATGGGGACTCTGGGAGGTGAAGCCTTGCTGGAGGAAGTGTGTCGTTGGGGTAGGTCTGGCGGGTTTACAGTGCAGTTCTGTTGGGTCTTGGCTCTCTCTCTACAGCCCCTGCTGATATGAAGATGTGGCGCCTGGCTGTCTCTGCCATGCTTTCCCCACCGCGATGAAGCTCCCTCTTGAAACTGTATGCTAAAATTACCCTTTATTTGCAAAAGCTGCCTCTGGCCAAGTATTATGCCCAGCAACGGGAAGTGACTGATGCACATACCTTGTTTTGATTGGCCTCATTAACACAGGGATTCCCTCAGACTATACATTTCCACAGAAATGGGTTCCTGTAGCTTACAGCAGTGATCAGATTAATGGCACACATTTTTTTTTCAAGGTAGGGTTTCACTCTAGCCCAGGCTGACCTGGAACTCACTATGTAGTCTCAGGGTGGCCTCCAACTCTCAACGATCCTCCTACCTCTGCCACTTGAGTGCTGGGATTAAAGGCGTGTGTCACCATGCCCACCTTGGCTTTTTTTTTTTTTTTTTTTTTTTAAGATAGGGTCTCATGTGGCCTAGGCTGGCCTCAGACTCACAGCAATACCTCTGCACCACCATGACCCGACTGGGAGTTTGTCTGACTCTGTATGTGCCCTCTGTGAGTGCCCAGGTCCCCATGCAGGTGGCATGGTCATCCCTGGCGCACATTTGTGCACGTGTGCAGGGGACACTGCAAATCCTTACCTTATGTCACACAGCTTATTCTCTGTCCCTACTTTCCTACCATACCCACTCTACTCCCTCCTCATTTCCTAAAGTCGCCTCTCAAATAATATTCTGGAAGTGGAATCCTTGTTTCAACCTCTAGTTAGGATGAAAAAGATAATTTAATTATAATGGAAGTATCCCATAAAAACAGGTCCTTGAGATAGATTCTGGATATGGTTTTACTTCAGACTGTTTTGCAAATGAAGCCATTTCCCGCCAACACTAAAGGTGGTACAAACCGTGGTACACCACAACACCATGGGAGCTTTGGCTGTTCTCTGTGCTGAACACAGAAAATGCATGTCACAGGTGAACCTTTAGCTTATGAGACAGTTTCCCATCCGTTTCTTATGGAGGTGATTATAATGATTAGAATTCTGGAATTCTATCTTTTATCAAATGTTAGGGATGCCTGGGTAAGCAAGAATGCCGGGCAAAAGCTAGAAACAATGTTAAACCTGCAATTCTTCATGGAAATACTTATAGAGATAATAGACACTCACAGATACTTCATGAAGCAATGTTTGAAGACTAGCCTTTATGATTTAATTGTGAAACTAAGAAGATGTTGACAGCAAATAACCATGGAGGTTCAATAAGTCTCCTGCAGTCAGAGCAGAGGCCTTATAGGAAATAAGAAGGACTCTGTCAGTTGGAGTGGAAACTAAGTTTTAAGTGAATATGAAAAATTTCAGCCTTGATATTTATTGCTTAAAACTCAGTGAAAGGCAAAATCAACTCCTCCCTAGGACTAGAGCTAAGTGGGTATCCCATAACCTGGGGACTAGAATGTATGCCTCACAAGATACCACTTGTTTTGTTGAGATTCATGTCTGACTGTCATTTTTACTTCCAGATCAATAGCTAGAGTCAGGTTTATGGGTAGCCTTATGTAGGAAATGTGGTCCTTCACACAAAAGGAAAGAACTATTTACTGATATATCTGTAGGGTTTGGCTCATGCGCACTGGCATTCACTCAGATTACAGATGTCCTAGGACAGTCTAAAATATTAGATTGTTCTTTTAGAAGCTAGGGGAGCCAGGGTGCATTACTAGGCAAGCTAGAGCAGAATTTAATGTTGTGGAAACACTCGCTCATGACTTGAAGCTCAGTTTCATGTGATGAGCCTAAATTACAAATCCTAACATGCCCTCATGGGTATGGTAATGTGATGGTGGAAACAGGTAGCAATGCCTTTGAGAAGCTTGGTGGAAGCTGACTTACAGAGGACAAGTTTCCCAGTGGTAGATGCTGGCAGGGAACTGGGGTCCTTGGGGACAATGATGATGACAGATGTGAGCAGAATACCATAGGGACACATACACAGTAGTGAGAATCCTGGTGGACGTAATTACCTTCATGGACAGCATGATTGGCGAGGCAGTGCATGTGCATTTCAAGTATGTGTTGCATTGTCTAATAGACCTTTGTGTCCTTAGAGGTGGCAAGGAGCAGAGCTGGATAGGCATGCTCTTATACTCTATAAATATTAAGTGCTGCTGAAAAGTGGGCATAGCCCATCTACAGAAATGGATGAGTGTGGATTCCTCCTATGTTTAGATTAAGGTATTCACAGACCTAGCTTTAGGAACCCTGAAATGCACTATAAACATAAATGATAAATACGCTTCTAAATCTAATCTAATTTTTATTTTTGTTAAATATTTTTATTTATTTATTTACTTGAGAGAGGGAGAGAGAAAGAGAGAGAGGGGGCGGGGAGAAAGAAGAGAGAAAAGAACAGGCACACCAGGGCCTACAGCCTCTGCCAGTAAACTCCAGACTCATGCACCACCTTGTGCATCTGGCTTACGCGGGTCCTTGGGAATTGAAACTGGATCCTTAGGCTTTGCAGGCAAGTGCCTTAACTGCAAAACCATCTCTCCAACCTGTAACTTAATTTTTCTGTGCCTAGTTTTTTTTTTTTTGTGATGTTTACTGAACAATGTAGGAAACAATGTGAGAACTTTTGAGAGCAGTTGATACAGAGAGACCCATATGCAGACATGAACATATCATTAGATTGAGGCCTACAGTGCTATCTGTACATGGAGACCTGGCTCAGATCTATTAGGCATTTTTTAAAATAATTTTCCTGACAACTTCCATACCTGTGCACAACATACCAAGATCATAATCCCCCATCTCTACCATCGTTTGTCCCTTGACCCTAATCCTCCTCCACTGAACCCCTTCTACTTTACCACTAGTCCTTGTTGTAATTTTTTTGTTTGTTTTTTTGAGGTAGGGTCTCGATCTCATCCAGCATCCAGCCTCACTATGTAGTCTCAAGGTGGCCTTAGGCTCATGGTAATCCTCCTACCTCTGCCTCCCGAGTGCTGGGATTTTTAAGTCATCATTTGCAGCATCCTATTATGCAGGTTTTGTGTAGGTAGCATTAGCCATTGTAAGGTCATAAATGCCATGGCCACTTTTGTGTCTGGGATCTAGTACTGAAAAGCATCTCTCTCCCCTTCCTTTGACTCTGACATTCTTCCTATTTTAAGTATTTATTTATTGAGGTATTGGCACACCGTGGCCTGTAGCCACTGCAAAGGAAGTCCAGATGCATGCATCACTATGCACATCTGGCTGAAGTGGGTACTAGTGAACCAAACCTGGGTCCTTAGGTTTTGCAGGCCAATGCCTTAACCGCTAAGCCATCTCTCTAGCCCATGACTATTGCATTCCCTCCACCACTTCTTCCACAATATCCCTGAGCCTTAGGGGTTTCATACCGATGTCTCATTTAGTGCTGAACACTCCTCACAGTAAATTCTCTATCACTTTATTGTGGTCCTTGGCTATGTGAATAGGATGGATGTTCTTAGCAGCTGGCAGAGCTCACAAATTAATACATATATAATAGATCCCTATATATTTCTTTTCTAAATACTGCTCTCCCAAATCTAACCATTATAAGTCACACTGGTCCTTTACTCCAGATGTCACTGCAGAGTGACATTCTTAAAGACAGTTCTTCTCTAACATGCACTTATGTGGTCCTAGGGACTCTCCAGTGAAGTCTGGCATAAGATCGAACTGCTGCAATCTTAAACCAGTGTTTGCCTGCATTGCTATCATGTAGCTGGAGGAAGCTTTCCTGAATCGCATCATCACAGTTACTAGCGCTTGGCATGCCAATTGCTGCAGAGAATGAATCCTATTTTAAATTCTTTTGGATATCTACAATAAATTGCTGTTTGCTTTTACATATGAACTACAGCAAGGCCACTTGAACTCTACTAGCTCTTCTTACAGAACAGTGACAGAATATTGACCTTGATGTTTCGAAGAACATTGTGAAGTCAAGCCAGCTGTACTTGACGGAGCAGTAGGTACACTAATTTTCCTGGCAGGGAAGATTCTGGTGTCTGAATAGGATTTAATTATGCTGGTCCTACCAGTAGCAGAAAAACGGTAGTGAACACTTGTTCCACAGGGAAACTGCTGCCAGGGTGTGATCCCAGCCTGTTCTGGGAGAACAGTTAACAGGATGCGAGCAGGATGCAACCCAGATGCCAACTGGAAGCTGATGCTGTCTTCCCATCCCGCTCGGGCCTGATGGCCTCTATTTAGTATGTCTGTTGGATGAGGCTACCCACAAGCAAACTGGAAAAGCACATGGGTGGATATCTGATGCCCGGTACAAGCAAGAGGGCTTTTGGAGCTGAGAGTTGAAAGCTTACTGACTGGACTGGCCTCATCAGTGGCAACACAATGATGCCCACTTGATTAGCTTCCTCTACATGAGGACAGGGGCTCCCACCTCTTCACTCTGGTCTCACAGGGTGTTCTCCCAAGTAATTATCTGTACCTCCTGTGACTAGAAAGTCCACTGACAAAATAAAGATGATGAACTCATATCCAGAATACACCCAATTGCATCATCTGCATGAAGAAAAATAACAATAAGACTCAGGTTTTAGAGAGTAACATTTTCCTTTTATGATCTGAAATCTATTAGGATGTAACTCAATCACATTCATGTAGTTACTCATGCTCTAAGGTGCTCACATTGTTGGGATGCAATCTTATGTGATCCTTGAACTTGTGTCTTATTAATTATGATTGATCAGATTTGTTTTTCAATTTCAAGATGGGTTGAAATGGTGGCAAATGCTAACTTTGGGTTCCTGAGGCCAAATTCCTCACTGAGCTCAGTGAGCTGAGATAGAGCAGCAGAAATCTACTCGTGAAGTCTGTATTTTTCATTTTATTCATATTATTAAAAAGAACTCATAAAATGTTGTTTACTTAGAGACATCAGAATATTAAAAGTAAAATCACAAAGCAAAATGTGTTTGTAAGTGGTATGCTTAACTCTACATTGTAATTACTTTTATTATTAAAAATGCCTGACAGTCTTATCTGTGAGGTTGCAATACAATAGCTCAAAAAATTATTAATGGATGTTAGTTCTCTTTGAATTGATTCTAACTTTTGGGTTTCTTAGACTAGTTTATATAAATGAAGTTAAATTCCAATATTCTACAGTTAAAATTCGGTTTTCTCGTTTGACTTTTAACAATTCAATACAGTGTATTAAAATGTTCAGATCTCATTATAGGTTTACTAAGTGAACCACTTTCTTTATTTTATTTATCTTGAGGCAGTCCATAGCTATGTAGCTCAAGCTGGCTTTAACCTATTTTTATGGAATATTTTATTTTATTTAAGAGATAGAGAGAGAAAGAGGGAGAAAAAGGGAGAGAGGGAGAAAATGGACACACCAGGGCCTCTAGCCACTGCAAATGAACTCCAGTTCCATGTACCATCTTGTGCATCTGGCTTATGTGGGCACAGGGGAGTTGTACTTGGGTAATCTGCTTCGCAGGGCAAGTGCCTTAACCAGAAGCCATCTCTCCATCCCTGTCTTTCAGCTGTTGATCCTCCTGTATATGCCACTCTGAAGTGAAACCAATGCAGCCATCTCAACATCATGATCTTTACACGTTCTTTTAAAATATTATATTTATTTGTGTGTGAGGGGGTGTGGGCTCACCTGAGTAGCTGGCTCTTGCTGCCATAAAGGAACACTAAATTCTTGTGCCACCTTCTGCAAAGGTGGCTTGAGAATCGAACTCAAGCTTTGCAAGTAAGTGACTTTAACTGCTGAGACATCTCTGAGCCTCTATATACATTATGTTGTCTCTCTCTTTGCAAGAGAGAGGGGGGATAGAGGGAGAGAAAGAGAGAGAGAGAAAGAGAGAGAGAGAGAGAGAGGGAGAGAGAGAGAACATGTGATTGCCACTTGGAACTGCAAACAAGTTCCAGATGCATGTACCACTGCACTACTTGATGCATCTGACTTCCCTGGAGAATCAAACCTTGTCTTGCTCACTTTTCAAGCTTGTACTTCAAACCACTGAGCCATATTTTCAGCCCCAAACCCATATGTACTGAGCACATCTTTATGAATTCTTAATTAAATGTGTAGTTACTATATTATCAATTACTCACATAATATTTACTGATTTACTTGCAGGGCTTATGTTCTAGTTCCACTTTTCCCTGTTTGAAACAATCTTTGGGTTTTTTTTTATGACAGTAGTAATCTCATTTAAAAAATTAATTTATTTATTTGCAAGGAGAAAGAGGGAGGGAGCAAGAGAATGAGAGGAAGAGAATGGGTACACTCTGCTTCTTGGCACTGCAAACAAATTCCAGATGCCTATGCCACTTTGTGCCTCTGGCTTTACATGAGAACTGGAGAATCAAACCCTGGCTGTCAAGATTTGCAAGCAAGCACCTTTAACCACTCGGCCATTTCTCTAGCCTCAGTGATCTCATTTTTAAAAATGATTTCAAAAACAAATAAATGTCCTAAACATTCTGTGCTTCAATAAATTCTAAACAGCTACAAATTTCAAATATTTTTTATATTAAATCATTTCATAGCTACACTACTTTTGCAGTACTTTAAAATATTTTTTGCAGGAGTGTGCTATATGCCTCTCTCTCTCTCTCTCTCTCTCTCTCTCTCTCTCTCTCTCTCTCTGTGCATATGCATGAATACACAAGTGTGTGAAGGCCATGGCAGGATGTAACGTAGCCTCTTTCACACTGTCAGCCTGATACATCTTTGAGACCACATCTCTCACTGAACCTAGAGACCACCTTGTTGTGCTCAGAGTGGCTGACAAAAAACGCATCCGTAATCATCCAGCCTCTGCACCCTCAGGGCTGGGTTAGAGTCTTGCACCAGCACACATGGCTTTTCATGTGGGTGCTGGGCACTGAACACGGGTCCTCAAGCTTTCGTTGCAAGTGGTCTTATCTGCTTAGTCATCTCCTGGCCTCTTAAGTTCTCTCTCTCTCTCTCTCTCTCTTGTTCTCTCTTTTTCATTTCCAGTGGTGCATTACTTAGTACTTAAGACCTTGCAGTGCCTAGCACTGTCTTCCCAAGACCCTCATAATACAAGGGAAAAGATGATGACATCAAAATAAAGGAGACATTACTGGAGAGAGGGAGGGCATATGATGTAGTGTAGATCTGTGAAGGGTAAAGTGGGGGAGGGGAGGGAATTGTCATGGTTTATTTTCTGTAAGAATGGAAAGCTGTAAATAAAAAGGAAAAAAAAAGTTGCTTTCTCTTTTTTTATTTATGCCTTAATGTACATCTATAGAATAAATCTAACACACACGCACACACACACACACACATATATATGTATATGTGTGTGTGTATATATATATATATATATATATATATGTATATATATATATATATATAAAATAAACTTTGATTGTATAAATTCTTACGTAAATATCAGATATTTTCAATTTAGGTGAATCACATGCACAAAATCATTATTTCCTCATTTTATATCACACTGTACTGTAATAGACCCATTTTCATTGCTATGCATGTTAGTATTTCTTAACAGATAACATGCCATGTGTAATGTGTATACTCTTGGTGAGAGGTGACTAGACTGTCTCTAAATAATCACAACAAAACATTGCTGCAATAATTTTATTTTCATGTCACTTAATGGGTCTAGAGGTTTTCCTCATGCTACATATGCTGAGGGTACTTGTCAGCTCATAATTATGTTCCTTCTTACATTGAGTTAATCATACCAAACATGAAATTATACTGCCAGATTTTCCTTGTTGACATGAGAATAGATTCATGTTCTTTTCTGCTAAATATTAATACCTAATATTAGTGTTAAATATGTAATGCTACTGTAGCAAGCTGTCAACAGTGTGAAAAAAATTGTTACTTTACAGGATGTCAAATGCTAATACAAAGGTCTGTGGAAGATTATCTTCTGAGTTTAAGGTCTCACAGGGAACCCTTGATCTTGACATTCCTGGTGTCCACATGCTGCCTTCCTTTCCCAGGCTTGGCCAATCGCTATACTCAAAGCCAAGACTGTAGCTGCTTCTGTGTCTGCTTCACGCTGAAACTTCCCTCTTTAGAAAGGTCCTTTGTGATTACATGGGGCCATGCAGATAATCATGGCCATTTTCCACTTGTCCAAATAGTTAATCTCATCCACAAAATATTTTTGTCCTTATAAGATAACATACTTGTGGGAAATTAAGAGGTGAACATTTTCATTGGTCATTATAGTGCTATATGATTAAAATTTTATTTCTTAAAAATAATTTTTCTTGTTCTTTGATGGTTTCATTTATATGTATACCTAGAGACATATATAATAATTTTATCATATAGACAAGCTGTTACTTTTATTTCCTCTTTCTCCTCTTCCTTCTGACCCTTATATTCTACTTTTAAAGAGAATCACTCTGCCTCCCTATTGCAGTCAGGTTCACATTTATCAGTGTGTGGGGGATAAAGGGGAGAGAATTATCATGGTTTATTGTCTATAATTATGAAAATTGTCAATAACAAATTTAAAAATCTCTTCTTGTGTAAATATTTTATTTAATGACTGTGGGTGATTCATCTGTGCTTGTGAATTCACGAATAGTGACTGGACTATTACTGGATATAGAAATGATCCATATATTTTTTTTTCAAGGAATACACTGGTTTGCTCTTCAGCTTTATGGGGAGAGCAACAGATAACCTCCCTCCATTTTCTCTTTCTAAGGTTAGTATGACAAAATTGTGACTGAGTATAGACAACTGAAACATGCCTACAATGAGTAACGTGTAAACTAAGATGTTCTTCCTGTCTTACTAAGACAAAAACCAGATTTTCTAGAATGTCCACACATGGATGAAGAATTTTGAATCATACCTCTCTCCATTTTAACCATGTTGCTGCTACACAGGTCCCTATACAATGTTCCAGCCTCCTGGACTGTTTAAGACATTCTTCCTCCTTCGAAGTCAATCCAACAAATATTTACAGTATATTTTTACATCTTCCTTCACTATTCATTACAAATTCACTGACTTTCTTCACTAACTAAACACCCCCCCCACCCAACCATTCCTGTGTCCTTTATAGCACTTCGTTGCTTTCTACTAATGGCTGTATTAGCATCTCTTTCTGTTTATTTATTTATTACATACCTGATTTGTTCAGTGTCACACCTTTATAGCCTTAGGAAAATGATCGAGAAGTTTGTTTGAATTTACTAATATATCAACTATGTATCTAGCAAGTGTGTAAATGCTATTATCACGAGTCTATTGCTTTAAACTGGTAACTCATCCAATTTACAAAACAACAGTTAATATGTCCATTGAGTCAATGAGAAAACAAAGTATCATGAAGGATGAATGTTACACTGGGGATAGAGTTCAATGGGAGAGCCTCTGCACAGCATGCGCAGGACCCTAAGTACAATCTCCAGCACATGAAGGAAAAAAGTTAAAATAAAATGTGTAAGAAGATAAAATATTGTAAAAGGTGGATGTAGAATGATTTCTTTTTCTGTTATTCTTCTCTGATTTATAGTCAGCCTTGATTGGATTGTGCCTCTATTTATAAAACATATAATATTTAATGAAACATTTCTCCCAGTTCTTTTGCAATGTTTCTGAAAATACCTTTGTGAATTTTCACACAGCTTTTTTCATGGAGCCTTTTTAAGTGACATTAGGACCATGTCCTGGAGATATATGACATTTGGCACAATAATTATAACTTATTTTTTCATGTTAAAAGTTATTATTAACTAAACTGCATTCATGTTTCCTGATTACTCCTAAAAATATAACAGAAATATGCTCCAATCATTATGTTTAAACACAAAAGGCTTATTAACTAAAGGGCAAGCTTTCTTTATGATTTTTCATTACTGCAACAGTATTCAGGTGTT
Source organism: Dipus sagitta (assembly GCA_036346955.1). NCBI lineage: Eukaryota > Metazoa > Chordata > Mammalia > Rodentia > Dipodidae > Dipus > Dipus sagitta. Next base: position 50,547,339 of record CM070785.1, read on the forward strand.
CAATATAGGTACAATCCAACATTTTCTGACCATGTCAACAAAAATGTGTGAACCTTTATATCTTGGGACAATGAATGTTTGTGGTATATTACTGCAGGTAGTCAGATCTGGTAGATAGCTGGACAAGCATAATTATAAAGGTGAGTCATTACTTTTTGCATTTGTAATCAATATCATTTGAAAAGAAAAACAAGTAAAACTATTATTATTCAAGAGTAAGAGTTCTCTATTAGGCACACAAAGCCAATTTTCTAGCTAGCAGATCAACTGCATGAATACACTACCTATTCAATAGAAAAGCTCTTAAAACTGAAAAGAGAATTCACAAGACTTCTGTAAGCCAAATCGACATTCAAACATCATAGTATAAATTATTGTCTACTTGAAATAATATTATGCATGCATAAAAATCATGACATTATAATCAAAATATAAAATACAACTGAACTGAGGAAGACAAAATGTCATAAAAATAATTTTGTATATAAAGTTTTTTCTCTAAAGACAGTGAAGCTGCAATAAAAATTTCAGTGAATGATGCTGTGGAATACAGATTTAAAAAAATCATAACAGGGGGCTGGAGAGATGGCTTAGCAGTTAAGTGCTTGCCTGTGAAGCCTAGGGACCCCGGTTTGAGGCTTAATTCCCCAGGACCCACGTTAGCCAGATGCACAAGAGGGCATATGCATATGGAGTTTGTTTGCAGTAGCTAGAGGCCCTGGCATGCCCATTCTCTCCTCTCTCTCTCTCTCTCTCTCTCTCTCTCTCTCTCTCTCTCTGTCTCTCTCTGTCTATTGCACTCAAATAAATAAATAAATAAAAATAAAAATAAATTAAAAAATTCATAACAGGAATTAAGGCATATGAATAGCCAATAATATTTTTTAAATAAAAGGCAAGAAATCTTGTCTCATTTAAATATCATAAATATGTGGCAAATATATACAATGACAACGATATTGGAATTAATAAATGGATTAATATTTTAAGAAATGTATTAGAGTATTCTATTACATGATAAAATAGATACATATTTTAGATTTTGAATATGAGGTAATCTAATTTCCAATTGCAAGGATGAAGACCAAACCAGAGAAAACTATTTATATAGTAAAAACTGGATTACACAATTTAAGAAAAAATAATACTCTTTAAGTAAACCACAGTTCTAAAAATGTCCTTAATGTTAATATTAGGAGAATTTAGAAGATTATGCTCCTATATAGGAAGAGTTTTATTAATAGAAAACAAAGTAAAAGTCAATTGAAAAACAAAAAGAAATCTGTTACATCAGAGCAATAAAATAGCCAACAAAGGGAAAAGTTGAAAGAAACATGACAAATGAGAAGAAAATACTTACATATCATAATGAATACATATGACATGTATCTGTAGAAAAAAAAAAAAGAAACAAGCTTTTAGGGCTGGAGCGATAGCTTAGCAGTTAAGGCATTTGCCTGCAAAGCCAAAGGACCAAGGTTCAATTCCCCAGGACCCACGTTAGCCAGCTACAAAAGGCAGCGCATGCATCGGGAGTACACTTGCAGTGGCTGGAGGCCCTGGCATGCCCATTCTCTCTCTCTCTCTCTCTGTCAAATAAATAAATATAAAAGTATATAAAAAAGAAAAAAAAACTTCCAAAAAGCAGGGGAAAATATACATAAATGGTAAATTAGCAACTCAGAAAAGAGAGATTAAAGTGGCAGTTATGTCTGGCAAAAGTGTTTTATCTTATCCATTACCATAAAACTAATTAGAGAATAATTACATAATATCTCCAATTCAATTACAAAAAATTAGCATGCAATTCTCACATCTAGGACTCACAACAGATTGACAACCAGACACTGTCATACGCTACAGGTGTGAGTAGAACTTGGAGTAATTTGGCACAACATTTGGCCATCTATTTAAATACAAGATGTGCATATCTTATTAACCAGCAGTAATTCATACTGGTATGTATTAAAGAAAGAAATCTGAGATGTATAATTAAGCTCCTTTTATAGTGAAACTATTGTATAACTAAACTGTAATCAATATTTATAGAGGAGTATCTCACTTGACAGATAAAAATAAACAAACGCAAATAATTCTTGATGCATATCTAATTAAAGTTTCATCTAATAATTTTTTTTTGGAGGGGTGACTTGAGGTAGTGTCTCTCTCTAGCCCAGGCTGACCTTTAATTCACTATGTAGTCTCAGGTTGGTCTGGAACTCATGGCAATCCTCCTACCTCTGCCTCTCAAGTACTGGGATTAAAGGAGTGTACCACCACACCCGGCCATAATTTTTGAGTAGAAAAAGTTACAAATTAATACATATACTGTTAAATTTGTCTAAAATAACTAACTATAGCTACCTATTTTTGCCATTTACAAATATACACAGAAACTCATAATATTACTTGTCTCTGTCATTTGGTTCACAAATGGTGTTTCATATCAGGGATGTTAGCCTATTTTTTAAATAAGCTTTTACCTAAGAATGCATCCATACATTTCTTGAAAAATTTGGAATTAAATTTGAATAAAGCCTATTCAGTCTATGTAAATATTTTCACTAATTTACCCTATGAGTTTAATTATCCTTTTTTAAAAAACATATTTTTATTTATTTCTGAGGGGAGGATGAGAGAGAGAGAGAGAGAGAGAGAGAGAGTAAATATGGGCATGCCAGTGCCTCTTGTCACTGCAAGTGAACTGCAGATGCATGTCACTGGCTTTATGAGGATATTGGTGAAGTGAACCCAGGCTACCACAATGCAAGTAAATGTCTCTAAATGCTGAGCCATCTCCACAGCCTTAACTATTCTTTATAATAAATATTTGATGTATCATTTTACCTGTAGATGTATTAAAATTTATATTTAAATATTGTATCTTGTTTATTTTTTTTTTCTTCAGAGAGTCTACATATACCAAATGATGTTTTACTGGCAATGTAGCCAAGGATAGCATGAATTTCTAGATTTACAGTCATGCATACCATCCTTGGTGAATGAATTCTATTCTTTGATAGGTCCTTACCTGTTTTTTGTAGGACGTTCAAACATTTAAGAAGAGATAAATTATTTACACAGCCTCAAAATGTTTATTAATTAAAATATTTATTAATCACTAAAGAAAATGAGTCATTAAATAGGAAGAAAACCTATCATCTAATAACCAGTGATCAACGTTAACATCAATGTGGTCACTGATGACATTAACACCAGGTAGCACACCAGATATGCTGTGCTTCATAGTAATGGTATTCTTGCAAATGCAAAGCATCAGGGTCTAAGTGTACAGAAGACCAACTCAAGCTGAGCTTAGAGAAAAATCTATACAAACATCTGACCAAGTACACTCCTGCACCATGCTGTCTGTCTGATGTGTAGAGGGCTTGTTGAAGAGATCCCTCATACAGCAGGAGATAGCAATGGTTAAAATGCAAGGGCAGATGCTAAGTTGTAGCCTGTAACAGAAGAAAATGGAGAAAGAGTAATGCTGGTGAAGTCCCCTACTGGAGTGTATAGTTTCTTTAATCTACCATAAACAATTTATTTATTTTTTTTGTAAATTAAATCTTGGTTTCAGGGTTTTATATGTAGTCATCATTAGGAAAGTTCAAGGAAGGATGTACAGAAACATTTATTTTTTACAATTCATGTTTAAGTCTTAAATTACTTTTAAATAAAGTGTAAAAATGATTTATAAAGTTCTTTAAGTGGATATTAATGAATTCACTCTCTTAAAGTTCATATCTAAATTGAACTTAGAATTGGCTTTTAAAAGGTTCTCATTACTAATTACTTTAAGTATGTTTATGACTTCAATTATACCCGATGAAAAGTCTAGATTAATGCGAATTACTTTTAACAGGAATAGCACTCTGCAAGTTGGATGGACCATGAGGATGTCAAGGTTTCATGTCTGCTGCTTCCTTTTGTCCATTATTTTTTTTATATTCCCAAATCACTTCAGTCTGAAGCCAATTTAATTACCGGCTTGGTGTGGGGTGATCACATTCTATTTAAGCTCTAAAAGGCCAGTTCACTTTAGTGCACAAAAAAGAAAAGAAATAATCTTTGAGTCAGTTCACAGGGGATTAAGAGATGCTTTTCACAGTGGCACACAAAATTTAATGTTAAACTTCCTGCCAGACAACCAGGTTTCTACTGCTGCTTCTGCTCTTATGTAATTTGGCGTAACAGATGGAAAATGCGGCCAAATACAATTCATATCTCCTTGGTTAAAAAAAAATGTCTGTTAACAGCTCATTGCATTTCTCTCCAACTCTACACATCTTAGCTACGTCCAATTTGTGGCAAATACATTTTTTGTCACGATTTTACCAAATGTTTTACATTTGTCCAAAGCTGGAGCTGCTATACTTAATTAGCTTGCACTTTCATTAGAAGAGCTGGAGCTTAAAATCAATTTATTCTGCTCATTTAAACCTTGACCTCCTCTGCTTATAAGACCAAAGACAAAAATCTCTGTGTTCCATGTGGTCGCTGGGTAGCTGTCATGTTAAATATTAATGATATGAATTGTAGTTCACAATGATTAATGCACTTGTAATTGGTTATAATGAATCAAATCTGCATAATAATAGGAAGATCTTACTGACATCGTGCTGTTTTCTTTTAAATGGTAAAAACTATGTTTACTTAAGAAGCTAAAAGTGATAGTATCCTCCCTCTATGAATAAGTCATTCTTGGGTAACTATTTAACAAAAAGATGGAGGAAAAGCTTGTCACAGAAGGACTTGTCAGTGGGAATGAAGGAGTCCCACAAGCGTCCTGCTGCTGCTTTCCTTGTAGCCCTAAACCACACATTTTCTGCATATGTATGTGCCTGTATGAGGGGTGTGTGTGTGTGTGTGTGTGTGTGTGTTGTGCGTGCATGTGTGGGTGCCTGTAAAAGGCTGGCAGTCCTTACCTTCCATGGGTACACATGGTCATACATGTGGGGTTTATGGCACAGACTTTGTAATTATTTAGTTAAAAATCTGTTATGGTCTAAAGATGGCACACATTATGCAATCAATCCTAAACGAGCATTTTGCAGTTACTGATAGTAGGAGGGGGACGTTTTATGATGTGGTTAGTAGCAGTGTAACTTTTACATCATATGTCTTTTGTATTACTAAAATTGACCTCCACCTATCTCTGCAGTCGGATGATAATATTTGACTCTGAGTGGCTTCTCTGACATATCTTTTTCTATTTTCTTTTTTGTTTATTTTTATTTATTTGAGAGTGACAGAGAGAGAGAGAAAGAGGCAAATAGAGCGAGAGACAGAAGGGTGCGGCAGGGCTTCCACCCACTGCAAACGAACTCCAGACGCGTGCGCCCCCTTGTGCATCTGGCTAACGTGGGTCCTGGGGAATCGAGCCTTGAATTGGGGTCCTTAGACTTCACAGGCAAGCGTTTAACCGCTAAGCCATCTCTCCAGCCCCATATCTTTTTTAAAATATATTTTATTTGTTTATTTATTTATTTAAGAGAGAGAGACAGAGAGAGAGGAAGAGAATAGGTGTGCCAGGGCCTCTAGCCACTGCAGATGAACTCCAGATGCATGTTCCCCCCTTGTGCATCTGGCTAACTTAGTCCTGGAAAATCAAACCCGGATCATTTGGCTTTGCAGACAAATGCCTTAACCACTAAGCCATATCTCCAGCCCCCTCTCTGACATATCGTGATACAGAAACATGTTTATACCTAAAGTAAGCCCTTCTAGCAAGGCAACTTATTCTCAGCCAGCTTTAGCACTCAAACTTCAACAAATCACACCTGATTAAACCTTATCCTTGTAAGGAAATTTGAAGTCTCAACCAATCAGATTATTTTTTTTTAATTTTTTTGTTATTTATTTATTTATTTATTTGAGAGCGACAGACAGAGCGAGAAAGAGGCAGAGAGAGAGAGACACAGAGAGAATGGGCGCGCCAGGGCCTCCAGCCACTGCAAACGAACTCCAGACGCGTGCGCCCCCTTGTGCATCTGGCTAACGTGGGTCCTGGGGAGTTGAGCCTTGAACCAGGGTCCTTAGGCTTCACAGGCAAGCGCTTAACCACTAAGCCATCTCTCCAGCCCCAATCAGATTATTTATGAATTTCACTTGCTTTTCTCTGGCTGTAAATACAGACAGCATGCATAGTAGTAGTGGTGGTGAATTGTGAACAGGTTGGGCCTAGAATGTTATTCAGGTCTGGCAAACTTTCTTTACACTGATAAAATTTTAATTCATTTTGATATTTTTTCTTAGTAGAGAGATACACATAAAGAGAAATATGAAAAGAGAGAGAGTGAAAGAGAGAGTGAGGGAGTATATGGGCTTGCCAGGGCCTCTAGCAACTGTAAATGAACTCCACACGCATGCACCACTTTGTGCATCTGGCTTTACATGTGTACCGGGGAAATGAACCCGGATCATTAGGCTTTGCAGGCAAACACCTTAACCATTGAGCAATCTCTCCAGCCCTAATTTCTCTTTAGCAGACCGGAATGCTGAATTCTTGTATTGTGTTATCAGTTCTGATCTGACAATCAGTAGACACTAGATGGTTATCATCATACCAAGTGTGTTAGTGAACATCTTATTACTGGGACAAAACACCTGGCAAAAATGAGTTTACAACAGAAGTGTTTATTTCAATTAGCAATTCCAGGTGATATCATGTGATGGCAGGGAAGGCAAGGAAGCAGGAAACTGAGGCAGCTGGGCATATTTAGCACAGTGAAGAAGAGAGTGATGAATGCCAGTGCTCGGCTAGCTCTCTACTTTCTACACAGTTCAGGACCGTAGCCCCTGGAATGGTACTGTCCACAGTTAAGGTGGGATCTTCTACCTCACTTAACATAATCAGGATAATCTCACAGAGATGTGCACAGACACCAATTTAATCAACATAATCTCCAACAGGTGATTCTAGGCCCTGTCAAATTGACAATCAATATAAACTATTATGCCTTCAGAAATGGAACAGTAATATTTAACTGATTAGAGATATACTCCATAAAAGAAGAATTTTAAGACCATCTTTTCAGGATTCAAGGTATTTAGGCAACTGTCTTTGCGATACGTTCATTTTTCAGGCAATAATTAAGTCCCATATTATGTTGTCATATTGTTCATTAGACAACTGGAGGCAGTAGATATATTCATGGAGTCATTAAGCATTATGTCACAGCTCAGAATATTGTTGTTCTACAGTTCTACATTGCTATGATGCTTGGTATACAACCTATGTAAATCTTAATCTTTGAGATGAAGGAACTTGGTATTTTATGAGATCAATGAGTTACAAGATACAGTATTTTGAAGTCATTGGTTCTTTTTTTAAATATTTTTGTTTATTTATTTAAGAGTGACAGAGAGAAAGGGAGAAAGAGGCATATATATATATAGAGAGAGAATGGGTGTGCCAGGGCTTTCAGCCTCTGCAAACGAACTCCAGATGCATGTGCCCTCTTGTGAATCTGGCTAATGTGGTTCCGGGGGAATTGAGCCTCGAACCGGAGTCCTTAGGCTTCACAGGCAAACGCTTAACCGCCAAGCCATCTCTCCAGCCCTGGTTCATTTTTTAAAATTATTTATTTATTTATTTGCAATGAGAGAGAGAGAGAGAGAGAGTGAGAGAGAAAGAGAATGGATACACTAAGTCCTCTAGCCACTGCAAATGAACTCCAGATGCACATGCCTCTTGTGCATCTGGCTTACATGGGTCCTGGGGAATTGAACCTGGGTCCTTTGGTTTTGCAGGCAAATGCCTTAACCACTAAACCAATTCTCTATCAATCATTCATTCTTTTTGTAATAATAGAGTAAATTACAATTAAACATTTAAATATTAAGAGCTGGGCATGATGGTGCACACCTTTAATCCCAGCACTTGGGAAGCAGAGGTAGGTGGATTTCCGTGAGTTCAAGGCCACCCTGAGACTACATAGTGAATTCTAGGTCATCCTGGGCTAGAATGAGACCCTACCTTGAAAAACCAAAAAATAAGAAACTATATCAGGTTTAAATTTATATTGTTTTAATTATCATTATAATAACTTTATAATTCACAATTTTTGCAAGGCTCTCTGGTAAAACATGTGTGAAATCCAATGTATCTACAGTGCTTCTTGGTTTGAATGAACTGAATTGTTTCCTGATCTATAAAATTGTTATTTCCAATCACAAGATATTTTATGGACAATGTTTTTTTTTTTTTTTTTCATTTGGAATTGCAAGTGCAAATGAGAAGTAGATATAACTACATGGTCAGTAGGAACACAGTTCAGCATAAATCATAAAAACCTTCTAGTTGGAATTGATTTCAGCATATTATACATGAAGATAAATAACAGAAGCTGTGATTGATTAGTTGGGGAAGGTCACAGGGGAACTACATATATATATATATATATATATATATATATATATATATATATGCATACATATGTAAGTCTTTGAAGAGATAGATATGTTTTTTATCAGAAAATTGATTTCTAAAATATTTTTATTGGTAAAGTTAATCTAACACAATTCTGACAAATTAATTTGAAAGAATCTGGAGTAAGGTATGCAGGCATTGGGATACATACTGCTGAGGCACACTCAACATATATTTGCAGCAGACATAAATATCAAAGATACATTAATACTTACTTTATAGGCAGCAGGTGCTGGGAATAGCTGACTCTGCTCCTATTCTGATAAGTTAGTGGGAACTGTTTTTCTTCTGCTGTGAATTTTAACAGTTGAAGTACCACTTTTCTTGCATATACATTTTCATGGGTTTGCAAATTTTAAAAATCCTTACTAAAGATTTTCTCTATCTATCTCTTCTCCAAAGTGAGAGTTTTAAATACTTAGTAAATTGAAGTGAATAACCGCCCCACACACATTTCTTCTGTGTATATGAACGCTATGAACAGTGAGAGAAACCCTCTCTGGATTGCACATGGCTTTAGCAAGTCACATTTGTCAACTTGAACCCGGCTGTCATATTTCTGAGAAGCCAGTCAGTGAGACACACAGATGAAATCCACATCTTGACCATAGTCTAGACGCCTTTGTGTGTGTGTGTGTGTGTGTGTGTGTGTGTGTGTGTGTGTGTCGTTGTTGTTGTTTCTGCACTTCCCACTTGGAGTGCTGTCAGCATTCCTTCTGCCCTATGCTTTCTGTGTCCAAATCTTGCCTCTTGACCTGATCCTCTCATAAGACCTTGTGTCTGAAGACGTGAGCCTCACCACTGCTGGACGTTTCCTCTCTCTGACTCGGACATTGTGCTTCCCTCCCTGTCCTCCCTGACCCTTGCCATGACAAGTCTCTTATGAACATTGATGGAGAGTGCCCGTGAGTTTCTTCGGCCGTGAAATGCGCTCTTTCTATTTTGCTGTGTGTGCTTGGCTGTGAGCTTTTTAGCCACAATAATTCAGGGACTGGTTGACATTTATTGGCCCTGGCTTGTGAAGGCACAGTGTTACTAATGATGGGCGACCACACTGGTCTCTGTTTCAATCATTATGTCAAAAATACAGGTAATGTATCCTTGGAATGCAGGGTGGTCACTCTTCTTGCTAATGGAAATATCTAGAAATGGTTAACTTTAAACAGATATTGAACAAAGTGCATCTAAATGCTACAGAAGTTCAAAAAGAACATACATGAATATAAAGTAAGCATAAAGCAGTAAATTCTTCTATTTCATACTAGGTGTTTTATGTGATATGAGAAATATATTAAACCAGGGCAAGCAGAGAGACATCGGGCATGATCCACAGAGAGACAATCACACAGGAATTACCCATTATGAGAACAATGATTTCATTTTCAACTTTTTAAAAAATATTTTTATTTATTTATTTGAGAGAGGAGAGAAAGAGGTAGAGAGTGAGAGACAGAGACAGACAGAGAGAGAGAGAGAGAGAGAGAGAGAGAGAGAGAGAGAATGGCCATGTCAGGACCTCCAGCCACTGCAAATGAACTCCAGATCTATGTGCGTCCTTGTGCATCTGGCTTACATGGGTCCTGGGGAATCAAACTGGGGTCCTTTGGCTTTGCAGGCAAATGCCTTGACTTCCAAGCCATCTTCTCCAGCCCTATTTTCAACTTTTAACCAATGTGAAGTATGAAGTATTTATAATGAAGTGATAACTAGAACTGATATGAATTAAAATACACAACCCATTTAGTTTATATTTTGTGATTGGTTCCTCATGTGTGTGTATGTATGTATTTGTAGCATGTATATGTGTATGGTGTGGTGTGTGTGTATATGTGTGCATGACATATTGAATGCACTTTTGTGTGTGGATGTGTTGGCTTTGTGCAGAGAGCAGTGGGTGTTTTTACTAGCCTTCTGGTCTCCTTGATACGGAGTATCACACTAAACCCAGAGCGGCCATGTTCAGTTAAAGCGTCTGACCAGTCTGTTGAGGAACTCTCCGTCCTCCACTTCCCACAGACCTGGAGTCACAAGCACGATTGGCAATGCCCAGCCATTTACTTGGGTGCTGGGGAATTGAATTCAGGGTGAATAAGTTCTTCGTAGGCCCTTGTCCTTGCAGGGCCAGTCCTTTTACCTTCTGAGCCACCTCCCAGCCCCTCACTAGAACAGATCTCTTCTAAAAGTATTCCTTTAGTTGCAAGTTATGCTAAAAGGTCAGCTTGTTTAAGACCACTGATGCATTCACCAAATATTCAATGAGTTTGCTCTGTCTGGATTTTGCTTTCAGTGTTTTTTGAAAATAAATATTAAGTACACAGTTTCTGTCTTTAAAGTCATTTATTAAATTAATAAAGAAAGCTTCCTGGCATGCCCATTAACTCTCTCTCTCTCTCTCTCTCTTTCTTGCTCTCTTTCTATACTTCTCTCTCTTAAATAAATAAATATAAGCTTTAAAGTCATTTCTTATGAGAGCTAGCTACAGGTAGTTGTCATGGATGAAAGAGAAAGTACCTTGCATTTTGGAAACCCATTGAAAATTATATAACCTAGTTTTTCATAAAGCATCTGGCATTTTAGAAATCACACACACATATACACACACACACTTTTTCAAAGAGGGAGAAAAGTATTCAATCAAATAACTTTTAGAAATTAAAGTTGTTATAAAATAAATCAAAAGTGACTAAATATTGATTATACTCATAATTTCTTAGACTGAAGTGAAAAACAAAATTTCATGTTTTTTTAAACTACTGGTTATTGTATGAGATTACTTTTCCTAAGAATATTAGCTGTTCCAAGTTATAGTATAGTATTTAGGATATCTCAGAGAGCTGTAAACCCCAGGGTAGTATGGGGGACCATTGCAGAGTTCCTGCAGATGCCTGTGATTATTCCCATAGTAGGTGAGCACTTTCTAACAATGATCTTCATTTAGATACAAGACATTTGACCTGGATATAAGGATTTGAAAAGAACGCATTTGGTTCATGTATTTGTTTTATATCAGACTATCATTACATGCATTTTAGATACGAAGACTCAAGATTCTGACCTAGAGTGTCATAACAAAAGCTTTCTCTGGTGAAACAATAAGTTACACTGCTTTATAAAATATGTTCTATCTGGGGGCGGGAGAGATGGCTCCATTGTTAAGGGTGCATTTTTTTTTTTTTTTTTTTTTTTTTTTTTTTTTTTTTTTTTTTGCAAAGCCTGCCAGCCTGGATTTGATTTCCCAGTACTCACATAAGGCCAGATGGACAAAGTGATTCATGGATATGGACTTACTTTGTGACCACAAAAGGCCCTGGCTTGCCCCTGCTTTTTCAATTTTTTTTCCTTTCTGTCTAATAAATAAATAAATAAATAAAGTTAAGAAAGCTTCTCTGATATTCAGTGTAAAATATTAGTAACAAGAGAAAAATGGCATGATGATTAGAGTAGGCTATCAGCACAAGAGGACAGTGACAATCTTAGCCTAATGCCATCCTCAGAAGACAGACATCATGTCCTCCTAGGATGCATGAGTGTGAGTCCTCACTATGGCCATTGGAGTATTCTGGGAGCAATTAGAGTGGCATGTGGTGCTCCATTACTGACTACTGTAACTCTGGTTGAGGTCCTCATAGGTGTTTGATAGGTTGGGGCAAACTGGACATAACTCAGCTTGGGGGAATGTTATATTTTCCTGACCACAGTAGAGCCCCAGTCACCAAACCAAGTGGGATCCAGTGTTCTTGCAACCACTCTTATTTCCCTGCTTAAGTCTTTGAAGACTACACTTGTGTGGTCCTTGTTGATATGCATCCTTCTTCCCCTTTCAGTAATCTCCTGCTGTATGACAATGTCCATCCAGAATCCAAAAATTTTATTACCTTGAAGCATGACAGAAGTGAATACTATAGTCGGCAACTGGCTGTCAGGTCTACAATGTGTGAAGCATTCTTTAAGTAGTCTAGAAAATGCTTTGTGTAGTCTATCCCATGCCACTGTCATTGATTTACAATTTCTTCAGAGTGCTCTGGTTCCCTTTGCTGAAGACTGTGAATCAAAGCCAATTTCTAGGTGCTTTTAGGAGGCTGCTGCTACTGTTTGTTTTCTCCTTTCAAGTTTTCTCTACTGACAGAAAAAAAAAAAAAAAAAGAAATCAAAATGTGAATACCAATGTGCCTTTGCAAACTTCTATGCATATTTGTGTGTGTAACTGTCCGGAACAGCACTGAGCTGTGAATCTTTCACAACAGTCGAGCTGAAGTTTCAGCTAGGCCCCACCATTGCCTGAATCACTCTGGCCTCCCTCTAGCTCATCTCTCAACTCACCTTCCCCTGTGAGAACCTTGCCTTCCACCATCCATTTACCTAAATGCTAAATTACAGAGCGCATGCAGTGCAGCATTAGAAAAGATGGTCTGGGAGAGCACACCGCCGAGTGCAGTATGCAACACTTTCCTTCAGATTTATCAGGCTCCGCTTGTTTTCAAAAGTATTCAAATTGGTTATTGAGTGTCCTTGTGTACTCCATTTATCCCATTCAGTGAATTTGCTTCATACATTTTTAATGAGGTTGACATTGTGTTGTTACATCCTATATTATATTCTGGAATTGGCTTAACCCCTAGAATAGCTGAGTTGATATATTATTTCCTTCCTGATGAAAAAGAAATTGAATTTTTATATCGCATCTGTTCATATTTAAGGAATATGTTTTGTTTCCTCCAGTGTTTACCATTGCTCTATGTTCTGAAGCTTTAGAAACTCACTGTCGGTTAGTTTGAAATATATGATAGTTTGGGTGCTATAAAAACCAAATTACTAGAAAACACTGGTGCCAATCCCTAACCTTGGCTATATTTGGTAAGTGTGTCCAACCTCTCTACATCCCACCAAACTTTTCTTTTTTTTATTAATTAGTTTTGTACTCAACGAATACAGTCAATTTGGTACCATTGTTAGGCTCATCCGTGACCTACCCCCTCCCCCTGTCCCCTCCTTGTTGAGGTATATGGGTCATGCTTTCTGGAGTTAGCCCACAGTTATGGGTAGGATAAATGTCTCTGCATATCATGACCCAACATGTGGCTCTCACATTCTTTCCACCCCTTCTTCCACAAATTTTCCCTGAGCTATGTTGGGTTCATTTTTGATCTGCTTCAGTGATGAGGTGTTGGGGGCCTCTGAGGCTCTGGCTCTCTGATTTGGTAGGAGTTGATTTTTCTCTGCGTTGATCTCCTTCACCCTTGTGCTGGTATCCAGTTCACCAAAAAAACAGCACCCTTGCTTGTTTCGCCAATTGTTCTCAGTTTCAGCCGGGGCCCTTTTGAGGTATGATGGGGTGGCTCTCTCCTTAGGATCTACATCTATCTGAAAAAGAGAAGCAGATTCTCCAATGGACAGTAAGTTAGCACCAGACAAATGAGATATCCCTTACTTTTTTATAGAGAATTTAATAGGTGTAGGCCCTCTTGTAGCCCACAATTGATGGTAGCTTGATATTGGAGAGTGGGCTTATGTTTGGATCTGGTTCTGACTTGTTTCCCAGCTCCAGCTATGGGTCCCATACCAGTGAGGGGATCAGTTAGCCGAATTGAGAGCAGTTGGTTCCCCACCATGGCTGTGTGCCACTATTGTACTTTTGTGGGCATCACAACAGTTTATTTGCTTCTAAGTAGGTTAGACCATGAGTTGCTTGGACAGATATTGGTCATTTTCTCCCAGTAGCCCATGTAGCACCTTCTGGCACTAGACGCGCTGACTGTCTGGGGACTGACTCTCTTCCAGCTTCCAGCCATGCCATTCTATTTTACACGTCAACCACATTAGGTGTCTTCAGCAGTAGGGTCTTACCACTAGCCTTTGGTGGGTCATCAAGTACTCTGACAGAAATCTGTCTTTCTTTTAGGAAACCTTGTAGGTCTCTCTGATCAAAAGCTCATTGTGGATGATAGCCCCATGCTGGTACTGGGAGTTACAGGTCAGTGCCCACTAGGAAAAGGAAGAAAAAGATAACTAATATAAAAGAGTTAGAGAGAGGAGAGAGAGAGAGAGAGAGAGAGAGAGAGAGAGGCTGTAGAAAATTAGGGTCAGTCTTCATCATACCCTTTCCAGTTTTCTTTCCTCTGGTGGCTGCCATTATGCTCTCAAATTTTATGAAACTGATTTTATTTTTCACTTTCACAAATGAGTAAGCATGCTTCATTTCTGTCTAATTTTCTAATTTCTGGCTAATTTCACTTAACATGATATCTTCTGGTTCATTCGTATAGCAAATGACAGGACTTCATCTAATTTTTTTTTTTGTTATTGCTGAACAAGTTTCCAGTGTGCATAATAAGCAAAAACTATTAAATGGTAAAAGATAACAGAGGGTAGAGTCTTTAACATGACATAATATGTGAAGACTTTAGATAAACTCCTAAAGCATAAACAACAAAAGCCAAAAAAAAATAAAAAGACAAAATGACTTATCATGATAAAGTGCTTCAAAAGAGTCAGTGAAGCACCCAGTAAAGCATAGCTGTGAGCTCTGGTATGAAAGAAAACACTAACTATGCAGCTAACAGAGAATTAATAATCAAAATGTATGAGGACCTAAAAAAAAAAAATCCCTCAATACCTATAAGAACAAATCAGCTCATGAACAAGTGGGAAAATGGGATGAACAGTTTTCTCATAGAAGGCATATAAACAACCTAAAATATATAATAATATCACTAATCATCAAGGGAACATAAATTAAATTCATAATGTCGTATATCATTTCACTGTAGTTAGAAGGGTCATTACAAGCAAAAACAAACTAAACAAAACCCGCAGGAATCTCGGTTCTTTGTGTTCCCACAGAAGAAGAATTCACACTGAGGCATCGGTGGAGCAAACAAGAAGTTAATGTTTATGTCCTTAGGAAGAAAAGTGAAAGTGAAATGTCAGAAGGCCTCACAAAGCCAATAAGCATCAGCCAGGGGCTGCTGCTAGTCCCTGTCCTCCTCTAGGATTCCTCTCCTCCTTGCTTACTACCAGCGAGGTCTACGAAGGTCTCCTTTCTCCAAGGGTGGACTCTATCTTAGCTATCTTTACCCAGAGGCCAACGTGGTACAAATAGATGCATGAGACTCATGTATATGGATGAAGGTGTCACTATGTGACTACACATAACAGTGAAATGTTTACTATAACAGTACCCATACCTTGCACACATGCTCCTTAGACATAGGCTCTGTGGGAGCTGACTGGGACAAAACCTGCTTAGACAATATTGTTTTCCCCAGTACCTTTTCCTTCCTCCTAAGCGGTTAGTTTGGCTACCTCAAGTATGACAAAAGACCTTATTTTCTTCCCACCCCCACTGTTATAACCAGACTAGCCAGGTGACTATGATCGGGATGATTCTGCATTCGATTAGACCAGGAGGACATTTCCTTATCAGAAGTAGGATCAGCTAGTGGGTTGTGAGATTCTGTAAACGCTGCTTGAAAATAAAGGCAGAAAGTGAATATCATATAGTTCTGTATGTCACAGAAAGGGGAAGGATGCCATAGCCAGAAAGAATGCATTGTTTTTCCTGTGGGGCTTTTTGCCTTACAAAATCCTAGAGAGGCATCTTTGTCACTGCAATAGCAGACAGTGCTGTGGCCGCTTTCCCATGACACCCTCGGTGTAAGGGATTAGCACGGTGGGGGGGGGGCGAGTTTGGAGGTGTTTTGTGATATGAAATGTCCCCCATAGCCTCATGGGTCTGACATTAAACTTCATACTCAATCTTCACCTTGTGGCAAAGTGGCAAGCAGAGCGTTGCCCAAGGAAGTGCATCTTGTGGAGAGGCTTAGGGTGCATTTGTCAACGCCCCATTTACCATAATGTTTACTTTTGCTTCCACCTTCCAGCTAATGTGGCAAGAAGTGATCCCCAGCCTCTACTCTGCTATGCATTTCTGTTTCATGATGAATCATTAGAAGCCAAAATCAGCTGTTGCCTTCTCTGTGCTGGTCTTGGTTGGATGTATTGTTTCTGCACTGAAAAGACCACTGCAACAGGAGTTGTTTATGAATCATCCTTTCACACTTCCAGAAATAGTTGAAGAAAATTCCATTGCAGAGAAGCCAGAGATATTGTACTATATTTGAGGCAGAATGAAACCATAGCCAATATTAGAAAGGTAATCACATTTTCCCTGTCAGTTTGGGAGGCCTGGGGAAAACTCTTCATTGAATTTTAGGAATTTGATGGTGGTACCTATATTTGTGCCTCTGTGACACTTCAGCTTGTCGCCAAAGTTTCCAAAGAGTGCAACTAGAAAAAAAAAATGTGGATGTATAGCCCTAGTTTTTGGGTCACTAAAAAAATGAGAGCGTCCTTTGCTTTGTTCTAAGTGGCAAACAATTTTATAATCCTTATCAGAGGTAGCTTAAAAACAGTGTAAATGATTTATTTTAGAATAAATCAGACAAGAGAATAGAGAAAATATGATTTTTTTTCCCAATCACCTCCTTCCTTAAACCTTCAGAGGAGAAGACAGCTATCGGAAATTCCATGCCTCAGTTAGGAAAATATAGAATAGTGACATCCTCCCCTGGCCGTTTCAGGAGAGAGCTATGGGAAGAACAAAAGGAAGACTCTTCACAAAACTGCAAGGGTCTTGCTGAGATGTGGGCTGTGGTTGAAATGTTGCCTGAAGCTGAAGCAAGTAGAGTTGGGAATCTCTCCTGGGTCCCTGAAGCTGATATATGGTGCACAGCGATGAAAGAGATCTGTGCACACTCCAGGTAGGAACATTTTGGCTTTGAGAAATTTAGTTTTTTTTCTTAATTATTTAAAACATTATTTATTTATTATTTTCAAAGGAAGAGAGAGAGAGAGTGAGAGAGAGAACATGAGCACTCCAGGACCTTTTGCCACTATAAACAAACTCCAGGTGCATGTACACTTTATGCATTTTGCTTAATGTGAGTATGGGGGAATTGAGCCTGGGCTGTCAGGCTTTGCAAACAAGTGCCTCTAGCTGGTCGACCATCTCACAGTATGCAAACTTTAGTCTTCTAGTAGAATGGCTGAGGTAGAAGAAAGTGTCTACATTACTTGGAAATGTCAATCCAACTAGTGTGATCAGCAGTGGTAATAAATACTAAATTGTGCCTGGTCCCCACAAAAATCCTTAAATATTTCATAAAATTCCTGTCCATTTTGTAATGAATAACCAGTTTAAAGAATGAGGAAAAGAATGGCCTCTTACCTCAGAGTGAGGGCAACCTGGAACTCATGCATGTGGGACATGTAAAAAATGAGAATGGGTAAAAAGCTTTCACAAAAGACTAAGGTATACCTTCAGAGATCATTATACTCATTGGATCTAATCAAAATTAAACAATGGACATGAGTTGATACTTTTCTTTCCAGTGCCAAAAATAACTTATGACTATTTTTCAAATATTTTATTTATTAGAAAGAGAGAGAGAGAGAGAGAGAGAGGGAGGGAGAGAGAATGGGTGTGCCAGGACCTCTAGCCACTGAAAACAAACTCCAGACACAAGCACCACCTTGTACATCTGGCTTACCTGGGGACTGGGGAATAGACTGTGGGTCCTTAGGCTTTATAGGCAAGTACCTTAACAGCTATGCCACCTCTACAGCCTGATTTGTGACTATTAAGAAGACTAGATCATTAGTGAGTTAAACAAATGTTAACAATTAAAAATAAAGAGAGGGCTAGGGACTCATGTTTGATTTCCCAGAACCCATGTAAGCCAGATATACAAGGTAGCACATGCATCTGGAGTTCGTTTGCAGTGGCTAGAATCCCTGGCATGCCCATACTCTTTCTCTCTCCTTCTCTCAAATAAGTAAAATATTTTTTAAAAAAAAATAAAGAGAAAGTTAAGATTAGAATGGATATGGAAATTTGAGTTACTTGCACAAATGAGAGTACTATGAAAGCATGTTATGTAAAATTAAGCAGATTGTGTCAACTATTCTGTTTCATGTGTGTGTGTGTGTGTGTGTGTGTGTGTGTGTGTGTGTGTGTATAGGGAAGAGACATGCCAAGATCTCATGCTATGGCAGAAAAAAAAAAAAAAAAGGTTAGATGTTTATTCCACCTTTTGCATTCAGTTTATATGGGTGGCTGGAGAATTGAGCTCAAGCAGGCAGGTTTTGCAAGAAAGTTCCTTTAACCATGGGACAATCTCCCTAACTCTTCATTTGTCTTCATAGCTGATGAAAGGGTGGCTTATTTTCCAAACTTTGCCACACACAATCTCAGCTCAATGGATGCTGAGCCAGATATTCATATGCCTGCGAAGCTTTAAGTAAAACAGTTTCAAAATTAATTTCAATCTTTTATTGTATAAGCTAATTTATAAAGACAGCCAATGTCACATTATAGCCAATTACTTTCTAATGTTCCAAACGGATTTTATAAAATTATTCATTTTAAAGTTAAACTTAAATATCATAGAACACACTTTTTTTCCCATGCTCTATTTATGGTTGTGTGCATCTTCAATGAGTACACTGTCTAGAGCAAAGGTTATGTTTGCATTGGGCATGGGAACCAAGCTCTCTGAGTGCCAAATGCATTGATACGCTGTTGAGTATTTACACTATCTAGGGAACTCCACAAATTATGTTGATTATCAAGGTCACTGAAGTGGTTTTCTAGTCACATGAGAAAAATATAAAACTACCAATAGCCATGTTATTTACTATTACTATTCTCTATTATAAGAAAAGTCAAAAAAAAAAAGAAAAGTCAATTTTATTGTAATCTAAATACATTATGTTAAGAATGCCTTTTGAATATCAAGTATGCCCTTAGATATGTTTGGAGCTGCCTGAGTAATGCATAAGGTGAAAAGAAGTGAATTACACCTAATAGATATTAAGTATTTATATGAGCTGCAAACAAATCAATATCCCTTTAGAATTTAGTTATTCATGTTTAACTTTTTTCTTTAATATTTAATTTTATATGGAGCTAATTCATTAAAAACAATGCCGATAACTATTCAATAGAGTAATTAAATCTTATTTGAATACAACCTTATCTGTTCATTACTTCCAGCTCAGGGTGGAGCATAGAATTGAGTATATCCATGCCTACCAGAGATATTACAGAGTTAGCAGTGATTTATTATCAAACTTTAAATTATAATTTCCCCCTACAAGTATTTAACTTTTACAGCACATTACTTCATTTGATGGAAACAGAGGCATTGGGTGTTATCTATTTCCATTAAGTGAGATAATGTGCCTTAAAATGACACTGTCAAATCGGTTTTCATTGTTTGATTTTTCTCTTTTTCTACTCCCTTTTGTTTGCCTTCCCCACTTAAGACTTTAAATGGGATTTCGTTCTCTACTAATTTTATCCTTTTCAATTGGAAAACAGTAGCTTTCTCCACCCTGTGTTTCTAATGGACCTTGAAATTAACATCATGCTATTCTGTCATTTATTTATTTATTTTTATTATCCTGGTGCTAAAAAATGGAAAACGTATTTTAGAAAACATTGTTTAGTGTTTAAGTATGTCAACTAAATGAAAGAGTATTTTGAAATGCTGAGCATTGTGAGTGGGTTATGGCTGCTGGGTTTATCACATTATTTTAATGGCTTCTCCCATAAATGAAATAATAACCATCAATGTCAGGTGAAAGTGATAGCTATGAATAGTGGTCACTGAAATCTCTGAGTGGAGATGGATAGCATACCCCTCTTAAATGAGAAGGGAAATTAATCCACTCCCCATATCCAATTCACTTGGTCTGGTTTTGTCTGGTGGAATAGGAGCGAGGCCCTTGGAGACCGATGCTCTTCTCTGGCTGAGTTGAGGTTGCTGGTCACAGGATTTTGATTAGTGAGCACCTACTCCATGCAGAGGAATGGAGTCTCTGCACTGATGAATCTTTGTTGCAAATAAAGTAAGCCTTCTTCATTTTCTTCTACCCATTGACCTAATCACCCGGTCCTTTCAACTGCCTTGTGCAAATATAAAGTAAGCCTCACTCTTTCCTGTGGAGATCCAGGCTTATGCTTGATAATGTACCACTGAATTTTTCATTTACATAATCTAGAAGAATGTGATGTCTATAGGGTATTTGTTCCAGATTTCCATTAGACAATTGGGTTTAGTGTCCAGTACTCTTCAGGAACAGTGGCTGCACATGTTGGTGTATACTGGAAACTTTAGGAGATGTTATCCCTGCGGCTCATGGATGAAGAATTGATTTTGTTGACTGGACTAAGGTGGGACATCTAAATCTTAGTACTGTCATGCCATAAGATTTTATAACTGTAATAGAATACTAAGAACATTTCTTGGCAGCTGCTTTATTGACTTGTGTCATTGCTGTGGCAAAATACCTGGCAGAAGTGACACATACGAGTAGATTTGGGCTCGCAGTTGGAGGGTAGAGTCTACCATGGCGGGGAATGTGTATAGGCATGAGCAGCCGTAGTCATGACACTTAGGGAGGAAGGCTAGTATGTTGTTGTCTTTCTCCTTTTTATCCACCCACACATGCTAGCCCATCAGACAGTACAAGCCATTTTCATGTCAGGTCTTCTCACCTCTGTTAAGTCTCTCTTGAGGCACCCACAACTATACAACCAGAGGCATGTATCCTAGGTGACTCTAAATCCTATCAAGCTGTCAATCAAGTTTACCCACCTTAGTGGCTAAAACAACCTTAGTATGTGCGTAGTTGGTGGTACAGATGAAACATCTCTTATTTAATGGTTTGGGGGTCATTCAGAAATCTGTTGCCTATTCTTCTGATCCACTAAAATTTAGAGGGACTATATCTGTCCTTAACTCAAAATGGGTGCACAATTTCTAGGAAACTGGGGCTAGATATTTGACATGATGGGGGCTTATCAGTGGTCCCCTGAAATTTGCTTTATAACTGTTGTTATATTTACAAGTCCAGTCAGGTTGAAGAAATGCCCTTTTCCCTTGAAGTTTTGTTGGAATATTTACCCATATGGGACCTCTGTCTGAGTCACATTTTTTTCAATTTATTCTTTCATAGAATCTGTGCATGATGTCTTTTAAAGCATTAAATAAGGACAGATTTTCAGGCACAGTGTTTCCTAACAGTTTTCAAAGTTTCACACTCATTACTGATACATATCAGGAAAAAAGGAAGCACTGATCAGTGAGGTAGTTACAGTGAGAGCCCAGTGGTTTCTCAGCTTAAGTAGGGTCCTGCAAAAACTCAGCTGGTAGCTAATTATTCCACCAACCTCTATATTCTAATCTTGAGAAACTGATGCAATCACCAGTTCCTTATTTTCCTCACTAATGTGTCCACAATGCTGGTGGGCAGCGTATCTGAAGACTGACGGCAAAGAGAAGAAAGGTCATTTGATAGAACAAGAATGTACAAATACCAGGCATCCACTCACAGTTACATCTTCCATAGGAATGCCCACCTCTAATTTATCAGTATCAATTATTCTTTGATCTAATTTTTGATAGTCTAAAGATTGTAATTCCAGGTAATTTATTTAACCCATTCTATGTATTCTATTTGACTTTAGTTATTTTGTTAATATTCTGTAATGTCTTCAAATCAAATGCAACTTGTAATTCATGTAGAAAATACAATGTGTCATTCTTTTAAATTTAACAGATGGAAGAAATTTGAAAAGCAAGATGTTTATCCTACATTATTATATTAAGACTGTGTGTTGTCTGTACTTCCTATAGGTTGCAAGGTGACTTTGAGCAAGAAGGGACTATGTTGTGTGTGTGTGTGTGTGTGTGTGTGTGTGTGTATTTTTTTGAGAGAGAGAAAAACAGAGAGAGAGAGAGAGAGAATCAGTATGCCAGCACCTCTTGCTGCTGCAAAACAATCTGTGCATCTGGCTTAATGGCTTTACATGTGTATTGGGAATTGAACCTCAGGCCAACAGGTTTTGCAAGCAAGCAGTTTAACTGTGGAGCCATCAACTCAGGACAAAAAATGGACTCTTCTAAACCAGGTAGAAAGCCCAGGTTAAAGGATGTCTTAGTGACTTTGTTATTTGTGTTATATACAACCTAATGTTCTTATAAGCAAAACTTCCAATCTATTGAATAAACTTCTTACACATGCAATACTCTATTTGATGCTGGGATTTTGTAATTTGTTCTACAGGAGCATCTATTTGATCTTTTACAGTGATGGTTTAACACATTTTCTTCTATTTAGACTGTGATGCCAAAGGTGGAGGCTTGCTCCTGGAATTGAAGAACCCAATGTGGTACCCATCAGACGTCAAGCTTGAACTATTGACAAGTGGATGAATTTTCTATGACTCTGCTTGTTACAGCTTTATTGTTTATGAAGAACTGTGTAGTTTCCATACTTTCCAAATTCACTTTGGATGCATAAGATAAAATGGCACCATTTCAAGTAAATTTTCACTCATTTTATTTTTCTGCTAGAATTGAATGCCTAACGTACATTCTATGTTTTTTTTTTTTATTAGTCAGTTCTGTATTCAGCAAATACAGTCAGTTTGGTACCATTATTAGGCTCATCCGTGACCTACCCCCTCCCCTTGGCCCCTCCTTGTTGAGGTATACGGGTCATGCATTGTGGAGTTAGCCCACAGTTAGGGGTAAGATAAATGTCTCTGCATATCATGACCCAACATGTGACTCTGACATTCTTTCCGCCCCCTCTTCTGCAAAATTTCCCTGAGCCATGTTGGGTTCATTTTTGGTCTGCTTCAGTGATGAGGTGTTGGGGGCCTCTGAGGCTCTGGCTCTCTGATTTGGTAGGAGTTGATTTTTCTCTGTGCTGATCTCCTTCCCCCTTGTGCTGGTGTCCGGTTCATCAGGAAAACAGCCCCCTTGCTTGTTTCTCCAATTTTTCTTAGTTTCAGCCGGGGCCCTTTTGAGGTATGATGGGGTGGCTCTCTCCTTAGGGTCTACATCTATCTGAAAAAGAGAAGCAGATTCTCCAACGGAGAGTAAGTTAGCACCAGGACAAATGAGATAACCCATTCTATGTTTTTTGACAGAGGTCCTGAAAGCCGACAATTTCACATAGAAACCTCATCCAAGTCTGGGGCATTGCCTGTCCCTTCTTTATCAGTGTCTTAAACCACAGGCGCTGTCAAGAATCTCTAGTCATCTCCTAATTCTGTCACAGTCTGGTCAGCTGCACAGTGTATGGCTTCTCAGAGTACCAGATTCTTTCTTTCGTCCCTTTAAGCTCACTGGCTATCCACGTGATGCTGGAACCAGCAGTGCTCGTGCCAAAGCGAAGTCAGCAAAGCCTGGTTTCTGCCTCCTCCTGTGAAGTCTGGGTGAGGCCGCAAGCATAGGCAGCTGGTGTTTACGTCTACATGAGGAGTGGGAAGGAAAGAGACCTGCACACTTGCTTCAAGCACACAGGATGGGGTGAAGAAATCAGGGAAACACACTGACTACACTGCTTCTCATAACTCCAAACTTTCATGGGAAGGGAAAGCTGCTATTTCCATTGGATGGGAACTCATTATGACAAAAAGAAACAGAACTTATTGTTTAGGAGTGAGTCAGTACTCCATTCATGAACCTTGACCTCCTGAGCTGCTCTAATGTTCATTCTGATAGCTCAACCACCTTGGGAAAGACCACTGATAGTGAATCAACAGGTTCTACAAAAATAAATATCAGAATTATCCTAGTTTACATCATGTCACCACGATGTACTTTTGATTGAATCAATTCATGTTAAGAAAAATCAAAATTTTATTTTTGAATTGATTATTTCTAGGCCCTTGATTTTATGTTTTTTTTTTCTTTTTATGACATTATTTTATTTTATACGAAAATGTTTTAGGTGAAAAGTTTACAATAATCACTACACAAAACCTCTTTGTTATAATGAGAAGTTAAAAGTGTCAGGTTTATTAAAAAATGTTATAATTGAAAGAATTTTGAATTTTAAGTGCAATTTCATGTTATAATGAAAGAGGTTAAAATACAGAATATTAAATGTTCCTATTAAGAAATTGATTTAGATTTTATTATGCCTATAATAATCAATTTAATATCTACTCATGGAAAAACCTGAATTTTTAAAAATAAAATTTATATGGCATTTACTTGTTTACAAAAAAGTTTGATTTAGGATGAATACATACCCAATTAAGAACCATTACTAATTTTCCTGTGACAAATTTGTACTTTTGACATTTTCAATAAATGTCATCACATGAGGAAATCATTAAAAGCATGATTAGTGAGCAATTACAGTGATTTAAAATCTTTTTACAAAACAACTAGTCAAATATTTAGAGGCTGTACATTAATCAGAATTATTCTTTCTAAAATAAATGTATTTTAAATATGTGCATTTCCAGAATGATTTAATTATTTGAACCTCTATACAGAGAATGCATATGTTCAGATTATTAGTGAAATATAAGGTTCCTTTTATTCAAATATGAATATAACTTATCCCTTTATACATAATAATGCTATATATATATATATATATATATATATATATATATATACATCACTCTTTGATATAGACTTCATTTAGTGAACATATATTCTTATATGCCATTTCCAGAAAGTTCACTCAAACATGGTATACTTTTACACAATGTCTAGACAATAGAGCAAAAAAAAGTATTTTCGTTAGAGATCATTTAAAAATTATTTCTTGAGAACAAAGGATCTTAAAGGGAATACTACATTGTTATCTGAGAAGCGGGGTGGCATACACTTTCAGGATTTAATGGCATACTAAGAAAAATTTAAAGCTATAATGTGTACATTTTTGAATGATTCACATAATGAAGCAAGCACATACCATAATAAATGGTAATGTGGCACATTCACAAGCATGGAGCAAGTCTAAACTTGTACGCACCTAACATAGCACTACCTGGAACTATAGAAGGCAAACACCGAGAAGGCTATGAGGGAACAAAATGACAGATCTGAGTGGCTTGGAATATTGGCTATTCATGAAGTATTTATTTCTATTTCCTCTGTAGTAATAGAATTGTAGCTAGATGTAGGGCCTGTCCTGGCAGAACACTGAGACCATGTGACTGAGTTCTTAATAATTGAATGTGAGAATTGATATGTACTGCCACAAGGCAAATAATAAAACTTCCATCATGTCCTCTCCAATTTCCTTGAACCACACAAAGAAGACATACATAGTTTCAGCACATTTTTCAGTTTGCCATAAATTCATTTTCTAATCCATTCTTCCAGAAGACTCACAGGCAAAATATTCCTCAAAAAGTTTTTCATGTTTACATCTGATTGTTGGGTTCCTTACAGTTGATAGCCTGGCTTAATCTAAAATCTGTGACTTAGCAGTTTTCATTCATTGAATTCTTTGTAAACCATACTTTCTTACTTTCATTCTTAGCATAGTTATGTTGGAAGTCTGACAGCAACTGTATGTGGGCCTGACTGAGATGGACTTTTTTTTGGAGTTTTGTCGTGATAGATGATAGAAGTCTGATGGGTCGAGGAGACTGTGTGTTTTCCTTGGGACCTTAATCCCGCAAGTTCATTTCTTTCCAGTTTACATGCCTCCCTAGGATAGTCTCTTTCCAGTTTATTTCTTTTTAAAAAATATTTTATTTTTATTTATTTATTTGAGAGAGGGAAAGAAGGAGAGAGAGAAAATGGATGCACCAGGGCTTCCAGCCGTTGCAAGTGAACTCCAGGTATATGTGCCACCTTGTGCATATGGCTTACGTGGGTCCTGCGGAATTGAACTGAAGTCCTTTGGCTTTGAAGGCAGGCGTCTTAACCGCTAAGCCATCTCTCCCGCCCCCAGCTAATTTCTTCACACCTGTTGCTCTGCAGCATGGTCCAGCCTCGGGCTCCCCCACACAGCGAATGCTGCTACCCTCCACTTGGCAAAGGACTGAAGCAGCAGTTGGGAAGGTCAGTGGAGACACACACACACACACACACACACACACACCTTTACATTCTGCAACATGGAAGTGACACAAGCTGTCTTCACACCAGGCTGGAAAGAACATGACTCCTTGGATAGATTCACATATTGGCGAGTTCAATACTAGTCCAGAATAGTGAAGATTTTTTTTTTAAGTGGAGAAGGTTGTAGGGACATGGCTCAGTGGTTAAAGACACTTGCTTTCAAAGCCTGCTGGTCTGGGTGCAGTTCCTCAGTATCCACATAAAGCCAGATGCATAAAATCATGCCTGTGTCTGGAGTTCACCTACATTGACAAGAAACTCTGGAGTGTCCCATACTCCTTCACCACAACACGCTTTCTCTCTCTCTCTGTCTCTCTCTTTCACACACACACACACACACGTGCACAAATGCAAATAGTAGTATTTTTTTAACGTGGAGGAGGCTTTAGTATGACAGGATGTAAAGAGATAATGCAAGTTACTTCTACCACAGTACCATCCTCCAGTGAAAGCTTCCATCAAGGGATCTATCCACATTCACACAGGAATACACTTCAAGGTGTGGCACATTTTTGAACGTGCTCTGTTTCGGATCACATTTCAAAAAGAGAGATGATGAGAACAAGTTTGGGAACACTCAGCTCAGTGCAACGGTACACATGTTTTAATGTTTGAAAGACTAGAATAGTGCACAGGAATGTCCCTGGGTATGTTCAATTTATTTTATAATGATTTAGTTGTTAAAAGAACAACACTTTGAAGGTATGTTTAGTATAGCTGTTTTTTTTTTTTTAAAGGGGCCTGCTTCAATTAGATGATGACATAACTGTGGTTGCACACAACCATTTGAATTGATGTGACTAAGCAAATAGTTCCTACTGATTTTTTTTTTAAGTTTGAACTGCTCAGTTTTTAGCTCATGATCTTCATCTTATTGAAGATGACCTTCAAGAACCTACAGAATGTAGAGAGACAAGTTACATGGAAGCCTTCCATTAGGCTCCTTAACTCATTTCAAATTTCCTCAGTGTCAGAATAATACAGAGTATATCAAGCCCTCACCATTGACAATATGTCAAGCATGATTTGGATGTTAGTAGAACTTATATATTGTTTTGTCTTTAACATGAATACATTTTAGCTGTCAGTGGTATCATGTGATGTTTCAATTTGTGAATACATTGTATAATGTTCAAATTAATTAAAACATATGTTTCCTCAAACAAAATCATTTATTTTGAAAACTTTCAAATTCCTCTAATATTTAAAAATACATAGTCAATGATTGCTGTCTCTATTCACACTACTTTGACTAGCACACCACAAAATCTTACTCCTGTCTACCTATTACTACCCAGTGACCAAACTTTCACAAGCCCCGACTCACTTCAGCCTATGGTTACCACCACTCTTCTTTCAGATTCCTTGAGATTAGCTGTTTCATATTTCATTTGTAAGGGAGATGATATGATTTCTTTTTGGGGCTTCCTTATTTTATTTATTTCCATTCATGTTGTTGCAAAGATCATGGCTTTACCACATTTTCTTTCTCCATATCATTCACCAGTTGCTAAGGTTATTTCAATGTCTTGACTACTTTGAATACTGCTGAAATAAAAAAAAATAGCTTAAGGGCTAGGGAGGTGGTTCAGCTGTTAAGACACTTGCCTATAGAGCCCAACGACCTGCGTTTGATTCCCTAATACACACGTAAGACCAGATGCACAATGTGACACATGTATCTCAAGTTCACGTGCAGTGGCTGGAGGTCCTGGCATGTCCATTCTCTCTGTCTGTCTCTCTCTCCCTGCTTGCAAATACGTATACTCAGTGATGGAATTACTAGATTAGATCACAGTTCTTTCTCCATTTTTGCAGAATACCTCATACAGTTTTGCATACACCTATGCTTACTCTTGTATATTTTTGCACTAGCAGTGTGCAGGGGTTACCTTTGTTCTACACACTTTTCAGTACTTGCTTTCTATGATAGTTTGAATGGATGGTCACCAATACATTCAGAAATTTATTAAAGCTTATAACTTGGATCTCTAGCCCTGGATGGAGGAGATGTCACTATGGGAGAATACTAGGGTCCAGTCCTAAAGTATGTTTGGAGGCAGATCTGGAAATCCAGATAAGGGCATGGAGAGTACTTGAGCTCAATCTGGGTTCCTGGAGTGGGCTAGCCTATGGTGCTGGTGGTGGCATTTCTCTCTGCTTCTCTGCGTGGACCTGTGAAAGGGGACCAGCTTCTTCCATTAGTGAACTTCCCCTGGATCTGTAAGCATGAAATAAATAAATTCCCTTCCTCCTACAAACTGTATCTGGTCAGGAGGTTCATTCCAGCAATGTGAAGCTGACTACAACACTTGCTTAGGACTTTATTTAATCTTAGCTGTTTTATATAGAATGAGATGATATTTCATTGTGGTTGTGACTTGCATTACCCTTATGATTATTGATACTGCATTTCTAAACACAAGGTTATAATGACTTGACTGCCTAGGAATTTTTTGACATTTTATAGTATTTTTTGTGTCAGTTGTATTATTTCCTGGCATTTTCTCCCTGTACAACCTAGTCTAGCCTCAAATTCAAAATATTCCTGAATTTTTTTCCTGAAGTATTACAGGTGTATACCATGACACCTGGCTAGTGCATTTATTTCTGTCATACCTCGTATTGCTACATAAGGCTTCATAATATGCTTGTTATTGTGAAGAATTTTCAGAGAACTTAGCAGTGAAGGATGTCATATCTTATCAGAACGTTAACCCTGTTACTTTATTAATATAAGTGTAAGTACATCAGGTTAAGGGAGTTTTCAAAGGAAAAAAAATGTTTCATTTGTGCTTTTAAGGGGATTACAGGTTGTGCACAGCGGAGGTATACCTGCACAACTTTTGCTCTGGGAAGAGAGAACAAAAGCTATAATTTAAACTTAGCAGGTGCACACAAAGATAAATCGATATGAATTTGAATACTTTAAGGTACAACCCTAAACTTGAACATCCATATACATTTGTTTTTTAAATATAGTTCACCTTCTTGCTGAATTCTCATCCAGCTGCACCTTAGAAGATACCCCAGCAATGTTTGTATGGCCTTGCATACATATTACATAGACAAAGCACACTAGTTAATTATTATTATTTTTTATTTTCAGGTAGTGATTCTCTCTCCCTAGAGTATGAGTTCTTAAATCATGAACTTTGTCACATTGAACTCCTATTCCTAGTACTGTCACCATGTCTGGAATAAAAAATGCTAGATGTTGCATATGAGAAAATAATAAAGAATCCAATGGGTTAATTATATTGGAACATGTTGGGTCAGTATTATTACCTATCATTTAACAATAACAAAAAGGTATTCTCTGAACAAAATGAAGTGTGCATTTCAATATATGCATGACCAATAACTGATTTTTTTAGTAAAAAAAAAATAAGCCAATCTTCTGCCACTCACTACTGTTTCAAACTCCCCTAATACTCCATTACTCTTATGGATTTTACAGTCTTGTGATCTGTATTGTAGCACCACATTCCCCTCAACTCTTCTAAATACAAGTACTTCTATGAAGTAAACAACAGCTTGAGTTGCAGGCATAACTGAAAGGCAATTCAAGGGACACATAGTAGAGATGGAAGGGTTTTAGGGGAGGTGAATGAAAGGTGCACAAAAACTGAATCTAGAATGAATTGGTACCATACAAACCTTCCTCCTGGATAGTAAGCTAAAAGATATATCCCTTAGTAGGAGGATGGGGGATCGTCTGATAAGAAGGGCCCTAGAGAGTGTGGGATAAAGCTGAACCCTAAAACACTTGGCTTTGGTTTGTAACCCTTAAACCAGAATTTGGTTACAGCCCACATTGAGGTATTTATTAGAGAGACTTATAAGATACCCAAAGCAATACAGGCTCTGTCAAAGCACTTGATTACCAGCTTGAAGTAAAAGGTAATACCCTGATTGTGGAAGGCACCGAATGTTGCCAACACAGAACATCAAGAGATCTGGCTAGAATCTGGAATCTGTAAGGAAGCCAGTTTTCAGACGGTTAGACCATATAGGGCTGGAAAGCACTACATAAGCTCCTGGAGGAAAATGGCCAACAATGATGTTTGCAAGCAGGGGGAACATTGTTATATGAAACCAACCAGTTTTTGACAAGACGAACACATCTGTGCAGTGGTGGCACCCAGCCTATGTGGGTAAACAATGACTTTCTGATTGAAAAGGAACCCATACCTGGAAGTAGGAACTGAGCTAAATCCTTTAGAGACCAAGTTCATGGACTCCAATGAGAAGCTCTTGCTAGTCTTTGACCAAAAGAGAGGCTACACCCATCAGAATTTTGTTAAATTAACAAGGTTTATCCCTTAACCTATACTGACCTCACTGTCCATTGGACAATCTGTTTTCCTTTTGCAGAAGGCAGAGAGAACTGAGGATAACTAAAAATCTATCAACAAAACAAGAAGGATAGCTTTCTCCCTGGCAGCATATAATCCACCACTCGCACATTAGCCAGGGTCCAGGTGAAACCACAGAGGAATTCGAAAGATGAGCAAGAGTGCTACTTCCATGGCAAGCCTGACAATCTGCACAGGGGTGATGGAGGCAAACACTAAGAATACTAAAAGTGTACCAAAGCAGAAATCCAAAAGATACTGAGAGCTCAACACTAAAGTAAAACACACCCAAGACAGCTCAGAGACTTTTGTGGAAGAAGGGGCACAAAGATAGTAAGAGAATATCCAGAGGCATTGCCCCCACCCCAGTTACTAAATGCTGCTCTCACAACTCAACCCACAGCCCCATGGTGAATACCAACATTCCCACTGACGAGGGCCCTCAGTGGAATGGGATCAGGGAGGAGGGATGGCACCAACATTTGCTGTGATCACACAAAGTCATTACTTAATAAATAAAAGAGAGATGAAAGAAGAGTGAAATATCAAACAAGTTATAATTTTGTTAGCCTTTGTATTTCTGTCATATTTTTCTCTTTTGTATAGACTTCAATACATATAAACTAAGTAATTCATAGAGCTTTGAAATATTTCAATGACATTTTTGTTGTTATTTTAAATCCCTATATTATAATAAGGACAGCATCAGAAATTATTGAAATTCCCCTAGTGACCTAAGAGATTAGAAATAGGCTCAACTTAAAGACAAATTTTATTTTTATTGTCTATTTACCATGATATAGGGAAAGTTGAGAGAAATAGAATGTAGTATTATCAATTGCATTGAATTTATTACCAGTGATTTTTAAGAAACCGATTCTTGTAGATGGGCAATGAATTCATTCATGTTAATAACATATATAATATATAACATATATCATATATAATATGATATGTAATAATATATAAATATAATATATATTATTATTATATAGAAATTTTGGACACATCATGTCATCATGTTTTGCTCCCATCAATACCCTCCCACCTGATGTGGATGTCAATATCAATGATAAAGATTAAATTTTGAAGAATATTATCTTATATAATAATGCAATGTAATTTTTAGTTATTTTTCTTCTTTCTTTTTTAAACTTTTGAATTTTCTTTATTAGTTATGTACACAGTGTGTAAACAGCCATGTTGGTACCATGGTTAGTCTTCTCCCTGCCCTTCCCCCTCCACATGGACCCCCCTCGTTGGGGAATGTGGGTCATGCATTGTGGGGGTGGCCATCAGTTATGGGGAAGAGGCAATGTCCCTGTGCATAATG
The DNA here is from genome assembly GCA_036346955.1 of Dipus sagitta. NCBI lineage: Eukaryota > Metazoa > Chordata > Mammalia > Rodentia > Dipodidae > Dipus > Dipus sagitta. Next base: position 50,579,415 of record CM070785.1, read on the forward strand.
TCCCAACATGTGGCTCGAACAATCTTTCCACCCCCTCTTCCGCAAACTTCTCTGAGCCATGATTGGTTCATTTTTGGTCTCCTTCAGTGATGAGGTCTTGGGAGCCTCTGTGTCTCTGAATATCTGGTTTGGTAGGAGTTGAGTGTTCATGTGTCTATCTCCTTTCCTGTTTTGCTGGTACCAGGTTCACCAAGAAAGCAGCACTCTTACTCATTTCCCCAATTACTCGTGGTTTCAGTTGGGGCCCTATTGAGGTGCAATGGGCTGATTTTCTCATCAGGATCTGTGTCTATCTGAAAAAAAGAAGCAAATTCTCCAATGGAGAGTGAAGTCAGCACCAGATAAATGGGATAACCATTATTGTTTTCAAGATAATTTAATAGGTATAGGACCACTTGTAACCCATGATTTGTTGGAGCTATAGTTACTTGACCAAAGTCTGGGCCCTCAATTCTGTTCCATTGGTCTATACTCCTGCTTTTATGCCAGTACCATGCTGTTTTTATTACTATGGCTTTGTTATATATCTTCAGATCAGGTATGGTTATGCCTCCAGAGATGTTTCTTTTGATGATGATATGCTTGGATATCTGAGGCCTTCTGCCATTCCATATGAATTTTGAGATCATTTTTTAATATGTCTGTGAAGAAAAATGTTCGCATTTTTATTGGTGTTGCATTAAATCTGTATATTGCCTCTGGTAAGATTGCCATTTTCACAATGTTAATTCCGCCTATCCAGGAGCATGGGAGGTCTTTACATGTTCTCAAGTCCTCCTCAATTTCTTTCTTGAGTGTTTTTTTAAAATTATTTATTTATTTATTTATTTGAGAGTGACAGACAGAGAGAAGGAGACAGAGATAGATAGAGAGAGAGTAAGCCGGGCGTGGTGGCGCATGCCTTTAATCCCAGCACTCAGGAGGCAGAAGTAGGAGGATCGCCGTGAGTTCGAGGCCACCCTGAGACTCCATAGTGAATTCCAGGTCAGCCTGGGCTAGAGTGAGACCCTACCTCGAAAAAAAAAAAAAAATTAAGATAGAGAGAGAGAATGGGCACGCCAGGGCTTCCAGCCACTGCAAACGAACTCCAGACGTGTGTGCCCCCTTGTGCATCTAGCTAACGTGGGTCCTGGGGAATCGAGCCTCGAACCGGAGTCCTTAGGCTTCACAGGCAAGCGCTTAACCGCTAAGCCATCTCTCCAGCCCTCTTGACATCCTTGGTTGATGTTATTCCAAGGTATTTTATTATGTCAATATCACCAATAAAATTTTGCAGAAGATTATCACATATAATAATGCAATGTGTTTTTTTTTTTTCCAAGGTAGGGTCTCACTGTAGCTCAGGCTGACCTGGAATTCTGTATGTAGTCTCAGGGTGGCCTCGAACTTTCAGCATTCCTCCTATTTCTGCCTCCTGAGTCCTGGGATTAAAGGCATGTGCCACCATGCCTGGCTGCAATGTAATATTTTTATCAGTTACCTTAGTATTGTATTGGTGACTCTTTTGCAGTAGTGCTATAATTTGAATATTGAACACAGATTTTATTGTTATACAAAATTCAAAACAATTCTAAAGTAAAATAATTTAGAATTAGCTCAATGTTTTCCAGTCAATTACCATTGTGTGTCAATTTCTGTGTGAGTATCTGACAAATACACATCCCATTCTTTGTTATGGGAATTGATATTCATATAGTAAGTGTTATCCTAAAACTTTATACAATAGTCTACAATCTTTGAGTGCTGTTCAGTACCTTAGGGGAAAAAAAAAAAATTAGTAACCCAATCAACCCTATTGTTTACAATGTAGTCATGTCCGTGTAGAAATTTTATAAAGTACCTATAAAATCTTGACATTTCAGGAACTTGATATTTATTGTAAAACAAAATTTAAGCAACTTACCTTGTCATTCAAATGCAACATACAGAATTACATATATATATATATATATATATATATATATATATAATAGTAACAAATAGTTCTTTATAAAACCATAGTTTGCTTTATTTATGAATCAGTAATTACACAATAATGGTTTCAATAAATATTCAGAACCTATCTGTTTTGTGAGATAAAGTTTTAGTGAAACATCACCCTGACAATCTGCCCATGTCTTGTCTTGGGCTGTATTAATGTTATAGAATTAAATTATAACAAGTTAAACATCATTTTGATGCAGAAAATATTTATCATATCTCTCTGTTTCTCTTTTTTTTTTTGATAAAATGAACATCTCAGTTTCTGCATCCTAAGTAATTACAGTGTACCAGGGTAACAGCAAGAGAGAAACAAATATAGTTGAATTATAATACAATATCACATATATCAAAAATATTAGCAGAGGTGCAGGAGAGATGCTTAGCAGTTAAGACATTTGCCTGCAAAGCCAAAGGACCTAGGTTTGATTCCACAGGACCCACATAAGCCAGATGCACAAGATGGCGCATGCGTCTGGAGTTTGTTTGCAGTGGCTGGATGCCCTGGCATTCCCATTCTCTGTCTCTCAATCTCTCTCTCTTTCTCCCTCTGTCTCTCTCAAATAAAAAAAAAATAAAATATTATAGAAATATCTTAGCAGAACAAAATTTTATAGTGTTTTGTTTATTTATCGTGTATGTGCATGTGTGTGTGTCTGTGTGTTGGGAGGATGCCAGAGTCTCTTGCTACTACCAAAGAACACCCTCCACATGCACCACTTTTTGTGTGTTGCTTTACATTTGAATGAATTAAATCTGGGCTGGCAGGCATAGCAAGTAATCATCTTTAACTGCTGAGCCATTTCCCCAGTCCCATGTATACTGTTTCACTAAATTTGAACTATGTCTACAATTGGAATATTTGTCTCCATGTGACAAGGCATTTGAAAATCTAATTTCCAAAAGTGCCTTTGATTTCCTCGCACTCTAGATATATGTTGTCCTAATTGGAGTTCAAATGTTTAAAGTACATGCAGTCTATGCCATTTTATTCACACCTTGCTTTCTTTGTACTGTGGACTTGTGATTTTATTTTATGTCTAACTTCTGAATCATTTCCTACTTTGGGAAAATGATGAAGGATATATATCATTGATTTATAATTAAACACTAAATTATTTACTGTTCATAATTTCTTAATGCTGCTGAAAAAATTTGACAAAACATAGTTAGATAATAGTACTAGCTTTGACAAGACTTCATAATGGAGTGCCTGCCTATCCTTTCTCTGTGAAGGAAAGAATATATTTTTCAATAGGTGAAGAAGAATTCAAGATAGTCATTCAAAGGGTTCAATGGCATATCTTTGCATGATTTTAAAGTAGAGAATTTCTCAGAGAAAGTAAAATTGACTTTGCACAGGAGAAGGACACAGCCCCAGAAGTATATTTAAAACATTTAACTGCTTGGCTTAGATGTTAACGACTCTGAGAAGAGAAAACAAGTTTAAGATGTGAAGTAAGTAAGGGGGAGTTTTAGGGAATTAGATTGTGTAGTAGTAAATATAGGTAAGCACATGCAGCCCGGAAAGGACACAGGTACGTTTTGATGGTGATTATTTTGTAGCATCCTTCACCCTGCATGATAAGGCCTTAACCCTGATTTTTTTTTCTATTTTATCTTCATGATTTACCTAATACCAGCTAAATAATTACTTCTAGAACATTTCACAAAGCCATTATGAGGTTTGGAAAGTTATCTACATACAGTGAGGTCTTGAATATCTCAGTTGGTAGAGTGAAGGACTGTAGTGGACAGAGACTTATCTCAAAGGCTGGGTGCATTTCTTGTGCAAGTTTGACAACCTGAAGGAAGCCTACACTTCTTGAGTTCAAGTCCCCAGGTTCCACATAAAACAGTTGAGCATGGCCACTGTAACCCCAGTCCTGCAGCAGACCAATGATCCAAAAATTATTGGAGCCCTGTAAGCTTCAGAAAGAATTAAAAAATGAGAGAGAGACAGAGATGGAGAGAAAGAGAGAGGGAGAAAGAGAGATTGTGGCTCAAAAACAAGATCAGTCTGCGCAGCAATGGAGGACGACTCCTCAGGTTCCCCTCTGGCCATCGCAGATGACCATATAGGATAAGGACACACTCCACACATCACACACATTCCACATTACTCACACACTTTGCATCACACACACACACACACACAGACACACACCAAGATAGAAAGTCATTTTGAGCAAGACAGGTTGTAGGTTTTCAAATTTATCTTCTAGGAAACTATTTAGCTATACTACTTGTATTTCCTGTAGAAAATAATCAATTTTGGTTATGGAACTTTCCAACTGTTATTCTGTAGAAATTTCAAAAACATTTTCCTGTTTATTTAATATAGGGCAGGTAGGTAGTTTCGTAATGTCATTTCAAAGACCCCTTCTACCAGAGAAATATTTCAGGTTGGTAATGTGCTTGCCGTGCAAACATGAAGACTGGTTGGTCCCCAGGATCCACGTCAAAATGCAGGCTGTGGTGGCACATGCTTTTAATGATTTGGGAGTTTGGGGTGACTTTGAGAGTATCAATCCGTTTTCTAGCCTCCTGGGTGGGTAATAATTCAGGATTCACAGTGTCAGGTCACTCAAGGTCACACAATTTTTTTTTCATTTTTTATTAGTTATGTACACAGTGTGTACACAGCCAGGTTGGTACCATCTTTATTCTCCTTCCTGTCCTCCCCCCTCTTCAAGGACCCTCCTCGCTGGGGAATGTGGATTGTGCATTGTGGGGTTAGCCATCAGCTATGGGGAAGAGGCAATGTTTCTGTGCATAATGTCCCAACATGTGGCTCTAACAATCTTTCCACCCCCTCTTCCACAAATTTCCCTGAGCCATGTTAGATTCGTTTTAGGTCTGCTTCCCTGATGAGGTCTTGGGAGCCTTTGCGTTTCTGGATATCTGGTTTGGTAGTAGTTGAGTATTCTGTGTGTCTATCTCCTTCACCTCTGTGCTGGTTTCAGGTTCACCAAGAAAGCAGTACTCCTGCTCATTTCCCCAATTACTCTATGGTTTCAGCTGGGGCCCTGGTGAGGTGTGATGGGCTGATTTTCTCATCAGGATCTGTGTCTATCTGAAAAAGAGAAGCAAATTCTCCAATGGAGAGTGAAGTCAGCACCAGCAAATTCTCCAGTGGAGAGTGAAGTCAGCCCCAGATAAATGGGATAACCAATATTATTTTAGGTAGTATTTAATAGGTGTAGGCCCTCTTATAGCCCCCAATTGGAGGAAGCTAGATAATGGAGAGAAGGCTCATTTTTGGTTATGGTTCTGACTTGTTTCCCAGCTCCAGTTATGGGTTCCATTCCAATGAGTGGATCAGTTGGCACACTAGTTTTGACTGAATCAATTACCTTCTGTATGGCTTCGGTTTATGACGTTCATGAGTGGAACCAAAAGAGTAGAGGATAAAGTTTAGAAAGATTCTATGATACAGCTGAGAGCTTATGAAGATAGAATTTACAATGTAATTTAAGAAAAAGAAAGAATACCGAATGCCTGGGTCTCCTGCTTGATGAGTCGCAGGCCAAAGAGAGAACCTGACCCATGGGGATTGTATCAAAGGAATGACATCTGACGTTATCCTTCACCTCCTGTGTGCACATATATGAACATGAACCTGCACACTCCAGTGCATTCCTGGAAATGGGAAATCCCACCTGGAGACCTAGATTGGGGTCTCCTATGGACTGGAAGGGGACTTAGCTGGTTAGTTTAACCTTCACTCCAGGTGTCTGCATATCAGCAGATTTACTTCTCTTCCAATAATATAGTCTTATTCACTTTCTGGACCCCTTGGCTTTGCAGGCAAGTAGCTTAAATGGTAAGCCATCTCTCCAGTTCACCCCCTCCCCACCAATCTTTTTTTTCACATGTTATTCTGATTTAGATTTTATGAATTTTTATTTTATTTTATATGCAATAGTGTTTCCAGAACTTTTGTTTATTTTTATTTATTTATTTGACAGACAGACAGAGAAAGAGGCAGATAGATAGAGAGAGAATGGGTATGCCAGGGCCTTCAGCCACAGCAAACGAACTCCAGATGCATGTACCATTTCATGCATCTGGCTTATGTGGGTCCTGGGGAATTGAGCCTCGAACTGGAGTCCTTAGGCTACACAGGCAAGTGCTTAATTGGTAAGCCATCTCCCCAGCACTGTTTTACTATTGGGCATGCGTGTTGGGTTGTCAGTGTGGTTTGTGTATGTACCATGTATGAAGGTATGTGCATCATTGTGCAGGTGTTTGTCAATGCACACTCCCCTTGTGTGTGTGTGTGCCAAAGCCCAAGGAAAATGCTGGATTTTCTTCTTCATCACTCTTTTGTATTACTTCCTCAAGACAAAGTCTCTCACTGAACCAGAAGCTGCTTTTGTTCTATGAGCCTGGCTGGTCAGAAGTTCTCCTGTCTCTGCCTCCCAGCCGATTGATGTTACAGGTATGCATGGTCTCGACCAGCTTTAATTTTTTTAATCTATTTATTTGTTTATTTACAAGGACAGAGATAGAAAGAGAGGGAGTGAGGGAGAGAGAGAGAGAGAGAGAGAGAGAGAGGAATGGGCGTACCAGGGCCTCTGCAACTACAAAGAATCTCCAGAAGCGTGCGTCACTTTGTGTTTCAGGCATCTTTACGCAGGAGCTTGGGAATCAAACCCAGGCTTCCAGGCTTTGCAAACAAAAAAACCTTTAACTCTAACCACTGGGCAATCTCTCCAGCTCCCATGCTCAGCTCTTTGCATGTGTTCTAGAGATTGAACTCAGGCCTTCTTAGTCGCTCCGGCTTGTGCCCCAAGGGATTTTACCTGCTGAAATATCTCCAAAGCACCAACTTTTGTCTTAAGCCATCTGATTGTAGACATTCCCCTGTGTGATGTAAACATTTTGGCATCCTTTCTTTCTAAATGTGAGCTGAATATTTACCCGGGGGCTTCAGTTCCCTTCCTTGTTTTGTCATAAAGCAGATCAAAAATTCCTCAGCCAGGATACATGAGTTTTCTTCTTTGAAATGGAAACATGTAAAACCTACATGGCCTGGGGCCTCTTATTGCAGCATTCATTTTGTACTTATACCCCATAGTTTCCTGTACATATTCTTGGTTATGTGGTCTCAGATTTGTACTCATGTTCCTGTGTTTGAACTGGAACAAGCGATTACCTGCATATATTCTTTTTTTTTTTTTTTGTCTATGATCACAGTGTCCCTTCATATTATAGTATTTTATTCTTAGACTCATTCATGCTCCAATATTTGGTTCTTAGACTCTTTGATTTCTTGCTTATACTCCTGATTGCACTGTCAACAGTCTCCACTCCCATCAATATACCTCCACTCTCGTCCCTCATGTCCTGTAATTTCCTATGCGAATTCCTTGTTTTCTTGTCTTAGGTCTCTACTCATGCCGTGTTTAACTCAGACTGTGGACTTCTAACTTATATTCTTGTTGCATGGATTGAGATCCCCACTCAACATCAACATATTTTAATCATAGGTTTCTGACATCGATTCTTGTTGCCTGGTCTCCAGAGACTGTCATTTCCTTTATATATTCTTTTTCACATGGTCATAGGTCTGCACGAAACCATCATGTTTTTCTTTCTTAACATTGAGCTTGACCAAAAATCTAATTGAATTTGTCAAGCTTCTGTAACTTAGAATCTCTAGGAGCGTGTGTGTGCATGCATGCGTGTGTGTGTGTGTGTGTGTGTGTGTGTGTGTGTGTGTGTGTGTAGATGTATGTACACTATGCACATGCAAGGAGAATTCCAAGGAGGGATTCGGGCTCTGTTCGCTATCATTCTTCCATATATTTCCTTGACATAGGTTCTCTAACTCATCCCAGAGCTGCTGCTTTTGGTCAACTATACTCAGAGATTATCCAGTTATTTTATTTCTTTCTAATATTTTATTTATTTATTTGAGAGAGAGAGAGAGAGAATGGGTGCACCAGGGTCTGTAGCCACTGCAAACAAACTCTAGATGCATGGGTCACCTTGTGCATCTGGCTTATGAGGATACTGAGGAATCAAACTTTGGTCCTTAACCTTTGTCAACAAGTGCCTTAACCACTAGGGAATCTCTCTAACACAGTTCTTTTATTTTCTTAAGTAACCACAGTTATATTAATTCATTCCATTGGCATTTCCTACAAAAGTATTAATTCTCAGAATCAGTTGCGTGTTCTGAGGGGTAGAAAATTTCAGTGAGCTGTGTATGTGAGAACCTACCGAGATGCAAATTCTTACCTCCTAAGTGTCTGAGTCCCCATCCTCTACCAGGAAAACAAGCTTCTTCCATGAAGTCTTGGGCATTACATCTGCTCATTTCCAATTTCTGGTTTTAGAATGACAGAGGCCCATGCATTTCCACTGATGTGGTCATGAATGCTAACGCTTCAAACCCAGTGGAAATGCTGGGTGTAGACTAGCATGAATCAAGCCCTTATTTCATTCCCAGGATTACAATGTAATTGAACCAATATACACATGAGAACAATTGAGTGTGCTTTGCTTCCTCACATTTTCTTTGAGATTGGTAAACATATTTCCTTTCCACCAGCCCCCTTTGGGTACCAGGTCTCCTGGCATCATAGGCTATGCAAGTCTCATCATTTTTCTTCTAGTAATGAGAATTCTTGTGTGTATTTACATGTATGCAAATGTGTTTGTGTTCATACATATGTGTTTGCAGGTGCCCATTCACATGTGTTCATGTGGAAGATAAAGGACAACCTCGGGTGTCATTCCTTAGATGTCCCCCTCCCCCATTGTTCGCAGGGTGGCTCACTGGCCTAGAACTCACCTAGTAGGAGCGAGCCCCAGGAGTTCTGCTGTCTTAGCATTTCCAGGGTGGAGACTGCACTTGTACACAACATACCTGTACTTTTTCCCCATGGCCTCTAGAGAATGATCTCAGGTCCCCAAGCTTGGAAGGCAAACGCTTTCCTGACTGACCACTCTCCACAGCCCAGAGATTGCTATTTACCATGTTCCAAGTCCTTTTTTTTTTTTCTCCTTGTGATAACTCTGTGATCTATTTGTTCAATCTTTTCTCCTTTTTTTCCCAACTTAAAATTAAAGCCATTAACTCACTGAGACACTGAGTACACAGAGAATAGCTATACCCCACACTATAATACAACTGTGACAATGTAACCTTTGCAGCAGACAGTGTAAGAAGGCAGGCCACTAACCCCGCAGCAATCACCCACACATTACCAGGACTTGATCAAACGCTGCTAGATTCCCTAATTTTGGCCTTCATGTCCAATTTACAGTCAATCAGAAGAAACAAAGTATGTGCCCCTTCACAGTCACCAAAGGCAGCCTACCAAATGTACCTCATTTTTAGCTTCCCTCTACCAATATCCCTTAATCAGAAAACACTTAAACACCATCCTTTCCATTTTTTTCCTCCTTAAAACTTTCATTTGTGTCTTTCTCAAATCCAGGAGACAGTGCCTGATTCCATTTATAAGGTACATCCCTAGTAGTCTTGACGTGTTCTTCTTTCTGGGGTCTCTTTCTATTCTTCTGTCTCAGTATTTCAGTCTAATTCTCACCCTAATCATGGGAAATAGGAACAAGGATAGGTATAGGTAGCAGTGAGCACAAATAGGTGGCAACACCATGCCATTTCCCAACTATCTGTGATTTATTTTGGGACTTTCCTTAATTTCCTATAGTCATGCCCTTGTTTGATAATGAAGTTGTAGAAAATAGGTATTTGTTACCAATCAGCTGCCTGGGGTCCTTTCACTCTGTCCACATGGAAATTGTGGGTAGGGAGAAGAAAGCTCTTCAAAATCTAGTCCTGGGTTGCTTGAGTTTCTCTTGATGATTCAGATCAACAGTATGCAGCAGCAGACAGTTACAACCCTCCTGGGGCTTCAGGGATGAGGACCCTCAACTGTAAATGCCACAGCTTATATGCAGGCCCAGGAAGTCAGGATTCCACAGTCTCTGACTATGGCCACACCGAAACTTCCTAGCATACCTAGGCATAGAGATTCCGCAGCCCTTCACCGTGTCATAGCTATTAGCCTTTATTCCCTAAGACCCTTGGATTTAAACAATGGACAGCTCAACGGATGTCATCCAGGGATCCACTTGCCCTTTCCCTTATCTAGCTCCCTACAGCCTTTCTTTTTTTAAAAAAAAATCTTTTATTTATTTATTTATTTGAGTGAGAGAGAGTGAGAGAGAGAGAGAGAGAGAGAGGCAGATAGATAGAGAGAGAATGGGCACGCCAGGGCTTCCAGCCACTGCAAACGAACTCCAGACGCATGTGCCCCATTGTGCATCTGGCTAACATGGGTCCTGGGGAATCGAGCCTCAAACCGGAGTCCTTAGCCTTCACAGGCAAGCACTTAACCACTAAGCCATCTCTCTAGCCCTCCCTACAGCCTTTCTAAGTCTCTTCAACTTTATCTCTCTGCTCTGTTTTGCTATACCTATGGCCCCTCTCTCTCTCTCTCAATCTCACTCTGGTGTATGCAGGTGTGTAGGAAAATGGATGCAAATATTGTGGGTGTGCATGCACATATGTGTACATGTTTTGTGGGGAGGAGAAGTCGATGTCAGGTGTCTCTGTCAATCCCTCTCCACTTTATTTTCTGAAGCACTGTGTCTCCAGTGAATCCAGACCTCACTTAGAAGGCTAGTTTAGCTACTCTACTTGCCTTAGGGATCTTCTGTCTCTGCTGGAATACTAAAAAGGCTGTCATAGCAACTGGGCATTTACATGGGTGCTGGGGATCCTAACTCTGGTCCTCAGGCTTCCACTGCGAGCACTTTAACCACTGATCAACACCCCCCCACAGCCTTGCCTGGTGACCCTTGAACTTTGACAGTCTTGCTCAGATGGATCTTCAACTGCTAACTTCTAACTGCTCACTAACCATTGCCACATCTGCTCTGCTCTCTCAGATGTTTGATCCTATCTCAGCCACACTTTCAAGTAGTTACAAAAAGTCCCTTGAAGGAAGACCGACCATTTATTAGGCCGGATGTTGCAACACTGGAGGGTAGGTGGCAGTGTAGGATAGTGTCTGCCAGTTGGCTCACTAAATAAGCTTGGACAGCCTTCTGGTAGAGCAAATATTAGTCAAAGGAGTTCTTCCGCTAGGCCAATAGGAGTTATTCACTCTGGCCAGTGTAGAAATGACTACAAAGTCTGCTTGGGTTCACCAATGCTTCTGATGACATAAAGACTGGAACAACCTCTTCCAAATATCCTTGGTTGAGGCTTCACCTGGAGAAGCCAGGGCAGTATGCAAGGATCCTTCTAGTGCATTCTCATTGCATCTGAGAAGTTCCAGAGATTGTTGATGTTGGCATGTATGGTCCATCAGGCTGTAAGAATATGAAATTTTCTTTAAATATTTATGAGTTATTTAAGAGAGAGAAGATAGAGATAGAGAGACTGAATGGGCACACCAAGACCTTTAGCCACCACAGTCAAATTCCAGATGCATGCATCACCTTGTGCATCTGGCTTAAATGGGTACTGGAGAACTGAACCTGGACTTAACCACTAAGCCATCTCTCCAGCCCATAAAAAATTATACTAATGGCTAACAGTAATTTTTGTAATTATTTTTCTTTTATTATCTTTAAAGTATAAACATCTTTCCACAGGGTTATATTTTTATATCCCCTCTCTCTCACTGACAACCCTTCTCAATGAGGTTGTTGGTATTCACTGTGGGGTCAAGAATATACTAGTCTCAGCGGGGGGGGGGGGCAATCCCTCAAAATACATCTTCCTCTTCTGTGGCTCTCTCAGTCTTTCCACATCTTCTTCCTCAATGTTCCCTAAGCCTTGGTGGGCATGTTATAAGACTCCTTTAGTGATGAGCTCTTTACGTCCTCTGAATTTCTGTTTTAATGAGTTGTTTACCGCTATCTGAGGTTGTCAGGCAAGCAGTGAGAGCAGGAACAACTCGATTTGTTTAGAAGTTGTCATAAGCATCAGTAGTACTAGCATGAGGCTAGGGAAGAGTGGAAACATGGAGGGACGAGAGGAGGAGATACTTGAAAGGCAAATGGAGGGACAGAATACAGGGCATGGAAGGGCGGTAGAGGAATGGGGCAAGGGAGATTGGGAGAAGGTACACAAAACTAATGACAGCATGAATCAGTACCATGGAGACCTTCCTCCTGATTAGCTCATTTAAAAAGCAACAGCGACTTCAACTGACTCTAACAGTACATTAACGATGCTGAATATTCTTCCAGTGTTTCTGGAAGAGATGGATTCCCCTATCTATCTCAGTTTGGTCTGAAAATGTGTATGGCTCTCGTTTACTGTTGTTACTTCAGGACCTGGACTCTATTTAGTTTCCTTATCGTCAAGATCGACATTCCATCTCCTAGTTACATTACTAGTGACCATATCCATGTGAAACTAGCCTCATCATTACTTGGGATTTGGCAAAGCATTTCCCTCTAGTGCAACCCTTCATCTGAACTTGGAGGTGTGACTTCATTTGGATGCTCATTTGTTTTTCTTTTATGGATACACACACACACACACACACACACACACATATATATATATATATATATATGTATGTATATATATGTATGTATATATATAATTTTTTCTCAGTTTTATAACTGATACCTTAAGGTTTTCCATTTTATCATTTCCATTTCCATTTTCTGATTTAGATTTGTAGGCTATTAAACATTTTTCAGCTGAACAATACTATTTCATGATCTTTCTTCAGTCCACAAATATTTGTATACTAAATGGCTTCATTTTGACTTTTAATTCCCGAAGGCCTATTATTCTTTTGGAGAACTGAATCAAAAGACACAAGCTAGCCAGGCATGGTAGCACACAGATTTAATCCCAGCACTTGGAGTCAGAGGCAGGAGGATTGCCATGAGTTTGAGGCCACCCCTGTGACTACATAGTGAATTCTAGGTCAGCCTGAGCTTGAGTGAGACCCTACCTCAAAATAAATAAATAAATAAGCAATCAAACAACAGGTTAGCAGGGTGTATCAGAAAAATGGACTCTTCCATCAGTTGTGTTCAAGAAACCCACCTCACCACGAAAGACAGATACCTCCTCAGGGTGAAAGGATGGAAAATGATATTCTAAACAAATGGGAATAAATAACAAGCAGGTGTTGCTATAATAATATCTGATAAAATAGACTTCAAACCAAAAGGAATCAAAAATGACAAAGAAGACCACTTTTTACTCATCAAGGGAATGATCTAACATGAGGACATCACAATCATAAATCTATATGCACCAAACACAGGTGCACCACAATTCATAAAACAAAATCTACTTGACAACAAAATAGAACTAAACACCAACACCATCCTAGTTGGGGACTTCAATACTCCACTATCATCAGTACATCCAAGTAGAATATCAACAGGGAAATAATAGAGCTCAACAATACCATAGATCATCTAGACCTAACTGACCTCTACAGAACTTTCCACCCCAGTTCTACAGAATACATGTTCTTCCCAGCAGCCCACTGCACCTTCTGCAAAATAGATCATATATTAGGCTATAAGGGATGTTTTCATAAATTCAGGGAAAATTGACATAACTTCCTGCATCATATCAGATCACAATGCTTTAGAACTAGAAATTAACAAGAGACTCATCAGGAATTATATCAGCTTGTGGAGACTAAACAACACACTTTTAAACAATAAACAGAATGTGGAAGAAATCAAATAAATCATCAAATTTATAGATTTGAATTAAATGAAATCACAACTTACCAAAATTTATGGGACATTGAAGGTTGTTCTGATGGGGAAATTAATACAGGTAAATTCCATCATAATAAAGACAGAGAGATAAAAAATAATAACCTCACCTTCTACCTAAAGGTGTTGTAAAAACAAGAAGAATCCAACCCTAAGAGCTCCAGATGGAAAGAAATAATCAAAATGAGAGCACAAATTAATGAATTTGAAACTAAGAAAACAAGTAAATTGATGAGATGAAGAGCTGGTTCATTTAAAAAAGTACACAAGATTGATAAACCCTTGGCCAGTTTGATCAAAAGAAAAATAGAGAAATCTCAAATTAACAAAATCAGAAATGAAAAGTGAGAGGTCATGATAGACATTAAATAAATTGGAAGAATAAGACTTCCAAAACCTCTACACCACAAAATTGGATAACTGGAAAGAAATGGATGAATTTCTAGACACATACAACCTAGTAAAACTAAACTAGGAGTAGATTAATTTCCTAAAAAAAAAAAAAACAGTCACACCCACTGAGATTGAAAAGGTTATGAAAAACTTTCCCCCAAATGTACCTAACTTTTAATATCAATTGTCTATGGTACATAGTATGTTGCATGTTATGGTTGGAAGTAAATTCCTCTTTATATACCATCATAATGGATTTGGAGTTTCTTGTGAGTATGTAGACAGATATGTCATGAGTTTTCAAACTTTTCTTACCTCCTAACATTTCAGAGTATTTTTATTCTTTACTTCTCCATCTCTCTTTCTTGTGTGAAGTCCAATTGTATTTTTATTACATCTTCTTAGTTGTGGTTTTCATCTGTTATCACCCAAAATAAACTCTCTTTTGAGCTTCACACTCATTCAATGTAAACCATTGATTCTTAGTAAAAAACAACAAAAAAAGAATCCTTATTTTTATTTTTCCTTTACACACACACACACACACACACACACACACACACACACAGCCTCAATTAGATACTTGAAGAAACAAAACGTATGAAGAACATTGAAACAGGAAAAAATACAAGACATTTTTTAAGTTGATGTTCCTTGTTACAGAAAAAAAAATATCAAGTCTATCTTATATTTGGAAATATGGTGCATTTATGTAATAAGCAAAGATTTTAATTTGATAAAATACCATTTTAATATGCTCACCATTTGAGATTGAGTAAATTTTCCATTGTTGATGTACTTTTGAAACAAGAACAACAGATTGCCTTTTCTTTTTTATGCAGGAGAGAGAATTGGTATGGCAGGGTCTCCAGCTACTGCAACCAAACTCCAAACATATGCTCCCCCTTGTACACATGTGTGACCTTGAACATTTATATCACCGTGTGTCTGGCTTACATGGGACCCAGATATTCAAACACGAGTCCTTAGATTCCACAGGAAATTGCCTTAGCCAATAAGCTATCTCTCCAGCCTTAGTGATATATTTTAAAATAGTCAAGACAGGAAAATCATATTAATTTGCTTCTATGATGGTTCTGTTTCAAGTTTACATATTGTACAAGTACAGCAGTGAAATGGATTTCAAGCCGGTTACACAGAACCACACTTTTGGATAGTCAGTGCTTTTCTGCCTTTCATTAGCACCACTAATATAGTGACCTGAAGAAAAGTAGAAGCATTCCTGAGAATTCAACTATATTGTGTTTATTTTCACAAAAGACTATATCACAATAGTTGGTTCAAAATACAAGAAATTTAATTCTCCTTCTCTTAAAACAATTTCATGTTCTGTAAATGCACACCAGTCATAGATAAATACATGCTTTAAAAGATTATAAAGTACGTAGTGGAGAAACTCTGCAAGGCCAGGCATGGTAGCACATGTGTTTAATCCCAGAACTCCAGTGACAGAGGTAGGAGGATCACTATGAGTTTGAGGCCAGCCTGAGACTACCTAGAGAATTCCAGGACAGCCTTGGCTAGTGTGAGATCCTACATAAAAAACAAATAAGTAAATAAAAAGAGAAGCTGTACAAGAAGCTATGGGGTAGGTACAGGTCTATTGTGCAGTAGGTAAGACTTTTGTAATACAATCACTATTTATACTGAATAAATAGAAATTAAATCAGGAAAAATATGACTGAAAATTAAGTTTGTGATTATTATTAAACAAGATAATGTATAAGAAAAATGTCATGTATGAAAATGAATTTTGTCATGATATTTCTTATGCATGTATAAAAGTTAAAACAGTCATATTTCCCCCATTGTGCTCACAGCTATTGCTACTATCTTTCTAGCACTCTCATCTTATTCTCAATATTCATACTGCATATGTTTTCATGTACATTTTTTATATTGCACACATGAGAAAAATCATCAGATACTTATCTTTCTGAGACTGGCTGATTTCACTTAACTTAATGATCTAAATTTCTGTCTTTTATGTGTACTAATTGAAAAATAATAATGAAATACCACTTGCCAACCATTGTGATGATTATAATAAAAGGACAGATAATAAGAATCTCTCTAAGACTGAGGACAATCATTTGTTCTGGTAAGGAGATAAAGTGATATCATCACTTTGGAAAGCAATCTGCAGTTCCTCAAAAGACTCAGCAAAGATTTTCTGCATAACTGCTACTTATGTAAATGTTACACAGGAGAAATAAAGCATATAACCACAGAAAATCTTATAAATGCATGCTTCAGCTGTAGCATTCATAATATGCATCATAATAAACAACTCAAATATCATCCACATGATTAATGAACAAATATTTTATGTATTTAACAATGGAATATTATATAGCAATATTCTGACATAAATAATGTTAATTCTGTCACATGGTTGAATTCTCACTGTATGATAATGGTAGCAGCCACAGAAAGTTTATATTCTTTTTATATCTTCATTTTCATCAAAATCCAGAATAGGCAACTCTGTGGAGACTAAGGTGGTTCACAGGACTAGCAGACTGGAATGTGCATGATAGATAATGCTAGAAGTATGAAAAACTTCACAGTAAAGTTGTGATAATGAATGCCCTTCTCTGTAAATATACTGTCATGGAAAAGGTAGCTCAAGTGAATGAATTTTGTGTTATATCCTTGTGGTGGTTTGATTCAGGTGTCTCCCATAAACTTAGGTGTTTTGAATGCTAGGTTCCCAGCTGATGGAGAGTTGGGAATTAATGCATCCCAAAGGCAGTGTATTGTTGGGGGTGAGCTTATATGTATTATAGCCAATTTCACCTTGTCAGTGTTTGGCACACTCCCCTGTCACTTTTGTCCATCTGATGTTGGCCAGGAGGTGATGTCTACCCTCTGCTCATGCCTTTGTTTTCCTTGCCATTATGGAGCTTCCCCTCGAGACTATAAGCCAAAATTAAACCTTTGTTCCCACAAGCTGCTCTTGGTTGGGTGATGTCTGCCAGCAATGCAAACCTGACTGCAACAATGCCCTATCAACACAACTGTTAAGACAAAAATGTGATAATTTAAAAATATTTTTCTACTTTGACATTTTTGATACATGTATGTAGGGTATTTGACCCTATATTTCCAAAATACCATCTCTTAACCCCCCATTTATACCCAACTTGTTATCTTGTTCCCAAACTCCACCTTACGTTCATGCCTTTTATCAAAAAATTATTTATTTATTTATTAGAGAGAGAGAGAGAGAAGTCAATCATGGGCATGCCAGGGATTACAGCCTTTGTAAACAAATGCCAGACTCATGCACCAGCTTGTGCATCTGGCTAACATGGGTCCTGGCAATAGAACCTAGGTCCTTTGGCTTTGAAGACAAGCACCTTCACCACTAAGCCATCTCTCCAGTCCTTCATGCACTTTTTTAAAACTCTTTGAGTCCAATAGGGTTACTTGCATGATCATGGGTGGAGGCTGTTTAGTGTGGAATGGGTCACTTACAGTGATTACACCAGTGAAGAGCACAACTCTCCTCTGCCAGGAACCATTAGCTGCCATTTGCTGTTTGTTGATGTGGGAATACTTAGGCCATTAGCCAATCAGTGGTGAAGTGTTGACAGGCTCAATCTTGTGTAGGAAATAGTCTTGTGTGCCTATTATCCCTCTTTAAAACATCTGTATCATGCAGCATGCATAACAACGATTGCTCTGAAGTACAGTGTGCTTTGTGCAGTGTTAATTGATTCCCAGGTCCTTGCTCTGGGAAGCAACATCATCTTCCATGTCTGCTATAATATGTAATATCGATATGCCAATCCTTACTAAGCCCTTTTATTGAAATGGAAAACTAAGACCATGGACTGATGGGGCTTATAACTGATACACAGTGTATTTTTTATGAATTTTGATTCCCTTCTACTTACTTGCTATAGCTGCCTATTTATAAACAAGTTTGTGTGTGTTCAATACACATATCAATTGTGTATCTACCTTATATTCACCTCAGTGGATTTTTATATCCCAAATAGTATATGTCCTACATAAATAAATCACATGTATTTTACACAAACATATATATATATGTGTGTGTGTGTGTGTGTGTGTGTGTGTGTGTGTGTATTCTCTGAACTCCTGCCCCTTAACTAAAATCTATGCAGCCAAGTTCTGAAATCACTTACTGCTGATTGGGTCCTGTGACTTTTATCTGACTGTTCTTTCAAAGGTGTTGAGCCCTTTCTGTGCATTCCATGCCCTACATCCTAGTTTGATTGAATCCCAGTTGGTGGGATTGGTGAATAGTGGATCAAAAATGACTGAATCATGACACAAATATTTTGTCTGATATTGTGATTTAGACTTTGTACTATTGTGCAGTCTTGGGAGAATAAATTTCATACCTGAAAAAAGGTATTTTTATTCACATTTAATTTCTTTACTACTACTAATATTCCAGCATACCTTCTCACTGATTTCATACATATCATTACATGGATTGGGTCATGCCATCAACCAGAACCTATTATGTGTTATTTTGACAATGAATTAAATCATGCTTTTCAGTGGAAATTATGTCAGGAGAGTAAAACAACAGCATGTATTTATAAAATCTCTCCAGTGGGAATTTATGTTAATGGATTAAAATCTCACTTTATTTTTCTATTGATTCACTGAGAATCTTCAGCTAATACTCCATGGAAGAAAGATCAATATTATAGGAAAGCTTCCAGAGAAATGAGCATGCAGTGGTGACATTGGGATTTGTCAGATGGGAGCGTTAGGGTACACGTTCAGGGGAAGACAACACACCATGACTACAGCCTAATCATGGAGCATACTACTGCTCTCAGAGTGCAGCTAGCAAGACTATGGGAAGGAGGTAACAGAATTCCTAAATTACTTACCAAAACCTGAACAATTTGAAAGAGCAGATTTTACCAAATAACAAAAAAAAAATGCATTACTTTGATTTTCCCCATCTCTTCATCTATGTATTTCTTTGTTCACTTATAAAATCATCACATGATTGGTTCTCATGAAGGCACAAGTTTGAGAGGCTGTGTGAAAAGACATTAAATAGCCATGAATATGTATTGCTCAACATGGATTCCATGGACAGAGTATCACAGCTCTTTGCAAGCAAGCTCCATCTGGAGCTGGAACGTTGCCAAAAGCGAAAACTGAAAGGGAAACATTCCAGATATCTGAGCCAGGGCCCCAAGACCACTCAGAGATTTCCAGTGATCAGGAATAAAGGGATTGCAAGAGATACTAGATCAGTATCAAACCTGATATTGAGGGAAACGAACTCTCTTTCTGTTAGGCAAGGAAACCTGAGCCTTGGCTTCTGTCTGTCTTCAGGGTTAAGATACAGCAGGCCGCCCAGCCTCCCTGCATAGACACACTTCACATTGCACAACCCCCCTACCCTGGGGCATTTAAATCTTCCATTTTGTTCACTGAAAGATACCACATTGTTGTTTTAAGAGATTAAAAGACTCCAGAGAGAAGCTGTATTTATTAATCCTTTCCTTTAATAAAAAAGGTAGGACATTTTATGAAGTATGCGGTATGGAAAGGTCTAAAAAAATTTAGTCAGTAGTTTTTCGCTCACTCTGGAGCCAACAGGACACTTTTCCCAGGCGGCCTTGACATCTTTGGAAGGGAAGACGTGAGGCAGTTCTCAGATCGAGCACTTGTGCACTCACTGCCTCATTCTTCCCCGTACCCTGGACACTATTTTTTACTCACCCCATTGGCCTCCATCTTTCTTATCTGTCCAAGTATGATTAAATTTCTTTCTTTTCTGAAAGAGGAGATCTTATTGCCTACTGTGTTGAAAACCTTTTTTTTTCTTTTAGCAGGGGTTGCCATATGGTATTTTCTAAATTGTTTTCAATCTGCATAAAGCCATCGACCCCCTTTTGATTAAAACAGCAAACTAGGCAGGAACAACTTGGGATGAGTTGGCAAGACTTTAGGGTCTGACTGTGTATTGTAAGCTGTGCTTACAGAAATAAGAAAATCAGAAGTCAGGTTCTTATGGACATGCACTCTCCATACACAAACACTGTGAGATTTTATAATTACATCAATGAAAGTAAATGTTCACCTTTATCGTCTTTAGAGATGTTACCAGAAACTTGTTTTTCTTTTTTTTCCCTAGAGAGACATAAACACATGTCTATTCACCACAGATAGGGGTTCAGACAGCAAACCAAAGTACCAATTGCCCCAATACTACTTTTATGAAGCAATGAGTTTATTGGTTATTGGAATTATTTACAGATCAGTTAAGGAGCTGAGCATGGGAGCAATACATGACTCCAAGGCAGATGAATCACTGCAAAGCCCGCCAGCATAGGTGACAACTTACAGAAACTGTGTCTCTGCCACAAAACGGTTTGCAGGCATCTTCACTGATGGAAGAGACATCTCTCAAGCTGTTGTCTACCCATTTTATGTCCTTAGCTACGGGTCTTGCAACCTCTTCAGTTTGGAAAAGTGAATCCTGACACTGATTAGTGTCTGCCCCTCCCAGATGTTTACTGCTCCCATTACCTTGAGGAGTGGTCCTTGGACTCTGTAAATGTCAACTCTCCAGACGTGTTGACCTCTTGACTTTCTCTCTTGCCTCCGGGAGAGAAATTTTCAGTTTACAGAAGTTTGCTGTACAATAAGAGAGGAGACCAAATTAATAACTGTGTAAAAATTCTGGTAGTGTTATATTAAATTTCAACTCTGCCTAACCCGAGGATTTGTACACACAGTGTTTCAAAAGAAATTGGGTGCACACTAACACACACTCTGATTGCTTCATCAATGTGACTACCTAAAAGAATTCTCACCCTCTTCACGTTTCCTTGAAGGAGTTACACTTACTGCTTATATATAGCCTTGTTAGCCCTTTCTTTAAAAAAAAAAAAAAACAATAAAAATTAAACCATGGCCCACCCCATGCAGTCTGCACCTCATTGTTATATTCGGCAGAGAGTTTTGTGGATTCTATCCATTATCCATGAAAGAGTCATAAAATTATTCCCAGTGGTTTCTACCTGGGTGATTAGATACGTCCTAGAAACTAGATACTGTACATGAGACTTAACTTACGTTGATTACTTTTATTTTTATTTATGAGTGTGTGGTGTATGAGTGGGCATATGACACAGTGTATGTGTGTGTGTGTGGGGGGGGAGGTCAGAGGTTGGAGTCCTCTTCTCCCACCTTATTTGAGAAGGGACTCCCTGGTTGCTTGCTGCTGCATGCCCCAGGCCAGCTGGCTGAAAATCAGTTGGATTCTCCTGGCTCCGCCTTCCATTGCCACATGCAGAATGGGGTCACACAAGCACGTACCACTTTGCATTGGACTTTTTGTATGTTCTTGGGAAGGTGGTACTGAGATGGGCAGGCTTGCAAGCACCTTTAACCTCTGAGCCAGCACCCCACACCCTGATCCTTATCTTAAAACAACTAATTTTTCAACTCTAGTGTTTCATCTCCCTTTCTTTATTTCTTTCTTCTTAACAAAGTAAACTAAGAATTTTGGGAATTGTTTCTAAATTTGTTCTGATAATGTTGTCCTTTGAATATGAAATGTCTCCCATAGGCCGCTTATGTGTTAAGACTCCTTCTCCAGGTGGTCTTGTTTTTTTTTTTTTTATTTTTTGTTTTTTTTTGTAAGGATGTTGAACCTTTAGGATATCAAGACATCTTGTGAGAAGTAAATCACTGGGCTCAGGCCTTAAAGTCTCTCAGTTTATATCTGGCCCATCCTCCACCTCCTCACTACATATGCAGTGTGACCAACTTCTTCACAACCTATTCCCATGCCTTCCCCACCTTAATAGACTGCATTCTTTCAACCTATAAGCCAAAATACATCCTTCCTGCCTTAAGTTGCCTCTTGTCCAGGTATTTGATCACAATAACAGTAAAGGTAACTAATACATCTCCTTTATGATTATTATGCTTGACCTATTTTATGCTTACATCATGACCATGGGGAACTTGTTTAATCTGAATTGATAAAGTTAAGTATTCCTCAGAAGTAATATTAATATTATGTAGAGAAGAAGGCATCCAAACTTGAAGTAGTGAAGTAGCTTGTAACATTTATTTTTTTCTCAAGACAACCTAATTACTCAGAGGTTCCACAGTGATCAGTGTCATCTTCACTTGACTATAGCTTTCTTTTAGCATGTGCCACTATATCCCATTATAATTTTAAATGACAAGTAGAAATTTTATGCTTTTAATATACTTATTTAATCATTTGAAAGAGAGGCAGAGAGAGAAAGAGCACCTGCCACTGTAAGCAAATCCAGATGCATGCACCACACTGCAGTTGGCTGGTACATGGGTACCGGGGAATAAAACCTAGGCTATCAGGTTTGTTAAGCAAATGCCATTAACAGCTGGAGCATCTATGATGCCAAGTTTTATATTTGTAAATATTCAAGGCAGACTATGGGAGACAAAGGAATATTCTTCATTACCAATATAGTTTGTAAATGTGTTAGACTGGGTACACAATTGAACATATATTGACTATGTACTACCAAATATAAAGTGTATTTTAAGGGTGCATCACACTAAATTTGGTCACATTAACGCAATATTCTGATTTATCTTCAGAGGATATGGCAGCTGTGAGGTATAGAAGAAAGGCAGATTTTTAGTGGCTGGAATCGATGGGTTCTTTCTCTTGTCTTCATGACTTTTCTTCTTTGTTCACTCATTGTATTAAGCAATTACTTGCACAAAAAATTCCTGGTTGAGTTTTTGGTAAGATCAAGACAGTTTTAAGTTATGTTTAAGACATAGTGGTGGTTTTAGAGAAACCTGTTTATGTGACATGCTTCTATTACTTTTATGAGGAATGTAAAGAAGACTGAAAAATTCTTGCTATGAACTGTTCATAATTTAGCAGAGGAGACAGAATTCACTCATATAGCAGCAGGTGGAGAAACTCAGGAGTTCAATAATTCTCTTTTTTCTCAAATACACTGAGAGTCTCATTGTATTGCACAAAGACTCATAAAAGCCAAAAAATTGCTTTGCAGGGTAATTATAAAAATTATAGAATTAGCTGTCAGCATCAATTGCTACACAGAGCATTTTTTAATGAAGCAATTTAACAAAAATATGTAAGCTTTGGTCTAAAACCAGAACACTAGAATATTGTGGTCTCTTTGGGTTTACAATATCCATATCCTGAGATTTGAGTGACCAAAAAAGACTACTTGCTCCTGTAATTGCTTTTCACAAACAAATAATTCATTTAAAATATATATTCCAAGAGCTACAGCTAAATGATTTTTTTTTTGTTTTCACTCTAGGCTCACTTTAAAATGGATGTGAATGTCATAAAACTCCTTCAGTATCATATTTTTATATGCATGCCTTTATATCCACATTCAAACTAATGAATAAACATTGAGAGTTTCAGACAATAAAGCAACAAGAACATTGAACAGTGGCATCATCCAGATTTGTACTTTCAGATAAACAGAAAACATAGGTGCAAGTTATTTATCAAATTTAAACAGAAATTTCTCCTAGCATTTCTTAGGAGTTTAAAAATTTGAAATTCTAATATGATGATCATCTCAGCTGTTATATATCTTATACCTGTAAGCCTATTTGTAATGTAATAAAATGGAATTGGTACAAATAAAGAAGCATATTGAAGAATGATGCTGGTAGTTTAAAATTTTATTTGGCTGAACAATAAAATTACTTAAAGTAGTCAGATATGCAGGGTATACACATACACATTAAATTTCCTTTATCTTAAGCTGTTTAGTATCTGAGATTTATAGCTCAGCATTTACATTAATGTTTCCCCATATGTCTAGGTGTTACAAACACTTAAAAGACAAAATAAGTGATTCAGAGAAATAACTGATAATGTTTTGTTTTGCATTTATCTTCCTTTAAAATTTCAATTTTGAACTTAAGAGCTTTTTATTTTTACTCTATAAGAGATGGCTGTTTTTTGAAATCTTATGACCTCATCGTACAGAATCTTTCAAAGTTTTTCAGAAGTGAAGTTGGGCAACTGATGGTGCATAGATATAAAGATATTCTAGTCCCTAGAGGAAAGATTGAAAAACAATAAGCAGTACCCAGATTCAACAATTGGCAAACCCCAAGGGACACATTCAGATTTTTGTCAAACAAGGACTATCATATTGTTAAACTATCAATATATTTCAGAAGATTTGGCCACAGTGCCAAGCTTTTTGGATATTTCACATTATCCAGTAGAACTTAGGGTGAAACGGCAGGAGAGATGATTTAGTAGTTAAGGTGCTTGCCTGCAAAACCTAGCAATCTGAGTTTGAGTCCCTAGAACCCATGTACAGCCAGATGCACAAAGTGGCACATGCATTTGAAGTTTGTTTGCAGTGGCTGGAGGCCCCATTTTTTTCTCTGTCTGTGTGTCTTATATCTCTATCTGCTTGAAAATACATACATTTTTTTTTAAAGATTAGAACTCAGGATGTGAATGAACATAGACAGCAGGAGACAAATACCTTTAACGTTGGGCAGACAGAGGACGTGGAGTCTATGTTGGATCTCTTTAATTGTTCCTGTAAAGTTTGACTTCTATTGTACACTGATAATTCATAAGATACACGGCTGTTTATGAGTAGCAAAAGTATTAATACAATCAATTTGATTGGTAAAAAATAAGAGCTTAATTTTACATCATTTTCTAGTACAAATGATAACAAGCACGGAGAATGGGTTAAGTCTCAAGAACAAAGAAAAGAAGAATAAAAACAAAATCCGTGCCAGGAAATGATTAAGGGGATGCATTTCAGAAACATATTAGTGATCTCAGGTTGGAACAATGGCTAATCTCTGAAGCTACAGGGAATCATAAAATATATCCCAGCTGTGCTTAAAATGCTTGCAACCTCCTCAAACCTATTAACACATCTAATGTCTATTGATTAAGTAGCTAAGACCCCAGCTCAGCCAGGTTTATTGGATAATAAACAAATCAAATTATTTTAAGAGGAGGTTTGCTGATTGACCATTTCTCCCGGCTGTGGTTTTTCAGAGCTGCCTTCACATACATCAGTGAAGACACACATAATGGTCCTAGACCACATGTCTCTGTACAGACTGGTCCCCAGGACAGTGTAAACACCACTAAGACAGCATACGTTGAGCTTTGATCTGAAGTCATGGCTAAAGATAACTCCCAGGAAAGCTTTAATCACTTACAAAAAACATCTATGATTTTTGAAATGGCCCAATGAATTCAACATGGGTGTTTCAGATGCATTTTCAGCATTATTAGCTTTTTCCCCTGTATTCTTTTTTGTAACTATTTCTTTTTTAATATATATATATATATATATATATATATATATATATAATATTCTTCTATACTTACAGACAACAAATCGTAGTATTTCCCTCCCCCCTTTCCCCTTCAAAACTCTGCTTTCCGTCACATCCCCTCCCTCTCTCCATTAGTCTCTCTTTTAATTTGATGTCATCATCATTTTCTCCTATTATGAGGGTGTTGTGTAGGTATTGCTAGGCACTGTGAGGTCTTGGATATCAAGGCCAATTTCTGTCTGGACAGCTGTATGTAAGGAGAGGTACCTTTCCTTTGGCTCTTACACTTTTCTGCCACCTCTTCCTCAATGGACCCTGATCCTTGGAGGGTGTGAGATGTTTCAGTGCTGGACACTCCTCTGTCCCTTCTTCTTTGTTCTTCTATGTTGCCTTTTGGGTCATCCCAGTTGTCCCCTGTATTCTTAACAACTTGTTCTGAGCATGGAAGAAATGAAATGCAATGCAGATCAGTTTTGGAGTAAGTTTAGAGTATGACAAGGCATATTGATTTTGAAGACATTTAACTAAGAGGAGACATCCTTACGAAAGACATTTTTGATATTTCGAAGGACATTAATGAAAGTAAAATCCCTATGTATTAGAATATAGGATTTCAAATGACAGAAAAACTCTTATATTTACTATTTTTAAAATATTTTATGGGCTGGAGAGATGGCTTAGTGGTTAAGCACTTGCCTGTGAAGCCTAAGGACCCTGGTTCAAGGCTGGATACACCAGGACCCACATTAGCCAGATGCACAAGGGGGTGCACGCATCTGGAGTTTGTTTGCAGTGGCTGGAGGCCCTGGTGCAACCATTCTCTCTCTCTCTCTCTGCCTCTTTCTCTCTCTGTCTGTTGCTCTCAAATAAATAAATAAATAAATAAAAATTAAAATTAAAAAAAAAGAAAAAATGTTTTATTTATATTTTTATGAGAGAGAGAGAGAAAGAGAGCAAATGAGAATTGGTGCACCTGGGCCTGTAGCCGCTGCAAACAAACTCCAAACAAATGTGCCACCTTGGGGCTGGAGAGATGGCTTAGCGGTTAAGTGCTTGCCTATGAAGCCTAAGGACCCCGGTTCGAGGCTCAATTCCCCAGGACCCACGTTAGCCAGATGCACAAGGGGGCGCACGCATCTGGAGTTCATTTGCAGAGGCTGGAAGCTCTGGCGCGCCCATTCTCTCTCTCTCTCTCTCTCTGCCTCCTTCTGTCTGTCGCTCTCAAATAAATAAATAAACAAAAAAAATTTAAAAAAAAATTTAAAAAAAAAGTGCCACCTTGTATATCTGGTATGCGTAGATACTGAGGAATCAAACCTCGGTCTTTAGGCTTTGCAGGCAAGTGTCTTAACCACTAAGCCATCTCTCTAGCCCAAGGGTCTTCATTTTTTTATGGGGGTTTAAACATGAACTTGATTTTTTTGTTGTTGTTGTTTTGGAGGCAGGATCTCACTCTAGCCAAACCAATCTGAAACTTGCTATATAGCCTAGGCTAACTTGAATGTAGGGGAATGAATCATCCTACCTCAGCCACCCACATGAGGGGTGTACAGGTATGTGATCTTATTTTCTTTAGAAAGTGATGAGATAAAACAATGGAGAGGGCAGTTTGGGATCTTACTGTTTGCATCCCCATTGGAATGATAAAAATATGGACTAGGATTTTAATAGTGTCGGCAAGATAACAATTGGAAATATGGACCATGCGGAGTAGGCTCACAGGACTTTTGTGTCTAGGTGCTCTAGAGCAGGAAAAACTGGAATAGATCAATGTAGAAGGGAGCAAAACATTCAGTGGTTCACCTTTGTGAAGAGGAGTTGGAAGAAGTAAGTTGTGTGGCTGTAGGTGGCTCAGTGGTTCAGGGTGCAAGCTTACAGAGTCTGCCAGCCTGGTTTTGGTTCCCCAGCACCCACATAAAGCTGGGCACATCTAGATTTTATTTGCAGTGTAGGGTACTCTGCCATGGCCATGCACCGAAACAAACACACACAACACACAACACACAGCAAGTGTTGACTCTGTTGTGTCTGTGCATACATATATGTGTGCATGCAAACTAGTAAATACAACTTAAGAATAAAGCAAGCTAGGAGGAAAGAATAATTGGCAGAGTAAAAAAAAGACAAATCATCATAATGTTATTTAATAATCTTATAGGGGGCTCACATTTATTTTCATCTGGGTGTATGCAAAATTGGCAAAAAAAGATGATTGTCTATAGAGACAATTTCACAAAGACAGCAACTCATTGTATGAGGAAGATGAATGAAACAGAGGTGATTTGAAAGTAGACAGATACAAGGGATGTCAAGGACCCTAAATCAAGGATCTAAATGGTTCAGTTGTGGGACGTATAGAAGGCTGCTATAATCATAGCATGTTCTGTAAGAAGAGCAGAGAATGTGCTGTCATTGTCTCTAAACCCCAGGGATGTGTGTATATGAATAGCCAGTGAAGATCCCTTCTATGAGAAATTATGTTCCAGTGATTGTTCACAACACATGATTATCCTGAATTTTAGTGCAATAGCCAAAATTTGAAGATAATCACATGTCATAAAATGTTTCAAAAATTATTTGCTATATAAATTTAACATTGAATTAAATATGGCGAATTGAAGGATATGCTCAATATCTCCAAACTCTGTAGGGAAGTAATGATATCTTTGACTACATAAGACCAAGAGTATTATATACTGCTTGATCAAATTCATCGTGTCTTCTTCTGTCTTGGATTTTTTTATTATTCATTCATCTTCTCCATCTGTAGATAAAGAAGTAGTTAATTGTTTCAGGGTATTTCTAACAGCTGGAGAATATTTTCAATCTGTCCACAGCTGTTCCAAGAACAAACTTTTAATTCTGTAGACTTTACGTACTAATTATATAGCTTTAGCTAATGTCCCTAATTGCCTACTATTACAAAGTGTAGTGCACGACCTTATGGTACTTTATACCCTTCCATTTTGATCTATAAAAAAGTTTCTTTCTCCAATTGGCTTTTAACTATGAGTGCCACCCAAGTAATTAGACTAAATTACACATATTTGTAAATAGATTTAACTTAGGAGAACAACATGTGTTGTAACTTAAAGTATGTCTCCTTGTTCAAAGACTTTTGCTCAGCATTACCTCCATCATGTCATCATTCCTCTTACACACGACCTGTGACTTATTTCATTCCCACTTGAGCCACAGCACTTCAAATTTAAAACTTATACTCAGTACAAACCAGGACAAAATATGAAGAGCCATCAGCTGGGAATTATTCATACCTTAGACTGTTTGACACTTATTTCCCAAATTATTAGCTAATTAAACATCCAAATGGTTGCCATTTTGCATAATTTCCTATTAAAGAGGGTTTTCCCAAAACTATGATGGATCCCATTAACTTTAAAGACTCTTTACTTCCATAGACCAGGCCGCAACCTATACACAGACCACTAGAGTTTTCCTCCAATAGCTGTCAGTTCCTCTTTAAAATGTCATGTAAGCAGCATTCCTGAAATATGCCATCATCTCCAAAGTGACTTTCTAGGACAAATGCTTTTATCTGGCCGTGTGAGCTGACTCTTGCTTACTTCTCTCAGGTATGTTGCATGATGGGAATCTGCCTGTTCCTTAAACATGCCAGGCTGGTTCGACTCTTAGACCTCTGCAGAAACTCTTTGAAACTTTACCTCTTAACTCACTTTCGTTCCACAGCTCACAGTCTGAAGGACATCTTCTCATGATGTTTCTCAGTCCTCCACAGAGATGATACAAGTGTCACAATCATGTTTAAGTCATTTCTCAGTGAATCTATGTTTTATGTAGTTTACATGTCTAGGAATAAACATATTAAGGGCTTACATATTTACTGCCTGCCTTTTTTTTGCCTCAGAATAAGTATAAACATTGATTTTAACCTCCCACATCGGCCATCACTTCTGAAAAGTATATTATCAATGCTCAAAATTGTTTCTGTATGAATGAATATCCAACATATGTGGGTTATTTTGTGATTCCAAACCTAAATAATTTTAAAGGAATTTTAAGTCATAACATTTTCTTTTGCAGTATGTCTCTCTTTAAATTCAGAATATTAATAATTTTAAACTAACATTTATCTGTGTGTGGTGTATGTAATATGAATGCACATGTATGTGCACATAGGCAGTGTGCACATGTGCAGATGTCAGAGGAGAACATTAGCTATCACTCTATGGAACGCTTCTCCTTGTTTCCTTCAGACTGTATCTCTCACTGAATTTGGAGTTGCCTTCTTTTGGTCAGACAGGCTAACCAGTGAGCACCATCTATCCCTCTGTCTCTGCTGCCCATCAGACTGAGGTAATGGGCATACGTGGACCGTGGACATGCCCATCCTTTCATGTCAGTGCTGGGGATCAAACTCAGGTATTGCAGGATTTCACACTTGCCAGAAAAGTCTGGCTACCTGCTGAGTTATTTCCCGAGATCCTAGAGTAACTTCAAATCTGAACATTTCTTTTAATAACACATGGTAACTGGGCATGGTGGAGCACACCTTTAATCCCAGCATCTGGGAGGCCAAGGTAGGAGGATTGCTGTGATTTCTAGGCCAGCCTGAGACTGCAGTGTGAATTCCATGTCAGCCTGTGCTATAGTTAGACCCTACCTTGAATAACAACAATGATAGTAATAATATTACAAATAATAATATTGCAAATAGCTTCTTTTGTTCATATTTTACTAATAAATGGAGTTTCCAATACTATAACAAATCCTGCGTGCACTGCTGACTCCCTATTTCTTCTTCTATATATTCTAAGATGTTATGCCCAAATTGTAGATATGTAATAGTTCCCCAATTAAAAGGGAACTAATGGTATAATAATTCTCCTAAACTCAATATATGTTACCTACTTAATATATTTAAGACCACTTTGTAGTACATATTGGGTGCACACACACACACACACACACACACACACATATAATATAATATAATATATATAAATGTTTTAAAAATCAGAAAAAATAAGAATTTGTTTCCAGTTTCCATTAATATCATAAAGATTTGACATTTTGATTCAGGTGCTTCAGACGTAAAAATTTGATTTTTCAATGTGTGTTGGGGCAGGTATCATGAATATAGAAAATAATTTTCCTATTAGAGTGGTAACGAAGAATAGTTTTTGGCAAAATGGAGACATTTGAGTTATAAAGCATTTTATAATCCATTTTCAACCATACCAATTAAATATTTATGAAACCACACAGGATTTTTAAAATTTGTTTTTGTTTATTTATTTATTTGAGGGTGACACACAGAGAGAGAAAGAGGCAGATAGATAGAAAGAATGGGCGTGCCAGGGCCTTCAGCCACTGCAAATGAACTCCAGACATGTGCGCCCCCTTGTGCATCTGGCTAACATGGGTCCTGGGAAATAGAGTCTCGAACCAGAGTCCTTAGGCTTCCCAGGCAAGCGCTTAACTGCTAAGCCATCTCTCCAGCCCCACACAAGATTTTAAAACATCATGGGTAAGAATTTTAACTTATTATTTTTATTATGAAATATTTTAGACACAATGTGAGAAGCACAGAATAAAGTGTTCGTGTATCTGAGATGGAGCTGAATAAAACAAAATTATAAGTAGAACAGAAGTATCTTGTATACTTCTCTACAACCTTTCTTCATTCTTTAAAGGTATACACTATTCCGAATTTGGAAAGCATTATTCTATGTGAATCTGTGAACTCCAACACACTGAGATTGGTTTACATGCAAATATAAAAGTAAATATATACTGCCATTATCTGTTACTAATTACTCATTTATACATTTTCTTTATATCTTCATTGAGATATACCCTTAAATCAAAATTTTTACACTTTTAATTCACAATGTTTTGTTCAATATTAATGCAAGTGCCATTAAATAGGTACTGAGAAACCAAACCTGGGTCCATAGGCTTCACAGGCAAGTGCCTTAACTGCTAAGACATCTCTGCAACCCTACTTCAGAAATTTTCAAAGTACATGATGCCCAAACATAACTGCTTTAAAATACATACCCTGAGAATATCAGCTAAGATTCTTTTTTAACATATTTTGGCCTGACCCACTAATCTTCATTTTTAACTTCAAAAATTTTCAAGGCCATCTTTAACATTTTCAACGGTTTTTATATGTAATTTCAATGTCTTGTGATTAGTCTTTACTCATATTTCAAAGGGTATTCTTTTTTTTTTACCTTTAGTGTTTGCTACGTGTAGCCCAGCTTTCCTCTTTACTTGAAGCCAAAGTGAACTTTATGATACTAACTTCCTGCTCAGAACTGTAAGTGATGTTACAGCTTGTTGCTTGTTATGAATTGAAAGCTATATATTCTCCCAGATTAATTTTTGGCATCATCACTTGAAATTCACTGACTATTTATAGTTCCCAAAATTTGACTTTTTATGTCATGTTGCGATACTTTTGTCACTTTTTAACTTTCTAGAACACCAGATTTTCTGTCCCCATCTATTTCACAGGTGTCTACTAACCTTAGCAAAAATATCTTATCTTGGATAAGACTTGGCCACTTGTACAGTATTTTTTTCACAATCCATGTTGAGCTAAATGTGCTTCTAACTGGTACCTTTTTGGTTGTATTTATGTAAAACTTTATTAAACATTTTTATTCATTGCTTTAGATTAATCACTATTAAAGAAAAAAATCCTTGTTAAGGAGAAAGGTGGCCTTTAGGATTAGCTATGCCAGTAGGTAAAAGTCATTTGCCTCTCTATTAGTCCCCGATCCTCCAAGTTAACCCCTAACACTTGCAGCTGCGGATAGTCCAGGACAAAGAACATTTTCATGCCAGCAATGCATTGTAGGAACATCTAGCAAGCTCTTTGTACAGTTAAGAGTGTTTTGTAATTTTTTGAAATAATGAAGATATCATTTTAACTGGCCTTGGGCAAATTGTATAGCAGTGTAATTTTTACTAGTAGATTTTTCTAGAGGAGGTTTTGTTCTATTATCTTTATTTGGTGATTGAGGAAAACTACATTTGTATCAAATTAAGTGGTTTAATTTAAATTGCAAGTTGGAGTATAGCCAGACTGGGACCCATAATTTGCACAATTCTGCTAAAGCAACAATTTTTTACACCAAAAGTAGCAACCTGTCAGACCACCTTCTTCCCTTTCACTGTGGACTACTGAGTGAGAAAGTTTCAAAGGCCTAGAGGCTTTAACTGATGAAGACAACAAGATGAGCAAATTATTTATTTTTACTTATTCACAAAAATTTATCTCAGATAGATATATAAACAAAGGCACAATTACAATATTCATGTATCCTATTAAAATTGGTTTTGACAGAAGATATAACAATGTATATCATGTTGAATCTACAATATAAGGGACTGTTGTCAAGGTTAAAATCTTATAGTCTTCATAGACTATGACATAAGCCATTTTAAGTTTATTAATTGATAATTTGTAATGATGGTCTTTGGGATGTGCCAACAGTATTCCTCACCATTAAGTTGAGCCAAATGCAAGGCTGGAAAATATAACTGATACTTTGGACATTCTCCAAGACTTGCCATCAATCTTATTTTTTTCTCTATTATTTTTAATCTACCCTCATGCTTCATAAACAAATGTACAATAAGCAGTGCTTCATTAGTGGGGGGATTAGGGATGAGCACAGCCTGTCGCACAGCCTGTCGCCTGTAACATTGTGAATGCTTGGTTCCTTCTGTCCTGTAGACATAAACTTCTGCTCTTGGCACTTATAGTATAGGTCAGTCAGTGTTGGTGAGAGCAAATTTCATATTGTTGTAAATTAATCTCAGTGGAATATTGCAAACTCTGCACTGCCAATTTTGAAGAGTAAGTCTGACAGTTTCTTTTTAAAATTTATGCCTGGAAAAAAAAACTTATCATCAATGCAAATGACATAATCATGAAACAGTAAATATCTACATATTTTGCCATTTTCAGGTCCTATCTCCTCTTCTCTGTTAAAGCCAATTTAATTTAATAAGAGGAAACATTTGCTCCCTGGGGTATGCATACTGGAAGGGAAGCTGGAACTGATCCCTGGTGCAGAATCACAAGGCACACATTGTGATTTACTAGAATGAAACCTTATCCATATCTGAATAACATTGGGAGAGTACATAGCTGAAGAAGATAATGTCTATTTACTTGTCTCTTTAAAAGTTATGGAATATTAGAAATAAGAACAGGAAACACAAGAATTTAATTAGAAAAATATTTTGTTATATTTTATTTATTCCTAGTCATAAAAACTTTTTCTGATATAAATTTGTTGTTAATTATAAATGATTAATTTGTACACAAAAGTAGTATTTTTATTATCTTGAAAAATCAGTCATGAAATTAATTAAACATGATGTTGAGCATTAAATTCATTACAGTTGATTTGCTTTGTGTGTGTGTATGTCCATGTGTAATGAAACCCAAAGTCTTACACATATAAGACAAACACTTCTTTTTGTTGTTGTTGTTATTTTTATTTATTTATTTGAGAGCGACAGACAGAGAGAAAGAGGCAGATAGAGAGAGGGAGAGAGAATGGGCGCGCCAGGGCCTCCAGCCACTGCAAACGAACTCCAGACGCATGCGCCCCCTTGTGCATCTGGCTAACGTGGGTCCTGGGGAGTCGAGCCTCGAACCGGGGTCCTTAGGCTTCACAGGCAAGCACTTAACCGCTAAGCCATCTCTCCAGCCCAAACACTTCTTTTTTTGAGGTAGGGTCTCACACTAACACAGGCTGACTTTGAACTCACTCTATAGTCTCAGGCAGGCCTTGAGCTCACAGCAATCCTCCTACCTCTGACCCCTAAATTCTGGGATTAAAGGTGTGTACCACCATGCCTGGCAAGACAAACACTCTTATGATTGTGCTACATTTAAAATCTCACATGCATTGATGTTGCAATGTTGTTTCCTTGACTTCACTCTTACTTGGCCTTCTCCCCCACAGAGTAAATGCTGACTGTGTATACTTCAAGTATAATCATTTGTCCATTAAGATAGACTGGAGTATTCTCAGGTTAGGATAAATATTTCTGAACCTCTCTACAGGATAATCTTACTTAAACCATCAGCTGGAATTTGCATAATATGTAATGATTCATCACAGCATATCTTTGTTCTATGATTTTTTTAATAAAATTGTTTTCACCAGAACAATGCACATGAGTAACAACATACTTCTAGTTGAGGGATATATGTGTTCATTCCTACAATCTCAGTATTTTGCTTCGTGTGTGTGTGTGTGTGTGTGTGTAGTGTGACCAGGTGTGGTGTTCTGTGATATGGCATATGGTGTGGTATGTTCTTGTGTAGCACCCCAAAGACTTACCTGAGATAGGCAGTGATTACCTACAGTGGCCAGACTACAATGTTGAAGAAGAATATAGTTTTTAAATTTTTATCTGGATTTGTTTGTGTGCCTCTCCTCTCTCCTCTCCTCTCCTCTCTTCTCCTCTCCTCTCCTCTCCTCTCCTCTCCTCTCCTCTCCTCTCCTCCCCTCCCCTCCCCTCCCCTTCCCTCTCTTCTCCTCTCCTCCCTTCTCTCCTCTCTCTCACTTTCCAATGAATTTTGCAAAGAGAACATAAGGCCAGGAGATGCACTGTTCAGGGAG
>CM070785.1:50619531-50657031 GCA_036346955.1 Dipus sagitta
TATGGTAAACTGTTTTTGTGATTAATATTCACTGCTAGTATGTAGTGGTTTTATATGTAAGACTTTTAGGTACCAGCCTCATATTTCCATTATCCTTGACTTGCTTTTGAAACTAATGTCCAATGGTTATTGAATGGCATTGTAAATTAATCAGAAAATCACCAATAAACAGATAGAGGATAACTTCAGAAACATTATACATTTATGATATTTCAAATATGCATTGGTTACTTTATATGGGGAAATTTAATATTAATACATTTAAACAAAAATAGAGTTCTTTCCATGCATATAAATTGAGAAATTACTTTTTGACAATTCTAATTTACAGTAGTCCCTGTATAAAAGTGAGAAATGTGAATGTCTGTTTCTTCAAACTCTTAAATCTACATAAAGATTAATCTCCGTGCTAAGTAACGTGGCATTATCAATCATTCATGCCTGTAAATGTCAGATGCAATGAACATACTATGCAATCAGATTTGATCTTTTTGTTGTTTGAAAGAAATGCATTTCCTCTCTTGACAAGAGAATAAAAGAAAACTGTTTTAAATACTATGTTTCAGTAAATAATCTCTTAATTGCAGGTTAAAGGTTTCTATAGACTCTATAGTAATTCATTTTAATAATAAACTTAGATTTTTTAAATATCAGACATATGGATTAATTCTACTTAGGGTTTTATAAAAGATTTCTATCAATTTGCAAGGAGAGAGAGAGAGGGATAGAGAGATAGAATGAGCATGCCAGGGCCTTTACCCTTTGCAAACAAACTCCAGATGCATGTGCCACTTTGTGCAACCAGCTTTATGTGGGTAGTGGTGAATTGAACGAGGGTCATTAGGTTTTGCAGGCAGGCACCTTAACCACTGAGCATCTCTCCAGCCCTAATTTTGATTTGCAAACTAAACTTCATTTCTGTGATTATGTGTACATTTGTTTAATTATCTTATTTCATTTTAAATCCTTTAAAGGCTATAATAAGATTTGATAATTAGTTCTGCATTCTTACCTAGTCTAAGATTTGGTAAATCATTTATTCCTTCCATACTTATTTTGTTGGCTTTATTTATGTGTGCATTCTATATAAATGAACAGAATCTCACAAGAATTTGTCATTTTATGGCTGGTGTTAGTTCCAACAAGTTAACCTCTTCCCATTCTCATGAAGTTCTGCTAGTCAGAAACTACAGTCTGATGGTTCAGCAATGTCAAGATCTTGCTTATTGGTGTCCCCTAAATAGGTT
Source organism: Dipus sagitta (assembly GCA_036346955.1). NCBI lineage: Eukaryota > Metazoa > Chordata > Mammalia > Rodentia > Dipodidae > Dipus > Dipus sagitta. The sequence goes on from CM070785.1 coordinate 50,620,779, forward strand.
TTAGCACTTGTCAGAAAGAAGCCACAATTTGCTCAATTTGTCAATGCTACAATAGGTAGTTGTATTCTCTTATAGTTCCCCTTTTCAACGTTTCTACTATAGGATAATTTTATATATGGGTTTAGTGTAGAAATAATCTCATGAATTTTGCCTGATCTTTCCTATATTTCAGTTGTCTAAAGTAGATTGATATAAAGGGTTTAAAAATGTTTTGGATCACACTTGAAATTAAAGTCACATTGTAATTTTTTGTTGTTGTTTTATATTTCTTGTCAAATAGTAAGGGACATGCATGGATGTTGATTAGCTATTTGGGAAACATTCAATTCTCAGGAGAATAAGCCACTGCTCAATGTGGATATGCTTCGTGCAGTTTGAACCTTAGGTGTAAATCCCAAGAATGACATAAAAATATTAAGCACTTACTTCCTACTCAGGTAGCTGTGTGTAGTAGTTTGAATAAATGCCCCCCAATAGATTCAGGAGTTTATTAAAACTTCTTGGATTTCAAACCACCTGCCTGGAGGAGGTGTCACTGAGTGGATCATTAGGGTCCAGCCCCTAAGATGTGGTGGTGGGGGCTGGAGAGGTGGCTTAGCAGTTAAGAGCTTGCCTGTGAAGCCTAAGGACCCCGGCTCGAGGCTCGATTCCCCAGGACCACATTAGCCAGATGCACAAGGGGGCGCACGCATCTGGAGTTCGTTTGCAGTGGCTGGAAGCCCTGGCGCACCCATTCTCTCTCTCTCTCTCTATCTGCCTCTTTCTCTCTCTGTTATGTCACTCTCAAATAAATAAATAAAAATAACAAAAAAAATTTTAAAAAGATGTGGTGGTGGATTTGTAATTCAAATCTAAAGATATGCAAAGTGCCTAGTTCCACCTGGAGTTCCTGAAGTGTGCTGTGTGGTGTGGCCTTTGTCTAGCCGCCTAGCTGTCTCTCTTCCTGGTCCTTTTTAGAGGGAGCTAACTTCAACTATTATAAAACTTCTCCTGGATCTGTAAGCTACAATAAATATCCCTTCCTCCATAGCTCTGCCTGGTTTAGAATTCATCTCAGTGAACCTGAAAGTTGTCTACTACACAGTGTGAAATGGCAGGAAAAACATGAACAAATTTTTATCCTAGGAAAAAAAATCTTATAGGGCTATGGAGACAGGTCACTGAATAAAACACTTCTGAATAAATATGAGGACCAGAGTTCAGATCCTGAGCGCCCACAAAACTTCCAGTGGAAGTGGCAACTCACCTGTGATCACAGCCTTGGAGGAGGCCACTGGGAATCTTCCCAACCAAGCTACTAAGCTAGTCTAGCCAAATCGGTGAATGCTGGGTTCAAGTGAGAGACCCTGTACAAGACATATGTTAAAGAATGATTGAGGAAGATGCCTGACATTAATATAATCTGTTGGTATACACACACATACACACACACACACACATGCACATACCTGGACATGTGTGTGTCAACATATGCAAACGTGCAAAAACACATACACACAGCCTATGGTAGTTTCAATTTATGTCTCCCAATTGACTCAGGAGTTGTTTTTTTTTTTTTTTTTTTTTTTTTTTTTTAGTTATGTACACAGTGTGTAAACAGCCATGTTGTACCATTGTTAGCCTCCTCCTTGCCCTCCCCCCCTCCTCGTTGGGGAATGTGGGTCATGCATTCTGGGGTTATCCATCAGTTACCGGGAAGAGGCAATGTCTCTGTGCATAATGTCCCAACTCGTGGCTCTAGCAATCTTTGTGCCTCCTCTTCCGCAAATCTCCCTGAGCCATGATGGTCTGTTTCAGCTCTACTTCAGTGATGAGCTCTTGGGAGCCTCTGTGTGCCTGGAGATTGACTCAGGAGTTTTATGAAAACTTGTAACTTGGATCTCCAGACACCTGACTGGAAGTGGTGTCACTGGAGTTGGATGTTGGGGTCCAGCCCCAATGTATGTTTGGGGGGGTGGATCTGGATTTCCAGGATCTCTGTATGCAGAGTGCTTGAGCTCTGCTTGGGGTCCCTGCTGCTTGGTTCCTGGTTTTGGTCTTGCCTGCGGTGCTGTGGTTGTTTCTCTGCTTGGATCTGGGAAAGGGGGCCAGCTTCTTCTGCCATCAGCCAAACTTCCCCTGAATCTCTAAGCTTCACACAAATCCCTTCTGCTCATAAGCTGTGTCTGTTAGGAAGTTCATTCCAACAACATAGAGCTGACTATAAAACACACAAAAAAATACTGCAAGAATAAATGCAAATATATCATACTAGTTGCACGTTTTTAATCTAAAATTTGGTGAGCAGGTGTCCAAGGAGGAGAGTCTCAGTTTAAATTTAAAACAAAAATTCAAAACACAAAGCTATATTTTATAATTTTTCCTTATTGAAAGTGTTATTATATTTATTTGAAAGTCTATAATAGAGTTTCTTGTTTGCAGTTTTGTTATTCTTAGAGGTAATCTATATGTTAGTCCATTTTATTTTGCTATGACAAAATATTCAAGACTGAGAAATTTTTAAAAGTTTACTTGGTTCATCATTCTTATGGTTGGAGAATCTCAACACCTTGGTGCTGGAGTTCTGGACTGTGCTGTGTGTTTTGATCCTGACATGGAGAAAAAAAACATATGGAAAGAGCAATGTCCTTGTAGTAGGAAGAGGCCCAACTTGAGTGGACAGATCTTGCTTTGTCACGCATACCAGGTTTAAAAATAACATTATGCCATTTACAGCTTTCATTAACACCTACCTGTTAAAGTTTTCACCACTGTGGTGATATCATAATCTGAACCAAGCTTCCAGCCAGGAAAAGTGTTTCTAAACCACAGCAACCTTAAATACATGAGAAGAAGCCATTCGTAATAGCAATGTTCACAGTTAAAGATTTTGAAATTCGGGATGGAGAGGTTGCTCATTGATTATAACACTTGTGTGTGAAGCCTAACAATCCAGGTTCAATTCCACAGTACCCACCTACAGCCAGATGGGTAGATCAGCACATGCATCTGGAGTTCAGATGCACTGGCCAGAGGCCCTAGTGGGCCCATTCTATCTTTCTTACTGTGTTTATCTGCTTGCAAATGCATAAAATATTTTGAGAAAAAAAAGAAATTGAAATTTTCACCAGTTATACAGTTTTAGCAATGATTCATGGAAAATAAACTTGTATTTTGCTATGCTAAGCCTCCTACTAAATGATTCAGTTTCAATCTATTAATAACTCATCAAGAGTGATTGTGATACCTAAAACTACTCAAAAATGTATCTGAAAAATTCATATTAAGGCAAAAATTTTTAAATTCCTGAAATAATTTTGCTGCAGTAGCTAATGGCTATGTCCTCATGAACATAGTCCATGCCAGGGCAAAGGCCGTCTACCTCTATGACCTGTTGGCACAGAGCACCAGGTTTGATCAACTTTGGCTTTGCTTTTTCTACGTTTCTGTGGTGCCTTTATCATCTAGTCCATCTGCTCTTCACCTCACCTAAAGTCTTAAATTTAAACCTCTCCTCTTTGTCTACTGACATGAATCCAGTCACCCCAAACCTTTTTGTCCATCTGTCCAAGGCTCTCCTCTCTTCTCATCGACAACAAAAATCCACTCATATCCAGGCTTTCTAGTGTAACCTAGAATATATTTATATATATATATAATTTGCTATATTTCTTAGTCGCTTATTCCATGCTTACCTTCTCTGAAATTATTGTTGAACCTCAGTGTATGCCTCCTCTACAGAAGTAGTTCAATATTGGGATATATTCTACATTAGGATATATTCTGTTCAGTGATTAAATGAGACAATGGGACAGTTAATTTCCGATTCTTACAATGCATATCATTTAGTAGGCAAGAATCCAGTCTTATACTTCATAACCCTTCATTGTAAGGCAGCAGCTTAAGTGTAATACCCAGTTCAGAATGTTACTCATGTCCCCAATGTGAACTCATGTCATAATATTGAGCAGGGGTTTTTTGTTTGTTTTTATGTACAGAGAAGCACAATTTAACATTTGAACCCAAGAATCACAGCAACTCATAGGAAGAAATGTAACCACCTTTTAAACATATTTATTTATTTATTTATGATAGAGGGTGGGGGAGAGAAAGATGGTATGGCCTCTGGTCACTACAAAAGAGCTCCACAAACATGTGCCACATACTACGTCTGGCTTTAGGTGGGTATTGGGGAATCAAATCCTAGCCATCAGGCTTTCTAAGCAAACAATTTTAACTACTTAGCCATTTCTCCAGCCTGTAGCCATTTTGTTATATTGATCCTTTGGTTCTTGGAACACAGTAACCCAGAAAATACAAACATTTAAAATGTTCAAAATCATCCAATATCATGTATGTGGCAATGATAAATCCATGAAATAATTTAACCAATAAATGGGTTTAGGCATAATGTACAGATTCTTTGGAAATTAGATTTATTTCAATATGTTATCTGTGATTGTCAATTGCATTATATTTACTACCAGCCAGATGATTTATGTTAGATCATGGCTACAAGTAGAGAAGCTAAGTACTATTTTTAATATTTATTTTCCTCAGTGTCATCACTTGTTTTGTATTGATAAAGCTACTCACACCCACCTCCATTCCTTCCCCACAGTAATGGACTGTATGTATCCCTTCAAAACTGAAGGCAAAAAAAAAAAATCTCTAAATATGTGTCTTCTTTCAATTGTTTCTTGTCAGGGATTTGGTAAGAGAATACAAATGAAAATCAACATAGATATCTGGGTGTCAAATTCTTGAGCACTACAAACAAATGAGACTATGGGACCATATAAAGTCTGTAGAATTAACTTTTATTCATGGCATAATTCAATTTCAGACACTCATGTTATAGAACTTAAGTTGGTCTTAGATATACAAATACTGAACTATTAATAATTTTGTGAACTTAATAAATACTAATTAATGAGATATTTGAGTAAATTTACATAAATATTAACAAGAAATGCACCTCAAGGAATTATATGAGACAACTAAAACAAGTAGACACAGAAAGCCTGAAAGAAAGTTGCAAAAAATTTTAAATATATTTTAATTTATTTAGTTGCAAAGGTATATGTGAGTGTGTGCAGATATAGATATGGCACAGACTCTTGCTGCTGCAAAGGAACATCAGACAATTGTGCTACTTTTTGCGTCTGATTTATGTGGGTAGCTTGGAAATTGAACTCAGGCCAACAACAATTTAAGTAGTAATGTAATGCATAGGTAGAAGAACTTTATGATGTTTGCTATTTAAATTAGAAGAGAACTCTGCGTGTGTGTGTGTGTGTGTGTGTGTGCATATGCATATTATTTAATTGTGACATTCATTTAATAGCATCGTGATACACCTTCAAAAATCTGAAAATATCCTGTTAGAAAGAAAAGAATTTGAAAGGTTTTTTTAAAATTTTTTTTGACAATTTTCATACATATACATAATGCAATTTAATCATAATCCTTCCTCAATTTGTTTTTGTTTACCCCTTGCCCAAAGCACTCTTCCATATCTTCCAGCCCTTACATTCTTCCTTCCCCCTTTTTAAATGTTTCCTGAGCCTTGGATACTGTGATAAAGATGTCTTATTTAGCACTGGATGCTCCACCTGCATTTATTCTCAGTCAATTACTGTGATGAGCTTTCAGTCACACTAGGACACACCACCATCTACAAAAAAAATAATAAATAAATAAAAAGCTTCTCTGGCCAACAGTGTAATCAGCACTACTCTATGGGTATAAATATAATACAAATATTTATAGGGAGATTGGGAGATTTATGGGTATAGAATATTCATTTAGTCAAATAACAGTAATGTCTTCCCCCTAAACTCTATGATCATCCCAACAAAACCATAAAGTTTGGATTAGGGTTTTGTTGCCAGGCATGGATTCCCTCCCACCAGTCTCTAATCCAATCAGAGAGCAGTGAATTACCCTTTAAAAGTCCACTATTGCACTGGAAATTTTGAAACAATGTTATCTATGATCTTTAACAGAACTATGTAAATTTAAAATTTACTTGAATATAGTTATTGGTTACAGATAAAGGAAACATACCTTTTATTGTGTATAAGATAAATTATTTTGAATATTTTCTTTTACAAAATGAGGTACATAACTAAAGCACTAATAATAAGCAAGCCAAATGCAGGACTAAAATATGATTATAAAAATCATTGAAAGGCTGGAGAGATGGTTTAGCAGTTAAGGTGTTTGCTACAAAGCCTAAGAACCCAGGATCAGTTTCTCAGGACTCATGTAAGCCAGATGCACAAGGTGGCACACGAGTCTGAAGTTCATTTGCTGTGGTTGGAGACCCTGGCATGCCCATTCTCTCTCTCTATCTGCTTCTTTGTCTCTCTCTTTCTCTCTCAAGTAAATAAATATTTTTTATAAAAGATTCAAAAATTTAGGTTCAACAGTCCTTAAAATATATAAATAAAAAGTAGAAGCAACAAAAATAGCACGAAATACTCAACTGTAAAAGATTCTTACAGTAATTGCCATCATTTACATTTTTGGAAATATGATCTCATGTAGTTCTGGCTGGCCTTAAACTGTGTAATTCATGATGAACTTGAAATCATACACTTCCTGCTTCAACCTCACAGGTGATAAGATTACAAGTACAGACAACTGTATCTTGTCAAGAGTACTTTTTTTTTTAATTTTTGTTTTTCTTTTTATTTATTTGAGAGCGACAGAGGGAGAGAGAATGGGCGTGCCAGGTCCTCCAGCCATTACAACCGAAATCCAGATGCATGTGCCACCTTGTTTATCTGGCTTACGTGGGTCCTGGGGAATCGAGCCTCAAACTGGGATCCTTAGGCTTCACAGGCAAGCGCTTAACCACTAAGCCATCTCTCCAGCCCCGAGAGTACTTGTTTTTAATCAAATTGGGTATTATATATATATAAATTTATAAACTATTATAAAAGGATATTAATTATAGTTCTATACTAATAAAAAATCTTACAACATAGCTAACAAATGTAATTATGATAAATATTGTACAAGTCCTATGGAGTTAGCAATTATAATTACATTTGCTATTAAAATAATGCATTGTGTGGCTAGTTAAATATGTGCAGTTCAAAACCTATAATATACAAAAAATGCTTACTAACGGGTTTATCTTGATATTATAATCTTCTTTGACTTTTAAAATATAAGACCAAAACCTAACGAAACTATAGAATGTTAAAAGTCATAATGCATTTACTGTAGTAAATAAATGTTTACTGGACAAACATGATTCACATGAAATAATGTAAAATTTATTCATGTGTTAATGTAAACGTCTACATCTTAATACCAAAATTACTTTGTAGGTTTAACTCATGAAATTACCATTACCTTGAGTATTTAATTACAACAAAAAGTAAGTACTGCAAAATTATTTCAAGGGTTTTAAAAGTGTTTCCATATTGAATCCAATTTAAAATGTTGAAACTTTGTTCAGTTTAAAATGAACAAATTGAAAACTTATGTCAAAGGTGTCACATATCCTGAGTGCAAAAACTGAAATACAATAACTGGTGGACAGACACATTTTGTGCAAAAAAGTCATTTTTCAAGAAAAAATATGAAAATAGGTCAGAAATGATGCAGTAATAATTCTCCATTCCAGCAAATAAATGTTGGCTGGACAGATGGTTTTTGTGGTTAAGGTGCCTGCCTGCTAAGCTCAAAAACTGGGTTTGATTCTCCCACATAAATTTCAATGCACAAAATGGCACATGCATCTAGAGTTCCTTTGCAGCAGCTAGAGGCCCTGGTATGCTCGTTCTATCTTTCTATCTCTCCTCTTTCTCCCTCCCTCCTTCCCTCTCTTTCTCTCTCCTTGGAAATTAAAAAATAAATATATAAATTGTAAAAGTACATGTTCTAAGTACATGACCTACCAGAAAGGTATGTCTCCATTTAATCATACAGGAAAGAAGTTGTAAATTTTCAAAGAGAAATTCCAATGTTTACTGAAGGCATAGAAAAGTCACTAATGTGCCAAGGTTGATCATACAATTTTCACATTTTTAAATTAAAAAATTCTTATATAATACTGTGTTTGTGTTTTCTAGTAATTATGTAGACATTTGATTGTTAGAAATTGTTTGTTTAGACAAACTTCTATGCTTACATACGGCAAGTTCTTCAAAGAAGTGGGATTTTGATTTGGTAAGAACTACAAATTAACTACTTCCTTCAACTGCTTCATTCAAGGTCATTTAATTTGTGTTGCTTTAAAATTACACTGTAAACATCAACCTATTTCAATTGTACCAGTATATATGTCACTCTTCATATGCATATCTGCATTCAATTATGATTAGCAAATACATCACAAATGGCACATGTAACATTTCCAAAAGAGTAAACTACAGATTGAAAGCTAAGTGGATAATTATGAATCAAAATGATTGAAATGTGAAGATTTAATACTATAATTAAAGGAAATTTAATTAGCAATGGACTATAACTTAAGAGGAAGTCTAGTTAAATAAAGAAAAGTATGTGTTAAGATGCTCTTGCAAAAAAATTATATTTGTATAGTGGTTTTGACTCTGTTTTAACTAACCTTGAAATGATTTTAAAAGAGCAGTTCTCCTCAAGCTGTTTAATAATAACAGATGTTCAAGTATTTAAACCCTCAGAGGAAAAAAAAAATACCAGATGATTAAATGTCACAATAAATTTCTGCAGAATGGATGAATTTAAGTTCCATAGCTAAAAAAAATAATAATAATTTAGGTGACTCAAATAATTGTGACTTCAAAGTGAATTAGCCAGGAGGAAACTTAGCAATTTTAAATTGTTCATTTACAATAGGGCTCATAATCTCGTTTTCTTTTTCCTTTAGAAAGAGAAGAGTCCATCAGAAGGCAATTTCTCTGAGAGATCAGAGCTTTGCCCCCTAGTGTTATTGAATCGTGAAAATCTTAAGGGACTTAGCTAATATGGGAAGATCATTTTCCTGTCTAGAAGTGGTGCATTTAGAAGGTAATAAGGCATCCCTGTTATGGAGGATTCAAGTGGAATCTAATTTCTGGTTTTGTTTTGCATGCTATATAAGGGGATGATGGAAAGGATTACCTCCAGCACAGGGATTGTTGTCATAAAGTTCCCATCAATTTTGGGGATGATTTTCCTACATGTTATGATGTTGATATCTTATAAAAATATAAACTTCATGCACTTTCAGTACTAAAATAATGATTTTCTATGGTATTCAGTGTTAAAACGTGGCTAATTAAGCTTACATGCTGTTTTCTATTTACCTGAAAATGCTTAAGTTAGAAAATGAAAGAACATAGACAAGAGCCAAGTAAAGAGTAATTTTAATTTATTCAATAATTTGCTTGTGTAATGATTATTGGCAATATAAACCAGTGTCTGGGCTATATATCTATTTCCTGTGAAGCATTTCTTGGAGCTATGCAATATGTAATTGTGTATGCATAGTATAATAAAGACTAAATAACCCAATCAATTCAATAACAAGCTTTAAGGTGCAACTAAATATTATTTACTAGGCATTTAATAGTATGTCCTTTACGTGTTTTAAGTATTTTCCATTGGGTTGATGCAGTGCTTCTAATTGTGCTAATTAACTGATTAATCTAAAACAAGTGTTTTGAGACCATGCATGTCTCAGTACTTTAATTTTGATAGATTCCACCTTAAAATTACTATTTAGCCAAAAATCCATCAACCTCACCTCATTCCCAGTATCTAGGTACCTCTTAGAAATGTATATTGGCAAACTGTGGTAGTTTGAATACAAAATGTCTTCAAAAAACCTCATGTGTTTGCAATTAAATCTCAAACTTGGTCGTAGATAGTGGAGTTGTGTGGAAGTGGAGCCTAGCTGGAGGAGGTATGTCACGGGGGTGAGCCTTGGGATTTCACAAACCATCCCCCTTTCCAGTGCTAGTTAACTTCCTGTTCCTCTAAGTCGCTGTGACATGGTTGGCAGTCTTTGCCTGCCATATGATTCCCACCATGATGCAATCCTGTCTGGAGACTGTAAGCCCACATAAAACCTTTCCTTCCATCAGCAGCTGCTGCTCAGATGTTTTGTCACAGTAATGAGAAGGTAACTGCTACAAGTGGTTGCCTTCTCAATTCTAAATGCCTCTTCTAAATGTTGTTAAGTCTGCCATAGTTCTCATGAGTCAATCTATATATTAATACAATCCACATAGTAAGTATGTACCACATACTGAAGTTACACAAGGAATCCTGTGGTTCCCAATGAATGGCACAGACACTTTCGGTCTAAAACCAGAAGCCAGTTTTATCCCTGAAGCATTTACTTGATAGTCTTTCTTTTCGAACAATAACTTTATATTAATTCTATACGTCACATATATTATCTCATTCTACTCTGATTATTCCAATAATCAGTAAAGCCTACATTCTTCTTCCTTCTTAACTTTTCATTTCAACTTTCATAATTCTAATTGAAGCATCATAAATTTTCTTCTAACTGAAGCATCATCATTTTCCCTGAGAAATAAAAAAATGCTACTTTTCAATGTTTTACTCAAAGCTTCCACAAAACTTCCTCTACAGACATTAGTCCCAGTGGTTTGCTTCAAGAATACATCTGAAGTTGTCCCTTCCAGCTCGAAATATTTCTATGATAATTGTGACGGCGTGAATGTAAATGGCTCCAATAGATTCAGGTTTTTATTTTATTTATTTTGAGAGAACTACTTTGGCTCTGGGTATTTGTGCTTACAGGTGGTGGCTTCTCTCTCTTTGCTGTGGTTGCTGATAAGAGCTAGCATCTTCGGCCATGATACAGCTGCTCCTTAAATCTATAAACCTGAAATAAATCTTTTCCTCCCATAAAACAAGGTAACTGCAATGACAATTTAATACTTTTTAGTTATCTTTATTTAAGAGAGAGAGAAAGAGAGAGAGAGGCAGATAGAAAGAGAGAATGGATGTTCCAGGACTTCTATCCACTGCAAATGAACTCCAGACACACACCACCTTGTGCATCTGGCTTACATGGGCCCTGGGGAATTGAACCTGGGTCCTTAGGCTTTACAGTCAAGCACCTTAACTCTTGCCTGCTTTTTAATTATTACTAAAAAACATTATTAATATGGCCTTCAAAATTGAGCAGGTTCTAACACCAGTCTACTACTCTACTGTATTCTCTTAACCAACATTACAGTTGTCCATCCACAGTGTCCTGTTTTAGGTACCTATAAGCATGAATATAAGCGTGAAATGCTTTCTTTAATCAAGCCCTCACTATGCTCTCTCTCTTTCTCCCCTGTCCCGTCCAGCAGGACTCAGTTATTCGGGGAGTGCGAGGGGGACCAGGCCTGTGTAAAGATGGGTGAGAAAGAAGGAACGAGACCAAGCAAAGAGTTGTCAAGGTCTGTTTATTTATTTTTTACACAGTGGTTATATAGGGGAAGAAAAGGGGGGAGTAAGCTGCCTGACGTGACTTAGGGCCGGAATTGTTAGGAAACTAAGAGGAGGTGAAACTGGGTGTTTATCTAATCTTAGGGAACCTAGAGGAGATGTATCCGGGTGTTTTCCTAATCTTGCCTTAATGGCTTGACATCCTGATCATAAACTGGCCTTTTGCAAATGTGGCCTGTGCAGACCACATTCCTAACTGCAAGCTGGATGGACCAGCTTTCTGGTGAATGAGTCAACTTAAGAACAGGCCAAGCAAAATGGAGAGGCTTTTGCTTTATGGCTCCCAACATCTCCTCCCTTCTTTTATACAAAAGAGGGGGGAGGCCCGCTTTTCAGTGGTGGGCTTTAACCAACAAAAGGTCACAGTGTTCCTGTAATGGTCATTTTCACAAGCTACAGTTTCGGTCTCGGTCTCTAACATTTCCCCCTTTTTTGTATTATTGATTTCGATGGACCAGGATACCCTGGTGGGCTTATAACCGACTGGGGGAGCAGGGACCTGATTCCTCCCGTGGGCTTTGAACCACCCACAATTTGGGCCCTTGGTACCTTTTGGGGAGGGGAGGCAGGGCCGACATTGTGAGGACATGTACTATGGTACCAACCTCCTTGCAAATCAGGTGTTACTCTCAGGGAATCCAGAAATGGTCAAATTGGGGACCTTCCCTTGCGGTGCTTTGCCTCGCACCCATGTCGGTGCCCATACTGTACTCACTGAGGTGAGTCAGTATGCATAGGTCTGGCGCCTAAGCAGCTCCTTTGTAGGAGGGAATCATATATGCGAGTTTAAGGAGTAAAGGAAGGAAAGGACCCATGAACCGGATAACTGAGCAAGGAGAATGCCCAAAACACCCAAAGATTTGGGAACACTGTTTTGTTTTATCGTTTGAGCAATTTGCCAAACCAGGAGGAACGATGCTCTGTGGCCAGGACTGAGAAATCTAATTTAGGAGCGCCCTGAGGGGCACCTAGGGGATGTTTTCCAATAGGTGTCACCGGTGGTTTCACAACCCCAGGCTTTACAAAAGAAGTCCAAGTCAAACCCAAATGTCCTAGCAAGAGCGCAGTCTCGAGGATTCCCAGGGCAGACATAGAATCCTTTAGACAAGGCAAGGGCAGCCCTCCTTACAGTAGTGTTGCATCCCGGGTCTGTACTAGAGTCCTGTAACTCGAGTGCTTTAAGTTGTGGGATGAAGGAATCAGGTGTTCCCCAATCAGCTCCTAGTGCTAATTTGCAGACGTCCACTTCCAAAGTCGGCCAGGGGATGTCTGAGAAACCATAGAGTGGGCCCAGTTCACATCACCGACTTCACTGAGCACAGTCCAGGTGAAATTCATGGGTCGATGGTCAGTGGTGATCAATCCAGATGCCAGGAGCAAGAGGCCAACGAAGGCAGGGCAGCCATAGTCCTGAAAAGGAAAGGACAAATCCTCAGGGGGGCAGGGAGCCTTCCCTGGGAGAGGGTGAATTTTTAAGGGGTGAGGGTGGTGTCCATCGACGAACTAGACATTCTGGGAGCCAACGAGGCCCATATGATTGCAAATTGGACAGTAGGTGCTGGAGGCAGGAGAAAAGCAGGTTCTGGTCACAGGCAGCTAAAAGAATGTCATCCATGTAATGAAGAATGTAGACAGAGGGAAAAGTCTCCCTGAGGGGGTCAATGGCCATGGCCACAAACTTTTGACAGAGGGTGGGGCTGTTAGCCATACCTTGGAGTAAAACCTTCCATTGAAAGCGAGGCATAGGGCCACGAAAATTTACTTGCGGAACACTGAAGGCAAAGCAGGGCCTATCCTCAGGGTGTAGAGGGATGGTAAAAAAGCAATCCTTTAGATCAATAACTATTTTGACGGAACCATAGGGAATGGCCACTGGGGAAGGAAGTCCTGGTTGGAGTACCCCCATGGGGACCATGGCTTTATTAACAGCTCTCAGGTCCTGTAGCAAGCACCATTTGCCAGATTTTTTCCGAATGACAAAAAATAGGGGAGTTCCAGGGGGAGGTAGAAGGTTCGACGTGGCCAGCGGCAAGTTATTCCTGCACTAACAACATTGTAGCCTCTGTTTTTTCATGTGAAAGCGGCCATTGGTCAACCCATACAGGGCTTTGGGTTTTCCAAGTAATTTTATCAGCATGGGGTGCAGGGATGGCAACGGCCGCTAGGGAAAAGAAGACTCAGGGGCATACCCAAGGCCAGAGCAATCGAGTTTCTGGGGAGGAGAAATGGGCTCTGTTATGCCTTGTAAATTTTTTCCAAGTCCTTTCCCTGGAATAAAATCCTGACTAAGCATTTGGGAAGTGACAACACTATTGGGGCTACAAAGAACCATATTCATTTGTGAAAGAAGCAGAGAGCTGTTTAGGAGCGGTGCATTCATGAGAGAAGTGTCCAGGTTGTTTACAATTATAACATGTTTTCGTACCCTGAGTGAGACCAGCAGAACGGAGAGCAGCTCCAATTGCTAAGCCCATGGCGTGGGAGGAGCCCACGCCCGCACATAACTTGATATAATCAGATATGGTCTCCCGCTTGTGAGAGCGGAGAATAGACTGACAAGTAGGATTAGCATTCTCAAAGGCCAGGTGTTTGATAAAGGGGCTGTTGGTTTCCCCAACACCAAAAAGGCGCTCAGCAGTTTCATTAAGTCTACTAATAAAGTCACTGTAAGGCTCTTTTGGACCCTGTCTAATATTAGCCAGGGAGGCGGTGGCGGCCCCTTTAGGAGGGAGGCGCCACCTGCCTGTTGTATTTGGGCTAAAAGTCCAGGGGGGTAGCGTGCTTGCCGTTTGTTGCAATCGTAGGGATGTTCCCCCAACAATTTTTGTTTTGTCCAATTTTTAGAAACAGCCTTTTGTAAATTATGGCGAGCAAAGTCAGAGCAGTTTTCATTAAATTCAGTGCACCATAACAGGAAAAGCAAGAAGGCCAGTATTGCGGGTGTGTGGGTCTGCTTCTGTTTTGCACCTACGGCTGTCAGAGGAAGGATTAGAAAAGGCAGCAAGTTCTTTTGTGACAGAATCAAGTTCCTGGAGAAGCTGCAGCTGAAGTTTTTTATCCTGAAGTACCCTACGGACGTCAGAGACAGAAGCTAATGTGGCCGATTGTAGTTCTATGAAGGGAGAGTGAGCGAGAGGTTTTGAGGGAGATATCAGAAGTAGCGCAAGAAAGAGGTTTGAGAAATTCTTCTGCAGACAACAGAATTTTGGTAGAATGAGAGCCATGCAGAAGGCTATTGATAACATTCCAATAAGTGAAAGCATGGTGAGGGACAGCATCAGGACCCTCCTTATGTAACAATTCATTAAGTTCTCAACTTACTTTTGCCCAAGTATACGGGTGAATACTAGGACCATTAATAACAATCCATGGACAGACATCAGAAATAAACATAAAAAACTGTGACAATTCCTTTTTTGATACTCTAATTCCTCTTTCCCTGAGAGAGGCCTTAATATCCTTAATAAAGAGTGCCTCTTTAGAAATAGAATGACCCATCTTTGATGTGACGGATGAAGCTACTCACCAGAGATCCGTCACTTCATGAGCGGTGAGGACGTTCTCAAATCGAAGCCGCAATCGGCGATGATGTCCCGGGACGCTGAAATGTATGGTCCGTCCGGCGAATGGTCCGTACCTCGAGCCCCACACGTTGGGCGCCACTTGTCCCGTCCAGCAGGACTCAGTTATTCGGGGAGTGCGAGGGGGACCAGGCCTGTGTAAAGATGGGTGAGAAAGAAGGAACGAGACCAAGCAAAGAGTTGTCAAGGTCTGTTTATTTATTTTTTACACAGTGGTTATATAGGGGAAGAAAAGGGGGGAGTAAGCTGCCTGACGTGACTTAGGGCCGGAATTGTTAGGAAACTAAGAGGAGGTGAAACTGGGTGTTTATCTAATCTTAGGGAACCTAGAGGAGATGTATCCGGGTGTTTTCCTAATCTTGCCTTAATGGCTTGACATCCTGATCATAAACTGGCCTTTTGCAAATGTGGCCTGTGCAGACCACATTCCTAACTGCAAGCTGGATGGACCAGCTTTCTGGTGAATGAGTCAACTTAAGAACAGGCCAAGCAAAATGGAGAGGCTTTTGCTTTATGGCTCCCAACACTCCCCCCCCCCCCCCGCTTGCTCTTACACTCACATCAAAAAATTCTTAATAAATTTATCTAAATAACTCACATGTATTCATCACTCAGTAATATGCTGATTTTCAGAGGCAATGGATATAAGTCAACAAAAAAGTTAAAGCTTTAATTTACTCATGGATTAGGGAATTTTTGTCAAAGAGGGGTTGGAAAGAATATGAGAGGCAAGGGTGGGAGGGAATATCAAGAGACATTGCCCCCACCCACCAATGACTGACTGTTGTTATCACAATGCATAACACACAGCTCCGTGGTGAATACCAGAAATTCCACTAAGGAGGACCCTCAGTGGGGTGGGAGTAGGGAGGAGGGAAATGATGGTACCAATATATGATGTGTCCATACACAGTTTCTACTAAACAAAATAATAAAGCTTTATTTTTTTTTTCTGCCTCACTAAACTTTTCCCCACATTGGGAATCTTGTGAAGTCAGTGGAGCATTAAAGAACTTGTCCTGTCTACTGAGGATAACCTACTTGGCCCAAAGTTTACATATACATTGTAAGGATAGGGAAGACTTACTTCAGTTCTCTACATGGAGCCATGGGAGACATCCCTTTATCAAAGAAAACTCTTACTGACTTGTTGACTGTATCAATTTAAATTGTAAATAATAAAATGTTCACTATGGCTTTCCTTTATCAAAAAGTGACATACGTGCCTTTTTTTAAAAGGTGTAACTTAGCTATTTAACTGACAATTTCTGCTCATTCAGGTCTGCTTTCAAGACTATTCTAATTTTCATGGTTTTAATTGGGACACATTTCATGAAATGATATTGTATATGAAGCAGAATTGTTATAGCTATAATTGTTCACAGTGAAGGAAATATTCCAGAGTGGCAAGCTACATCAAGTACTGTCATTTCCAACATCTCATATGTTTCTTCAGTATATGTGAGCGCAAATATTTCCATGTTCCTATACTTGTGTATAATTCAGAGGGGTGACCTGAAAATGTGATGACACTAATTGGTCAAATAGTGTAGATATTAATTTTAGTCTATTCTTTTACTTAAATTTTTTATCCTCCTTTTTGTTATTACTTTAAAGATTGCCTTAAAGTTTGTCCTGGGTCTAATTTAATTCCTCAGAAATTGATCTTGTTAAGAAAATGTTCTCTCTGGTTTAACTAGCATACCCAGCTCAGCCCAGTATAATACAATATAATGCTGCTCTCAAGTTATTCACCAATGTCACATATTGTACCCCTGAGTATGTTTCATAAAATTCAACTCTTTAATTTCTGTGTTAAGAATTCTTGTTGGTTAAAGGAATATATTAAAATTAAAAAGGAATATATTAAAATTATTAAATATATTCTAGTCTGCCTAATATCTGTTGCTATTCTAATATGCAAAGAAAAAAGAATAAAAATAACTGTAAAGACTTGATCCCATTGTCCCACAATTTAAGTTCACAATGAAAGTCAACTCAATTCATAATTAATGGCAACTGTTGTATGAAATTATGTAGTTCCTGTGGACAGTCTAGACTTCTAAACTTGAGTACTCTACTCCTCACCTTCAATTTTCTATTACTTAAGCTCACAAGTGCTAGTTCTTGATATTATAGATATTGTGAAATATAGATTGCATTCAGAAACCAAAGAGAATTAGGACTGCAAGATCCATTCCCACAGACTATGCAAGTTAGCATTTCTCCAGTAGAAGGTTTGCTAGCATTGGCCTGCTCCTTTCTGTTTTTCTAACTCTTGAAGATTTTTTTTTTATCTCATTTAGCTTTATTGTTGAGATCCACTTTCTTTCATATATGTATAATAATCTACTACTTAATATTTTCATAACTTTAAGCCACAATGATTTAATTTTGTGGCTTTATGGAATGTTTCAAATTTTAATTATGTCTGAGCCATTTACTGTTAATAGACTTACACTTACAATATTTATGTTAGAATAAAGTGAAACAAATGTCATGAAAAAAGAGAAAAAAATGCACATTTTTTTTCTAGGAGAGGTTAGCACTAGCATGGAAGCAAGAAATTCCTAGCTACGGGAGAATATTTCCTGAGTCAATTTGCAGATCTTCCTATCAGAATGGCTTGCAAGTACCATAGGAAGTGCTCATCTACAATGGACAGCCTAAATAATGCTGAACAGCAATAATAATGAGATCAACATCTCATCAATCTGTTATGACTCTCATTCTCCACCAATATCCGTTCCTGTTTACATTTGTGTACTCATTAGATTTGCTTACTCCTAAACTAATACGCAAGCAGACAACCCATAACTATATATGCTTATTCTGTACAATAGGATACCTTGAGAGCTGAAAATATTTGAGGACAAATTTAACCACTGCTCATGACAGCAACATCAATGTAAAGGAACAGCTCCATAAGTTTTGTGTTTTTGAAAGAGCTGATGCATAACTATTCTTCACTAAAAGTCTCCCACATGAAGAGACGTTTCATATCCATTGGATCACACAATTGTTCTTCAAAGTAACTTAAGTTTCATGTATATTAATCTAAATACTATCAAATACCAGATACTGATGCCCATCACATCATGATGAATAGAATCAATCATTCTCTCTGCTTATATATTGTTTGCTTGTTTCTACTATTTTTTCCCTTTCTGTCCTCCCTTCCTTCCTCCCTCCCTCCCTCCCTTCCTTCCCTCCCTTCCTCTCTCCTACCCTTCCTTCCTTTTTCTTTCTTCATTTCTTCGTTTTCTTGTTGTTTTGCCTTTTGTTTTTGTTCTTCTAGGTAGGATCTCACTGTATCCTGGGCTGATTTGGAATGCACTATGTGGTCTCAAAGCTCTAGGTAATCCTTTTACCTCTGCCTCCAGAGTGCTGAGATTAAAACCAGGACTGGCCCCTCCTTTTTCTTTTTTTGTTATTTTTGCAATCATGTAGATTGAGCACAGATTCTTATGCAAGGGAGAAGGAAGCACCCTGCTGCTGTGTTAAATCTCTGTCACTGTATAACCTTATACCAACTATTCAGACCCTGTCAAATAAAGTGTTTTTCATGGCCTATAACATTGTATGCATTTTTTTAATTACAAATACATTATACTTTCTGCTCATTGAATGAAGTTTTTATGCATGTCTTAAGCTTTCAACTCTGTCCTGCTATCATGATCTTAAGAATATTTTCTGATTCCAAACTTCATCATTACCTTCACACCAACCACACTGATTACAAGAACAGCTATCTCCATACACAGACACGGCTGTCATCTGCTCCCTCCCTGCACCTATCATTCTCCAAACTCTACTGGGGCCATTCACATTTATCTAAAATCCTGACTACCTTTGCTCAACACCATGCAGTGATTTCTTAAGTAAAACGTCATATACATGGCACTCACTCATGTTACTCAAGTCATTCCTCAAATGTTGTACACCCTGGAGAGTTCAAAGTATTTGAAATGACTTCACATCATACAGAAGGATGTCCAATATCCCTTCCCTTGCTCTACTTTTATTTGCAACAAAATTTAACATTTCTTAACAGTGTGTGCTATCTAGTCAAGTATATTGATCATAGAAAATAGGAAAACATGTAATGTAGAGCTATATGAATACCTCATAAATACATTACATACTTGCTAGTGCTAGAAGCCTAGTATACCTTTCCTTTTAAATGCTGCTGTCATAAAAGGTAATACAGGATAAGGGGGTATACAGACTTTCTCATAGCTCAGGGCTTGAGATGAAGCCATTGGTAATTTTATATAAAGGTTTATCCTTGGGCTCCCCTTCCCTTCTTTGAAGGATGATAATCATGCTAGTTTAAGGCCCACTCAAACATTATTTTATAATAGTTACCCCTTTGAATGTCTGTCCTCAATCACATTAGGGTGCCCAATATATGGATTTAGGTGAGGGACAGGTAATGACAGCCTCTATATAACCACCAGTGTGCATGTTTCTATGCATGCTTATACAAGTGGATGGTTTGTACTTGTTTGTCTCTGTTCATATCTATATTTGTTGTGTACACACACAAAATAATTGGGCTAGCTCAGTGTTTACATTGAGCACCATTTTCTGTGCTACTTTTAATTTTGAGACCTCATCTGCCAGAACAACTCCTTCCATAGTAATTTCTTCCAGAACCTTGAGCAAGAGTTATAAGAACAAATCAGTGATCTTGTCTCCATCTACTCAAGCTCTGGTGGAAATCATTCTATTAAACAAAGATTTAATTATGAATAAAACAGAAATCAATTGCAGGAGAAAATTAATATGGAATGTTTATCATAGTGCCTGGCTGTGATTAGTGTATAAGGAAAGGAGGCTGGAGATAGGAAAAGGCAGAGAGTTGACACTTTGTTGTTGGTGTTATCTAATATTCTACTCCTAGTCTTAATCCTTATCCTTACCTGGGTATTTAACATTCATCATTTTTTTTAATTAATTGAGATTCAGTAAAATGTTTGATAGCATTGGTTACTATCAGCTCATTTTGCCATCTGACTCCACAGAGGACACATTACAATATGGACTTCTTGCTTATACATTTTTACCATTTTGAGATCATAATGGTTTGAGGAATTTTGATTATTTTGCTTTCATTGCTAATGGGATATTAGTTGATGATGTAAGAGTTTTCTTAATTGACGATGTCAAAATATTTTTGTATAAATAAGATGCCTTTTCTATGTTATAATTTTAGAATTCTGTATTTTTTTAATTTCATTTTTGTTTTTAAAGGTAGGGATTTACTCTAGTCCAGGCTAACCTGGAATTTACTATGTAGTCTCAGTGTGGCCTCAAAGTCACGGTGATCCTCCTACCTCTGCCTCCCGAATGCTGGGATTAAAGGCATGTGCCACCACGCTCAACTAGAATTCTATATTTTGTTGCACAGTAAATGTGAGTTAATCATTTGTGATCTTTTATTGCAATCACCATGTTATCTCAAAGACATGAAGCAGTGTGCCCTCTTGTTTCTCCTATCAGTCCTAGAGCATGAATACTTTTTAGGATCTAAGGACACAGCAACTGCTGTAACTCAAATCAATTCAGAGCTATGAACACAAATCTAGACCCAAATGGCAATGGTACCATAATTTTCTACTTACTAAAAGACAGACCAAATGGCTGATCCTTCACCAGGCCCTTACAGGGAACACTTGAACCACAAGACACTGGAGAGGGTAAGATCAAGACTAACCTTAATCCTCTACACCTTCCCTCTTGTATATTAGTTAACTTTTTCCTCAATTTCTTAGTGGGCACTGACCTGTAACTCCCAGAACCAGCATGGGGCTATCATCCACAATGAGCTTTTGATCAGAGAGACCTACAAGGTTTCCTAAAAGACAGACAGATTTCTGTCAGAGTACTTGATGGCCCACCAAAGGCTAGTGGTAAGACCCTACTGCTGAAGACACCTTCTGTGATTGACATGCAAATTAGAATGGCACGGCTAACTAATAATTTGGCTAACTGATCCCCTCAATGGTATGGGACCCATATCTGGAGCTGGGAAACAAGTCAGAACCATATCCAAACATAAGCCCACTCTCCAATATCAAGCTACCATCAATTGTGGGCTACAAGAGGGCCTACACCTATTAAATTCTCTATAAAAAAAAAAAGTAAGGGTTATCTCATTTGTCCTGGTGCTAACTTACTCTCTGTTGGAGAATCTGCTTCTCTTTTTCAGATAGATGTAGATCCTAAGGAGAGAGCCACCTCATCATACCACAAAAGGGCCCTGGCTGAAACTAAGAAAAATTGGAGAAACAAGCAAGGGGGCTGTTTTTCTGATGAACCGGATACCAGCACAAGGGGGAAGGAGATCAGCACAGAGAAAAATCAACTCCTACCAAATCAGAGAGCCAGAGCCTCAGAGGCCCCCAACACCTCATCACTGAAGCAGACCAAAAATGAGCCCAACATGGCTCAGGGAAATTTTGCGGAAGAGGGGGCAGAAAGAATGTCAGAGCCACATGTTGGGTCATGATATGCAGAGACATTTATCTTACCCATAACTGTGGGCTAACTCCACAATGCATGACCCATATACCTCAACAAGGAGGGGCCAAGGGGTGGGGGTTAGGTCACGGATGAGCCTAATAATGGTACCAAACTGACTGTATTTGCTGAATACAAAACTAACTAATAAAAATAAATAAATAAATAAATAAGTGTTAAGAAAAAAAAAAGAAAATCAAAAGGTGTTCTTAAAACAGCATTTTTTTTTCTTGCTGTCAGTCTACAAAAACATGGAAGATTGTCGACAATGTTCTTGGTCATTTTAAGACATATTGTCTTGAATTATATATTACTGTAGTCGATAGGTTGGAGTCATGTCTGACACTACAAAGCTCACTTTCAGAAAAGAAAAGGAATGTAGGACAAACCTGTCTACATTATATATACAACACATTTCCTTAAATGTGCACTGCAAACCAAGTAGTGTGAAACCTCACCTCTGCGGAATATGAAAGGTGATGGCATTTATGATTCTATTCTGCTGTGTATCTGTGTGGAATGGGGAGTCCTTTTAGATAGATAAGTCTTTGCTTTTCTGTATAAGACAATTGGAAGGGAAGTTGGTCTTAGTTCTCATTCTTTAACACAACTGAAAGATTAATCCACATCAATATGAGTCTCCTAAGCATGAGGGAAGGGATAAATAATATTGATTTTTCTAAGTTATGTGAAGATGACTCATAAAAGATCGAATTTGAAAAATGTTTACTGTTTGATATTATTTTATTCCTATGATTATATTTTTAACAATTTGGGCAAAAAATGCAGAAAGATATATAGCATGCATGCACCTAAACTTATGAAAATCTATCTATGTGAGTAGCCTTGCTAAGATTTTTTTCCCTTCTATTTCTAGCATAATGGAAATTCAAGCAGCGAAGCCTCTCCTGGTATACTACAGAATTACCAATGACTGTGCACGTACGTTCAAATGGAGATTTTCTGCTCCATGCAATATGTTGGCTATAATTCAAATTTAAACTTTTGCATGTGCTGCTTACATCTTTTGTTTATATATATGTGACTGATGTATGTAGTAAGAAAACATTTACCTATATGAAATTTTCTAAAGATTATGTATACACAACGCTTCATTTATACTCTGCTGCCAGTGTAAATTACATGTATGTGAACACTCAAACTCCTTGTAAACATGGACAGTAACATAGATGATAGAGCATTATGAACTGTGTAGTCAGGAAACATTGTTGACACACCACAATATAAGCACAGTATGGCGATATCTATACACTATCACCAACTGGAGTTCTGATGCATTTAGAGAATTTCTTGGTATCATGAGTTTATTACATCCAAGGAAAACCTATTAAAATAATTAAACTCTTATAAATGAACTACTATCAAATAATGACAATATAAGCTGAACTGTAGAGGTAAATGGAGAGATAAGATATAATTATTAAGGGTTATTTATACTTATGTCATTGAAGGGTTTAAAAGGAGATGACTTTTTATTTGTTTAAATTTTATGGACAGAGTTGTGCAAAAAAGTTGTGGTGAATTAATTGCTTGAATCATCATTGTAAATGTACTCCTTAAAAATTCTAATCTTAATCCCTGTATTTATATTGGCTTAAAATGACAAATAATGCCTTTAATCCCAGCATTTAGGAAGCAGAAGTAGGAGTAATGTTACAAGTCTGAGTACAAACCAGGGACTACAGAGTGAGTTTCAGGTCAGTTTCAGATAGAGTAAGACCTTAACTCAAAAAAAAAAAAAAAAAAAAAAAGACAGCAATGGTTTTTCTTCTATAAAAATTGGTTTTCAGATGACAGAACACCTGTATTATTCTGCTTCAATAAAGATGGAAGTGCCTGCCAATTTATTGGTCACCAGTGAAGATACTCAACAGTGGGCACTAAAAGCCTTGTATTTGGCCAGCCAGGCCAAATATGCCAATGGGTGCAATAATGGCACATCTGTTTTGGGGGAAACCAACTGCCCTCTAATTTGACCAGAGCCCCCCTCCATGGGAGGGAATACATCCCTGACACTGAAAACCTACAACAGGGGTAGTCATGAGCCCTAGGGGTGTAACTTCTGATGCTGTCTGGCTAAATGTATATACTATGCTTATCAAACTGCCTAGTAAGCACTTCTCTTAATGTTCATACCCTTATATTAATGCTACTCTCAATTTTGGTTAGAGAGAACCTTCTCTTTTCAGATGGCAGTGACCTTGGGATGACTCAGAAGTCACCATGGTGCTGAGAAGAAGTGACAGAGGAGTACTCAGCACTACAATATATCTATCACAACTTCCAAGGCTCAGGGTCCATTGTGGAAGAGGAAGCAGAAAGAATGTAAGAGCCAAAGGAAGGGTAGGACTCCTTACAACGTGCTCCTCCAGACACAAAATGGCCTGGATATCCATGACCTCACAGTGCCTGACACTACCTACACAAGACCATCAAAACAGGAAGAAAAGATCATGACATCAAAATAAAAGAGAGACTGTTTGAGAGGGGGAGGGGATATGATGGAGAGTGGAGTTTCAAAGG
Organism: Dipus sagitta; assembly: GCA_036346955.1. Lineage (NCBI taxonomy): Eukaryota > Metazoa > Chordata > Mammalia > Rodentia > Dipodidae > Dipus > Dipus sagitta. Next base: position 50,644,862 of record CM070785.1, read on the forward strand.
GGAAAGTGGAGGTGAGGGAGGGAATTGCCATGGGATCTTTTTTACAATCATGGAAGTTGTCAATAAAGTAAATGAAGAAAAATCATTAAAACAAGTTTACCTCCCCCCCAGAAAACAAACAAACGAAAATTATAATAAGATTGATAGATCAGTCTATAGGTAGACTGGTTGTTATGTGATAGGTAGATGATAAATGACAGGTATAACTTGCAGAAGCTGTTCTGCCTCTGAATACCTGAAGCAAATGTCTACTGAGCTCAGATTTCTCATTTTTTTAGATTGATTTGCAGGCAGAATTCTTTCCATGTTCCAAAGACATATCACTGATTTGGGAAATTCAAGCTTTCGAACTGTTATTTTTTTTCCTGTTTTAAGGCCATGAGTCTATCCATTTCCTATGTCCAATATTACTAATTTTAACACTTTGATGGAAAGTGTTCTATAGCAAATTCCTTGAATTGAAACATTCCCTCCTGAAGGGAGGAAGAAGGCTCAGGAGACTCAGAAAATCAAGCCTGGGAGAGTTTAGTAGGTGACAGGACGACTCCCCAAGGTCACAGGAGTGGTAAATAGCTGTTGAGAGGCAGATTCTTATCAACCTTCTGTAGCAATTTTCACTAAATTGAAACATCCCCTCCTGGTCAGAGGAGGAAGGCTCAGGAGACACAGGAAGTTAACAAGGATGGCAAAAGGTTTCAAGACGCTCCCCTAAGGATGTATAATGGGTAAACAACTGCCTTAAAAAGGACTCCGCCAAGCCAAGCTGCCTTCAACAGGTGCACCGAATTCCAGAGTCCACATTCTGTGAACAGTCACCTGTGCTGCCGCGTGTTTTCTGGTGACGCAGTTAACTCTGAGTCACCCGTGCCCTCACCCTTCCCTGTAAGGAAGCCTAGTGAACTTAGCAGTTCTGCAAAATTGGTTTTGATGCGATTGTAGATTGGTCTGTTTGGTGCTATATGGGGTGAATAGATACGTGTTCATGTCTCCCTAGAGAAAAGTTCCACAGGACAGAAGATGTCGGGTATTTACCCTTTTACATGGTTTTACATGGTTATACACTTCCTACAGCTGTTAGGCTATATGGCAGTTAATCTTTAAAAAAATATATATTTACTTTTGTTTATTTATGAGAGAGAGAATGGGCATGATGTCAGGGCATCTAGCCACTGCAAATGAACTTCAGATGTATGTGTCACCTTGTGCATCTGGCTTATGTGGGGAATCAAACCTGGGTCCTGTGGCTTTTCAGGAAAGTGCCTAAACTGATAAGTCATCTGTCCTGCCATGTTAATTCTTTTAAAAATATATTTATTTGCCGGGCGTAGTGGCGCACGCCTTTAATCCCAGCACTCGGGAGGTAGAGGTAGGAGGACTGCCGTGAGTTCGAGGCCACCCTGAGACTACATAGTTAATTCCAGGTCAGCCTGGTCTAGAGTGAGACCCTACCTCGAAAAAAAAATATATATATATTTATTTGCGCTTTTGTGTGTACATATATGTGTGCAAGCCAGAAATTTTGGCCTTAAAAACAGACATGTTTCTGACCTTAGATGGTAGTGACACGTTGAAGCAAGGCCACAGCGTTTCCACGCAAGCACCTTTGACTACTGAGCTGTCAGCCCTTGTTGCAGTTAGTTCTGTGTGGCAAAGCATTAAACATTTTTAAATTACCTCTGATGTCTTAAGGAAAGCACTATATTAGTAAGGATACCAGAGCCCAAATTAAGTTTTAAAGGTTTGCAATATCAATAATATTACAGTGGAGAAAACAGAAGGATGCCGCCTATTTTCATTATTTGATTCTCCTGCTGTGAACTCTCAGAAGAATGATAGGATTAAATTTGACGCTGCCAGAATCCTACTTTGTCTTTGTAGAAAATGAACATTTAGTCATTGAAAGTGAAGTGAGTAATAATACATTTTACATTTGAATAGAATGAAGAAGAAATCTTGTTCATTTCCCCAATTAATGCATTGCAAAATATTAAAATGAAACTTGTGTAGACATATATCACATAAATGATAAAGCTCAACATAGATCCTCGTGAATTCTCTCCAAACTATTGTATAAATAGAGTGGGGTCTAGTCAAAATTTTTCATAGTGTTTTCAAGGAAACAGATAAATCACCTGGACTACAAAGGCAGTTTTGTACAGAGACAAAGCAGAATGACTTACATCAGAAAATGTAAACAGTAATTATAAAAGTTCAGTTAGTGAGACAAGATATTAAAATAGACAATCCAAGAAAATATATTTTTATTTGTATTTACATTATGAAAGAAAACCAGAAAGATCTGTGATAAAAAAAAAACAAGTTTTCTCTAACTAGGGGTGTCCAAGGCACAGCTTTTGACGTGTGTACATTCCTAAAGAACTATGCCAGCAGTACAACATGTTTCAAGATGACAATGACATGTCACAATGTCAAATGGTTAGGCAGCCTTCTGCCATCTGTGACAATTTTAATAATTTGTCAGTATAATTATTTGGAGAACATGAATTAATTATAATGTGTTCCCTGCCTCCTAGAAATGACACAGTAGTAGTGACCGTGCCATCCAAGAACAGTCAGTTGCCTTCATTTTCAAAAAACTTGAAGACAATCTCAATTCCATTGTAATCTCTACTCAGTCCCTATTTCTTTGAAATTCTCTTCCATATATTTAATGAAAATGAATAATTTTAAGAAGATTTTTATAACACATTTCTCAGAAAATGTGTGTTTAATTTACTCAGAAATATAGATACTAAAGGAAACAAAGAATGTATGTCTGACATATATAATTAAATTTATGTTTATCCATAAGATGAAAGACTGTTATAGAAGAAAATGGGTTGGTGATCTTTTATCACTGTTTGAGGGAAGTGAAGATAAATCCAGGTCAGGTTCAAGAGTATATTGTAAAAATTAGTGCAACCACTATTTCTTTAGAAAGTACCTTAGAAAAAAATATGAATTTGGAAAAATATTTATTTTCTATTTTTCTTTATAAGAGACAGAGGGAGGGAGCAAGGGAAAGAGAGAGAGAGAGAGACAGAGAATAGGTGCACCAGAGCCTCTAGCTACTGCAAATGAACTCCAGATGCATGAGCCACCATGTGCATCTGGCTTATGTGGGACCTGAAGAATCAAACCTGCATCTTTAGGATTTGCAAACAAGCACCTTAAATACTAAGCCATCTCTCCAGCCTAAAATTGTGATTTTTAAAAATATAAATGGCAGTTTAAGTGAAAAGAAAATAAATTGAAATAATATTCAAGAAGGAGTGGGAAACAAAAAGGTTCTGAAAGTAGAACAACAGCATCAAATATATATATGGAGAAAGAATGTGAATGTGTGCTTTTATATGCATGGTATATGGTTGTATGTGAAAGTTTGTATATGTGTGACTGCATGTGCACATGTGTGTGGAAGCCAAAGGTCGACTGGCTGTCTTTCTCATTTGCTCTCCCCTTTATTGGTTGATGTGGGGTCTCTGCTACAGTTCACAAATGTTGCTATTCTACCAAGTTAGCCCTGGGGATTTCAGACAGGTAGCCACACACACCAGCATATATATCTGTTCTTGGATCTATACATCAGTCTTCATTTGGGCATGACTTGAACTTTATCCGCTGAACCATCTCTCCAGACCCTTGAAGAATTATTGCTTGTATAAAAGAAACATACTTTAGGGCTGGAGAGATGGCTTAGCGGTTAAGTGCTTGCCTGTGAAGCCTAAGGACCCTGGTTCGAGGCTCGATTCCCCAGGACCCACGTTAGCCAGATGCACAAGGGGGCGCACGCGTCAGGAGTTCCGTTTGCAGTGGCTGCAAGCCCTGGCGAACCAATTCCCTCTCTCTCTCTATCTGCCTCTTTCTCTGTATCTGTCACTCTCAAATAAATAAATAAATAATGAAGAAAATTTTTTTAAAAAAGAAACATACTTTAAACACTCGTATTTGGATAGGTTCAAAGTTAATATGTAGAGAAAGAAATGCCATGCGGGTGGTGAGGAAGTGTGACATAGAGTAGCAATGTCCACTTCTGGCCAAGAGAACTTCAAAACCAGGAGAAAATGAGGGAGGATGGGAGGCATTCCAAAGGTTTTTATTATCTCAAGAACATATGACCATGCCATACATGACTATTGTCAATGCCAAAATCAAAATAAGCGAGAAAGGGATAAAATTTCAATGGAGGGAAGTCAAATCTGTTAGACTTTGTTTAAACATTGCCCCCTTCCAAGTTACTTATAAAGCAGACACAAAATTAGTATGGACATAGTTGACATGATTACTTTTCATTCAAGTTAATCCATTGTGTATTTACTGAGAATTCAAGTTAACAGCAACATGATTCACATGCTTTTGTATATCACATGAAATATTGACAAATTGACTTGAGATCTTTAGGATACTGGGATGGGATATATCAGTTATGCAAGCAGCAGTGATATGGGTTTGGGAGAAACAGATGAAACAGTGATAAACTCATAATGACTGATCTAAATGTCTTTTACCTAATCCTGGAGTCTCTGAATAGGTTGTTTTACATGAGAAAAATCACTTTAAAGGTGTGGTCAAGAATCTTGAGGTAGGTATATTCTAAACTGTTGGGTTCATATAAATAACTTGGAAAACTTTGATATTCCTATATCTATTTCAAAAAGAACAATAAGTAATAACTTGCATAATAAAAACACCCTATATGTCCACATAAGTATACTGATAAAGTCTAATAATGATGACTTAGAGGTTAAGGTACTTGCCTGTGAAGCCTAAGGACCCAGGTTTAACTCTCCAGATCCCATCTAAGCCAGATACACAAGGTGGCACAAGCACACAAGTTTGCATATACACACAGGATGGTCCATACATATGGAGTTTGATTGCAGTGACTAGAGTCCCTGGCATGCCAATTCTCTCTCTCTCTCATAATAAAGTTCTCTAAAATTTCTTTCAGAATATAGAAACAGGCTAATACCTTCTAACTTATTCAATTAGTCAGATATCACCCCAAATAGAAAGAGACATCAACCAAGATAAATTCACACACAAAAAAGGCAGAGTTCAGACTGTTATTTTTCATAAACATTTTTTTTCCAAAAGTACTCAAAAAATTATAACAGTGAAGGCAGTTGGCAAAAGTCAACATACATTCATGGTATAAATTATGAGAAACCTCAGCAATTAGGAAAACTTCTTCAGCCTTAAGAATTCCATGAGCAAAGAGGGAACATAGCTAACTTCATCGTTAGGGCACACAGCAAGCACTTTTTCACTAGGACTGGGCAAAAAGCAGAGGCATTGTCACACCTACTGCTAAGTAGCACATTGGAAATCTTAGCTAGTGCAACTCGCTGATTAAGTGAAAGCTATACACATTTGGAAGGAAGAATATAATTGTCTTTATTCACTGATGACATGATTGTGCATGAAGAGTTCAGAGGGCTGAAAAGCAGTCTTGGAAGGTGAAGACGTGTGTATACAAAAGGTTCAAGATACAAGCTGTGTCTTGAAAGGGCCAAACCTTGGGTCTTTTAGCTCTAGAGAAATTGATATTCTTTGATTTGTGAGGCTGAATGTGTGATACGAAGAGATGGACTAAACAGTGTTCTTTTGCATATTCTGGGGGAGGATTGCCCCTTCCCCCTTATACTTTTTAGGACTTGGAGACATTCTTTCATTGGCACACGCATCCATCAAGTTCTTGTCAATGGAGCTGAACTGTGACTCTTTTCTGGATGCCCCCCCCCCATCACAGAAGCCTGAAGGATAATACCCTTTGCTGGTTCAACTTTGTTATCTATAATTCTCTGTTTGACACAGGGGATGTTTTAATGATAGATTAAACCAGTGGCATGATGTGAATGTGTATTGGGGAAAAATAAATAAATAAATTTTTTGAAAAGTCAAAGTATATCTTTTCTGTCCTGAGTAGATTTTTAAAATATTTATTTAGCCTAGGGGCAATAACTTGTTAATCTCTGAGCTTTAGAAATTTTGGGTATAAAAATCATTATGGTTCAATATACTATATTTCCTCAACTAGGAGATCGGTATTTCTCATGTTTGGTGTAGTCCAGAAGTAATAAGCTGTATCCTAAAATAAAATATTTACTTGGTAAAAAATAAAATTGTAGCCCCACAAAGGTCTATTGGCACATGTGTACCCCACTGGCACCTAAGATGTTGATCATCTATAGAAGGTCTCAGTACACCTTACCAGAAGGCTGGAATTCTTCCAAAAATATAACTTTCCTTTATTTTTTAGCATTTATTACCATCTACAGTCTATTACAGATTATTTGCAGGCTTTTTAAGGCATAAGATTTAAATGAAAGAATGTACTGGAGAAGAAATTGCATCATTCCGTACTAATAAGATGCTTTATTTTTTTTTTCTTCTCTCCTCAAGCAATACAGCCAAGCTTACCTTAGAGTAGCCAGTCTTACTATCAGAAAGTTAGAGTAATATCAAGATCAAGGGGGAACCATGAAAACTGTTTCAGTTGCTTCCCCTAGGTTTACTTTTAATAGATGAAGAAGAAGAAGAAGGAGGAGGAGGAAGAGGAGGAGGAGGAGGAGGAGGAGGAGGAGAAGAAGAAGAAGAAGAGGAAGAAGAAGAAGGAAGAAAAAAAGCAAGTTAGTACTTGGTTTCAATAGTGTTTCTCCTTAAAAACAATTTTATATTTTTGCTGTCTTTTAGACCTATTATTTTCTGGGAGAGAAAAGGTACTCTGAGATAGATTGTTATCACGAAATGAGAAAAGGAAGTTTTATTTGTTTATTTCGAAAAGGATAGAACAGTGCTCTCATTGTGCTTGGTTCTTCTGTCCTAATAACAGATCAGAAACGTGTTCTGTTGAGATAATGAGCAGCATTATCCAGTGGGGGAGTAAAACTGTGTGTTCAGAAACCACAACTCCTCACTTTGTAACTTTCTAGTATAAATTCTTTTCAATCCTTTCCTCTCATCTATGAAATCAGACAATGAATTTGCTTTACAGATAACAAATACAATGTCTTGTGAAACATTCTTGTGCGTTTTCAGGAGGGATGGTAGAATGATATATGACAGCACTTTGAATTGAATTTTAAAAGTTCAGAAAAATGAAATTTGAGATAAAAGTGTGTAGAATGCATTTTCCTTGCTCCATTTTATCTTGATGATATTTTTTTTTAATCTCTGTTTTGTAGAAGAAGGGACATTTAGTGAGCCAATAAAATTCTTAGATAACTTCATCTTGTATGTACACATGAGTTTGTGTGTGCATGTATGAAGTAATAGGGAAAACACAATGGGCATCAAGGTGTTGTCTCTGAGTCTGTATGGTTCATATTGATGGTTAAAAATAATATCTTGATTATTCTAGAATTGATCACTAGAATTGAAATAGGAGTCTACTTTAATAATAAAATTGATAACAATTCATGATGGTATTATAGTAGTGTGTGCCTCAAGTAATATCTTTTGTTTCTCTTAGTATATTATATATTGCTAGCCTTAATAATTTTAAATTCAGTATCTCCTTGCTGTTACAACTAAAATACTCTTGCTAAATAGGTTTCAGTCATCATATTGTTTTCTGTTGAAGCTTTATGTATGTAAACCTTATAATATGCCATTGTCAAAACGTGTTTGATTATATAAGACTAGTGAAGCTAAATAAATGTACATTTATTACATGCACATAAAATTATCCCTTAAAAGTCCATTCTAAGTTTAGCTGAATGAAATAGGTAGACTGATTATTATATGAACTAATATTTTCATTGATTCAAATTTTTACATAAAAATGTTTTCTTTTATAGGGAAAGAATATTGGACAAGTGCTCTGAGAACCTAGAACATTTGTAATTCCATGTGTGACAGATGAGTAATTACTTAGGGTGAGCTACTCTAACAGATGTGATAATTAAAATAAAATATTAACCTTTCCTAAATGTTCTCCCCTGTGTTCACAGACAACCAAAAAACCTGCTTTTATATAGGAGATTAATGAAAAATGAGGAAACATAAGCCATTAGGAACAGCCATGAGGAACCCAAGCAAGGGAAAAGGAGGACCCTGAGAGTCCATGACTGAGTAAATCTAGGCCTAGACAAACTGAAAAGGCAAAGCTGGAGAGTCCACTGGGCCTTCTAATGACCTGAACATTTTTAAGACTGCCGTGCCGCTGATGTGAAAATACTCTTAAGGTTGTTTGGAACAAAAACCTCAGGAATATTGGCAATTTCATCATTCAAAACCATCACCACCAGCCTCTGTACCTGCTCAAACAATAGCCTTAACAGCATAATCTTTCTTATCAATGAGGTGAACTTGTCTCACTATTAACTCTATCAAATAGTAAAAAACAAACAAACAAACAAAAAACCCCAAACAAACAAACAAGAAAAGCAGGTTTTAGTCATTAGACACCAAGACAAGTCACCCAGTTAGGAGCTGGAGCCAGGCAGAGAGAGTTTGTGAACACCTGTATGTTCTAAGTACATATATGTGGGGGATGTTGGAAATAAATATACATACAAAAACCAATAAGAAGTGGAATTGAAAAATGCAGTTTCCACAAGCTGTTTGTCTCCTACTCTGGTGAAGACCCCAGAACTTGCTCGAAATCTAATCTGATATGCTTTAAGTGATTATTTCAGACCACATTCTAAGAAATTTATTTTACTGGTTGGCTCCCAAACCAAAATCATTTGGCTACTGTGATAATAGAGTAATTAAGACTATTATGAACTGATAAAGGATTTTGAGAGGACAAAAGTGATAGTAATATTTATCCTACAAGACCCTGCGGTAATCCTGGCAATTTAGGGCAGCAGCATGGGACTCATTTTTTTCTTCCTTCAAAAAATATTTTATTGGGCTGGAGGGATGGCTTAGCAGTTAAGGTGTTTGCCTGCAAAGCCAAAGGACCCAGGTTCAATTCCCCAGGACCCACTTAAACCAGATACACAAGGGGGTGCACGCATCTGGAGTTCGTTTGCAGTAGCTAGAAGCCCTGGCGCTTTCCCTCTCTCTCTCTCTCCCTCTTTCTCTGTCAAATAAATAAATAAATAAATAAAATATTAAAAAATTATCAAATATTTAATTTTTGTGTGTATGTGTATTGGCGCACATGTGGAGGACAGAGGAATGATCTGTGCTTTGAGACAAGGTCCCTTAACTTTGTAAAAAAGCGTAGTCCATGAGGAGTTTTATCAGGGAGCTGAGGAATTGAATCTAGATTGGAAAGCTTTGTAAGTAAATTTAACCACTGACTATAACTCTCATTTATTCAGTGCTTTAAAAGTAACATACAAGGCCAGGCATGGTAGCACGCACCTTTAATCCCAGCACTTGGGAAGCAGAGTAGGAAGATGGTCATAAGTTCGAGGCCACCCTGAGGGTCAGCCTGGGCTAAAGTGAGACACTACCTCAGCAAACCAAAAAAAAGAAAAAAAAAAAGTAGCATACAAAGTGACGAGTTTCTTGTTTGCCATTATACTTTGTGCTTATGCAGCCCTCCCGCCCACTCTCCTCTCCCATCCCTCCTGCCCTGTTTTGCTTGTTCTTTTCTTCCATGCAAAGAGTGTCTTCATGTCACATGTATTCTATTACACTGTTTGCCGTCTCTCTTCCTCCATTCCTTAATATGTCTTCCTCCCGTCTCAAGGTGCTTCTAAGGAAGCAGAAAAATCAGGCTGTGTGTCACTCAGACCTTGAGAAATAGTGATGGCAAGTTAAAATCACCACTTTCTGTGTGGGGACTTGTCTCCAGTAAGTATCTGTCTCTTAAACTATCATAAAAGCATCGTATTAATTAGTAAGTAGGATAGGACATTATGCATTAACTATTAACCCTACCTAAAGGAAAAGAACACATGTTTTAATGTGATAGTCAGTAAAAGTAATCCCAGTGAGTATATTTCAATGAAAAAGAAAAATAATTCCATTAAAATGTAAAATATATAAAAATATTTTGTTTTAATTGTAATTATTTGATCCTGGCTTAGTAATTTTGATATTATCAAAATGCATGCCATTATTAAATGTGTAAAGCAGCGAACACTTTCATGCTCTAAATGCACTTAAATATTTTAACTGTTACATTAACTTTATAGATTCCAAAACTAAGAAAAAACGATTATAATATACATTTTAAGTTATACCAAAACAGAAAGATCTTGATTTGTTTATTTATTCATTTACTCAGTGTTTTGAAAGTAAGGATTTTCTCTAGCCTAGGCTGACCTGGAGCTCCTTCTGCAAACCCAGGCTGGCTTTGAACTCACGGTGATCAACCTCCATCATGCTGGACTAAAGCCGTGTGTCACAACACCTGACAGTGCGTTGTTTGTATTCTTTAATTAAATATTTTCAGAAATCAAATGATTTATCCTAACATGTTTTTCATTTTTTTCAGTATTGGAATAAATGCCATATTCCCATTAGTGTCCATGGTGGTGGTAGTGATTTGTGTAGCTCCTGTCATTCAGTGTCACAGGAAATAGTAATTAAATGTCTATTCATCCACTGAACAAAAATAAATTGGCTCTTACACACAATCATGATAATGATTATGCTTCACATGTTATTTTGAAAATGGAGAACTTGTATTCAAAGCTAGAAAATTTAGTTTTATTTTATTTTGTCACTTGAACTTTCCATCACATAGATTTTTATCAAGTCCTTACATGTCCTCCAAATTCTTTCTGGCTGTGAACTTCAATGGCCAAGGCATGAGTGAAAGAGTAAGCAGTTTTACAGATCTGTGTATTAATCTGCTTCTCTGCCTGGTTATTACCATTTCATAAGGAACTTGTGTACTTGTGTTCTCCGTGTTTAGGAACCTTCCACATCATCCTGTAGTAAATCCAAATCCCAAAGGAATGTATCACCAAACACACTGAGATGGAAGAATGAGGGAAAAATACTTCCACCAGCATATCTTGAATATTCAACTAAACGTCTATGTTTCTGCGGCCTTGTGGGATTGTGGCATGAGCACAGGAAGCAGTGTGATGGGCTGCTGTCACTGAAAAACTATTGGAATGTGGATGCATAGGGATATGAATGGAACATGAGTTGATTGGCTATACAGACCTAAGTAGCATTTGGAGAAATGGGCTGAAAAGGCTTGAATTTCCAAAGCAAGTTTATTGTTGAAATGGCATCATGATTCCATTCATAACCGTAGAGTTAGGTTTGAAGCAGTTCTTCATCTTGAGACCTGGGGTCACCATGACAGACCTGAAGACAGTAAAGCAGAAAGTATCAAAAATCAAAATATAATTATATATTTAATTTAGAACTTCTGTGCTTGAATTATTTAATTTTCCTCATCTTATCACATGGCCAATGAGGATACTTATTTCAAAGGCATATTGTAAAGCTATCATGAGTAAGTAATTTGGTTTTAAAATACAAATAATGTCATTAACTTGAAAAAAAACTAAAAAAAAATCAGAGGTGTTTATCAAAATGATCATGGTAATTTGTTTTAGGACCTATAATTAAAAAGATGATACAGCACAGAATAGAGCTGGCTAATTTGCTTGTTATCTTTCCAAAAATACATGTATTCCAGTCATTCCACATGTGCAAATATCTGGACCTGAATAGAGCCACCTGTGCCCACAGTGAGGAGTAATCTCTTCAGATAACAAAGATCTTCAGAGAAATTTAAGATGTATAAAGGCATTTGTTTGCAAAGCCAGCTAGCTTGGAGTTAATTTCCTCAACATCCACTTGAGGCCAAAGGGGTGTCCGTCTGCATTGGCAACAGAGCCTGACTCATGTGTGCATGCACTTACACTCAAATAAATAATTCCTCTTTTAAAAAATAGTTAAAAATAAAAGAAAATCTAATATAGCATGCAAAACTTCTTTAAAGTTGTTATCAATAAAACTCGTAATTTACTAAATAATATAATTAAAGACAAATATGATTTGAATATTTATAATCAGTAATGCATTTTTTGAACTTCTGGGTAGGTTGGTAGATCAGAAGATACATCTGTATAATTGGATTGAAAATGATAATATAGGGGCCTGGAGAGATTGCTTAGTGTCTAAGATGTTTACCTGAGAAGCCTAAGGCCCCCAGTTCGGTTCCCCAGTACCCACATAAACCAGATGCACAAGTAGCGTACGCATCTGCACTTTGTTTGCAGTGGCTGGAGGCCCTTGCC
>CM070785.1:54322031-54324531 GCA_036346955.1 Dipus sagitta
CCTTTGAATCTTACTTATGAATCAGCGCTCACTGAGCTGCAAGACGGCAATTGAACTTAGAGAAACAAGAGGCCCTTGTTCAGGGAGACCCCTGCCAGGCAGCCACAGGAAGCGGAAGGCACTCATGTGAATGGGGGAGACCTGACTTCACTGTCTTTCCCATAAGCAGCATTCCTCATAAATCAACAACACTGATTTAATCCACAGAGACGTTTGTTGTCCAACACATTGATCAGTCATCACATTATAAGTATGTGGCCTCATTCTTACAATGGCCAACAATATTTAATGACACATTTCAAGAAGCAGATTTTTTTAATATTTTTATTTATTTGAGAGAGAGATACAGAAATGGGCAGGTAGAGAGAGGGAGAGAATGGGCACGACAAGGCCTCCAGCCACTGCACACAAACTCCAGACGCGTGTGCCCCCTTGTGCATCTGGCTTATGTGGGTCCTGGGAGAGATGCTCAACGGCTAAGGCACTTGCCTGCAATGCCTAATGACCCAGGTTTGACTCCCCAGTGCCCATGTAAAGCCAGATGCACAAAGTGATGCATACATCTGGAGTTCGTTCACAGTGGTTAGAGACCCTGGCACACCCATTCTCAATCTCTCTCTCTCTCTCTTGCAAATAAATATAATAAAATACTTATGAAAATTTTAGTTGAGCCGGGCATGGTGGCACACACCTTTAATCCAGCACTCAGGAGGCAGAGGTAGGGGATTGCTGTGAGCTCGAGACCACCCTGAGAATACATAGTGAATTCCAGGTCTGTCTGGACTAGAGGGAGACCATACCTTGAAAAACCAAAAAAAGAAAAAAGAAAAAAGAAAAGAAAAGAAAAGAAAATTTTATTTTAGAGACGGCTCAGTGGATAAAGAACTTGCTGTGCAAGTGTGAGTGTGGATCCCCAGAACCATGGAAAAATCCCGAAGCTATTGCAGGCACCTGTGATTACAGCATGCCTGTGGGGAGATGGGAGGTAGAGATAAGAGAATCTCCCAGAAGATCACAAACCAGCAAGCCTGGCGCCTGCAGTGGTGAACAAGGACAGTCCCTGACTCCGAGTGGACGGTGAGGACTGACATCCAAGATCGTCCTTTACCCACACACATGCACAGTGACACACACACACGCTCAATGTAGCTGAAGAGCCACTTAATGAAATAAAACATATAGTAACACATACTCTATCTCTCTCTGCCTCTTTCTCTGTCTGTCGCTCTCCAATAAATAAATAAAAGTAAACAAAAAAAATTTTAAAGGGGTTGGAGAGATGGCTTAGTGGTTAAGCACTTACTTGTGAAGCCTAAGGACCTCAGTTCGAGGTTCAGTTCCCCAGTGCCCATGTAAAGCTAGATGCACAAAGTGGCACATGCATGTGGAATTTGTTTGCAACTGCTGGAGGCCCTGGTGCATCCATTCTCTCTCTCTCTCTCTCTCTTTCTCTCTCTGTCTCTGTCACTCTCAAATAAATGAATAAAAGTAAACAAAAATTTAAAAAAATATATAGTAACATGTTTACCCATGAAATCAAAAGAATAAGTATCTATTATTTTATCTTTCCCATTTTAAAAATATTGGGTCTTGGGCTGGAGGGATGGGTTAATGGTTAAGATGCTTGCCTGAAAAGCCAAAGGACTCATGTTCAATTCCCCAGGACCCATATAAGCCACACACACAAGGTGGAACATGCATCTGGAGTTCATTTGCATCAGCTAGAGGCCCTAGTGCACCCATTGTCTCTTTCTCTTTCTCTCTCTCTCTTTCTTTCTCTCCCTCTCTCTACCTCTTTCCCTCTGTCAAATGAATAAGTAGAAATTTTAAAAATATTGGGTTCTTGGGCCTAGAGAGATGACTAAGTGGTTAAGGCACTTGCCTGTAAAGCCTAATGACCTGGGTTCATTCCCCTGTACCGACATAAAGCTAGATGCACAAAGTGGCACATGCATGTGGAATTTGTTTGCAACTGCTGGAGGCCTGGTGTGCCCATCCTCTTTGTCTCTTCTCTCTCTCTCTCTCTTCTCTCTCTCTCTTTTCTTGCAAATAAATAAATAAATGGTTTCTTTAAATATTGGGACTAATTTATTTGGCAGTCGACATCCAAGATATAATAGAAGGAAGGAAAAATATTCTTGTTCCATGTGAATTTCTCACTCTGACATTCAGTAGCTAAAGGCACTTGCTTGCAATGCCTGGTGGTCCAGGGTTAACTCCCCAGGACCCGCCCTGGCATACACAATCTCTCTCTCTCTCTCTCTCTCTCTCTCACAAACACACACACACACACACACATAAATAAATAAATATATATATATTTGGGGACTGAACATGAGCTCTGGGTCATCTCAGTCTATAATATAAGAGTGGAGTGGTCCAGCTAGGCAGTGTCCTAGATACTCAGGAAAGCAAATGTACTTCCTTTATGGACTAAGATATCCATCTGGCCTCGGATAAAATAAAATCCATAAACAATACTGAGCATGCAGATTGGCAT